>VNJR01008301.1:0-121962 GCA_008042585.1 Drosophila punjabiensis
GTGGACATGCACTCCATCACAATGCCGCACAATCCGCCGCAGCTGCGTGAGAACATCTTAATCATGGCAGCCACCCTCCTCGCCTGCGGCATAGACCCCGCGAAGAGTACCTTCTTCGTCCAGTCCAGCGTTCCCGAGCTTGCCGAGTTTAATTGGATTCTCACCTCGCTGACTGCCATGCCGCGCCTGGCTCAGTTGCCCCAGTACCGGGAGAAGTCCCGCCTGGTGAAGGATATCCCGCTGGGCTTGTACGCGTATCCGGTTCTCCAAGCAGCCGACATCATGCTTTACAAGTAGGTTGGCTTTGGTTTTAGGGGTTGGATTTTGGTTCTCATTTTCCGTTTTCCCTGCAGAGCAACCCATGTACCTGTGGGCGCGGACCAGCTGCAACACATCCATCTGGCTCAACATCTCGCTGGGACTTACAACAGTCGCTATGGCGAGGCATTCCCTGTGTGCGAGGCGATTGTTGCGAACGGGGAGGCCTCCCGCATTTTATCCCTCCAAGATCCCGGCCAAAAGATGTCCAAATCTATCGGCAATCTTCAGGCCCCGATCAACCTGACTGACTCACCCGAGCAAATAACGAAAAAGATAAACTTAGCGGTCACTGACTTTACCTCGGACATCGCTTACAATCCCGGAAAGCGCCCTGGAATTAGCAACCTGATCAACATCCATTCCCAGGTCACTGGACAGTCCATCAAGTCAGTGGTACAGGAGGCTGCCGCATTAGACACGGCGAAGTACAAGGAGCGAGTGGCAGAGGCCGTTATCGAGCACTTGAGTCCGATTCGAGAGCTGTTTCACCATCATTTGGACAGGCGCAGCGATATGATCTATTTGCTGGAAGTGGGAGCCACAAAGGCCCGTCAGCAGGCCCAGCACACGTTGAGCGATGTGAAGCAGCGCCTGGGGCTCGGCACCAGTGTCAACGTGCCACCACCGGTACAGATGACACCACTGCCGCTCCCAGAGGTGTCCAAGACATCGGCCAGCAGACTGATGTCCAATGGCGGCGAGGTCAATCCCTACGAGCGACACAAGAGGATGTATGGCTTCGCGGAGACGCCAAGTGCTGGTGTTGCAGCGGAAGCAGCCACCGAGGAGTCGTTACCGGATATGACACAACCGAGGGTCCGGCGATTGGTCCGCCGTCAGCCCATGGTGCCAGCTCAGTCCCTGCGTGTTGAAAAGCAAATGGGCAGCACCCGGCCAAGACATGTTTTCAAAATGGATTCCGGAAATGCGCCGCATATTGTGTTTAAACTTCCCCCAAAGCTGGCAGCCAACTTGGTTAATGGCGGAATGACCAAGGATAATCTTGGGAAGGTTCCAGAAAGCCTCGGTCCGTTCAAAACTGGCCAGAATGCGATTCCCAGTGCGGTGTCCGTAATTGCCCGCGAAGTGAATGCTCCCAGGAAGCAGGAGTTCACTTGTAACCTGGCCAACAGTGGCTTCTATGCGCCGCCCCTTACCGAGGAGCCGAAGGTCAACGATGTTATCATACTTGGACATAAGGAGCTGATGGTCATTGATGAAAGGAACGAGGAGTTCGAGGAGGAGCAGGAGTGGGAGAATGCCGAGCGGAGTGTCTCCGAGCAGAGCAAAGTCTAGATTTGTTGCTGGGAAATGTTGCAATAGTTTTAAGTGTAGTGCTACTATAATAATCCAAGACGATTTGTGTAAGATGCTTGGTTTTTACGTCTAGATCCTCGGACGCGTTAGTTGTACTTAATGACAAATTTCGTAAATTATTATTTTAACCACAAAATCGACAATATCAAAATCGAATGCCTAATGACAGAGCTGACTTTAATTTAATTAACATAAATACCGATTAGGTACAGTTCGAAGTTCAAAAATATCCATTGAATATTCATGTTTATTGCTTTCAGCTAACTTATTGTACTTTACGTAGTATTTGGTTTCCTATTTTACATAATGAAGCTGAGTGCAGGTGTGCAAGTTACATAGGTGAGCATGTGGATGATGAGAATTACATCGCGTATGTATGGTTAATGTATAAGTTAGATAAATATCAGTGCACACTTAGGATGTACTGTGCATCAGGATCAGGGGCACCTCGTTGCCATATTTGGAATTCTCCTGGCCACCCAGCAAGGCGGAGTTGCTGCAATCGCGCATTATGGCCATGGAATTGTTGCGCTGCTCCCGCTGCCTCAGGCGACTGTGGCGGATGCCGTAGGACAGGAAGATGGCCAGTCCGATGGCAATCCAAATACTGAAACGCACCCAGGTGAGGATGTCCAGCTTGATCATCAGGTAGATGTTGATCAGAATGGAAATGCCGGGCAACCAGGGCACCAGGGGCACCTTAAACGATAACTTAACCCCGGAAGTGGGCTGGCGTGAGATAATAAGCAGAAGGACGACCAGGGGAATGGTACCCAGCACCAGTTTGAGGCCGTCGAAGGAGGTTACGTTGGCAAGATCCTCTTCGAACTTGGTGAGTATTTGCGAGAAGACCATGCACCAAAGAGCTAAAAGTGAGAAGAGTTGCTATTAGGTCTCTGGTTCGACATTGAAGTAAACTTAAACTCACAGAACAAAGTCACACTGTAGGTAACAATCCGTGAGGAGTGCTTGGTGGGCACAGTCTGGCCATTGAGATTGAAGATACGCCTCCACAACCCACAGGGCTGGTCCTGATCCTGGCCCATGGCCCGTCCATTTCCCACAATCCTACTCTCCCGACGATCGTCCACTTCGTAGCGCAGCATCAGGACACAACTGGCCACCATGGAGTAGGCCAGCAGGGTGCCAATGGACATCATGTTAACCAGCTGGCTTAGGTTAAAGACAGCCGCCAGGATGCCCGTAAGCAGTCCAGTAATCATGGTGCCCTTGAAGGGCGTCTTGTACTTGTCGCTAATATCACCAAGGAATTTGAACAACAGTCCATCGTTGGACATGGCAAAAACGATCCTGGGCAGAGGAAACATGGCGCCCATCATGCTGGAGCACAGGCCAAACATGGCTCCAATACTGACCACATACTCGGCCACATGCCAGCCATTTATACGGAAGACATGAGGCAGTGGGGCCTTCTCGTCCTGCTCGAAATAGGGCAGCATCATGGTCAGCACAGTGGATACTCCAAAGTAGGCCAGGAAAATCATGGCCAGGGAGACAATCACAGCAAATGGAATGGATTTCTTGGGATTCTTGGCCTCCTCGCCGGCGGTGGCAATGCAATCGAAGCCAATAAAGCCATAAAAGCAGACAGCAGCACCTTTAATAATACCTGAAACGCCGTAGGGCATGAAGCCACCATCGCCATAGCCCTCGGGAACCTCCGATTTGGGTATGGACCAATTGTTACTATTAACTGTAAGAAAGAATATATTAAATAATTAGTTTAATAAATAATTAAAATCCAAAAAGTACTCACCCTTAAAAAGCCCAGCAATGATCACAAACAGCACCACTCCAAGATTCAGCATTGTGAAGACATTGTTCACCCTGGTGGACTCCTTGGCTCCCACAGCAATGGCCAGGGAGAACAGAATAGTAACCACAAAGGCAAACAGATCTGGGTAGGCTCCCATTCCGTCAATGTTAATGGGCATGTGAGTGCCCAGGAAGCTGCTCATCGGATTCCCGCAAAGCTGGTCCAGATAGGTGCTTAAACCCTTGACGACACTGGCGGAACCTAACGACAATCAAACAGAATTTTTGGCCAATTAAATCAAATCAATCAGACGGCGGCTGCTCCATTAATTGCTCACCAATTGCGTATTCGAGTATGAGATTCCAGCCGATGAGAAAGGCGATAAACTCGCCAATGGTCACATAGCTGTAGATATATGCCGATCCCGCCTTGGGAACACGAGCTCCAAACTCAGCATAGCACAGTCCGGCAAATATCGAGGCGATGGCGGCAATCAGGAAGCTAACAACCACGGCAGGACCTGCATATTGCTTGGAAACCTCACCGGCCAGGACATAGACTCCCACACCCAAAGTTGAACCAATACCCAGAGCGGTCAGATCGAAGGCGGACAGTACTTTGGCCAATTTGGATTCGTTGGAGTCCTCCAGAGGCTTCTTGCGTGTGAGCACGCGAAACGCATTCGTCACGCTCCAGCTGGGCATTCTGGAATATAAGTCCATTAAACAATTATTAATATTATTATTATTAAGCTAAGTTAAGCTATGTAATTGGGTCTGAGGGCTAAGGGGTTCTGCTGACCCGTGCTATATATAACTATCCGTACTCGATGTTTACAGAACCGACATATTAACACGTTCGCAATTTGTGGAAAGAGTTTTTGGAAGAGTTGGGCTTATGGCGCGGGCCATAAGAAAATTAGTGGGCGTCTGTTAATGTGCGAATGTAGACAACGGCTTTATGACCGGCAGCCCAAAGCTGATCTAAATTGGAGTCTTGTGATCATCGGGATTGATCCCCGATGACTAAGTGGGGGGGAAATCTCCCTCTTGACACACATCCCCAGATGCAAAATTTTGAGTCAGCTAATGGGAGATTTTGATGTTTCACAAAAATTATTCCTAATTTGATGTGAAAATTGAAGTAGAGAATTTTCTTACTTACATATATTAAACTCTTTACAATTATTAAAAGATATAAAAATAAATTAGTTTTAAAAGATTAAAACTAAATTTAAAGTAGCAACTGGAGAGACTATATCAAGCCTATAATGTCTACTTAAAATTGGGTATTATTCTTATTGTAAAAACTAAAAACTTTTATATTATTACTCTTCTTATTTATTATTATTGTTACACAGTTATTATCCTTACTCTTTTCTTCCTTTCTCACCTGCTTACTTAGGGAATTAATCCAAACTCTCAATCAACAATCACTTTGTTTATGGGTTTCCTATATCACTCTTTTTGATGTTTTAATTTGAAGCACTTAATATCACAAATTACAAGCCATCTTCGGTTTGAATGGGTGGAATCGAGTTTCAAATAGTTATGATTGTATCTATATCGGTTGGTCACTTAATTGATTTTGGTTTTTTCGGAATTTGCAATTTGAAATTTGATCGGGGTTGCGTGTAGCTACAGAAAGCGTTCCAGTTATTTCTGAGCGTACGCCGTGAACGCGGTTGCCATTAAATAGCGGTTGGGCTCCACGGCTCCGGGGGATCGTGGTGAGTTGTGGAGCTGGAGCAGTGTGAAGCTTTCGCCCGAGAAGCTACCCCCACGAACTGGGGGGCGGCAAGTCGCATCGCATCCTCGGCCCCGGGCACGAACGTGGTGGAATCACGTCTCTGACGCTGATAATGCTAATTGGTAGCCCGTCACCTCTGTGGATCCCTCCTCCTGCTCCACCTCCATACATGTTTATATATTTACAATATGTGGGAATTCTCGGATTCACCGGGCAGGTCGCTGGGCCAAGTTTACCACAGACCCTAACCAATTGTCTTGTTCGATTAGCGGTTTAAATAATTACAAACTTTTGTTTATTTTGACGTTTGCCAAATGAAAGTGTGTATAGATTTGAACTTGGGTCCTGGGGATTGAAACTCTAGGCTTAAAATATTCATTTTTATTTACTGCTTGATTTGTAAAATAATAGGTTTCTTGTAGTAACAACCATTCAGGATAGTTCAGCTGAATCCAGTAATAATTTTTGTTGCCTACTTTTCGACAGGCCTTTCAGAGATTTAAATTCTTTTGATATGTTTTTGTTTTTTTTTCTATTAAGGAATGCTAGGCTAAAAATATGAAAAAAAAATTTTTTAAAGCAAGAAAACACAAATATATCAAGTATTCAAAATTGTTAATATTCAATTGCATACTGTAAGATGGCCTTTTAAAGTGTTTTAAAAACCGAAGTGTTTTTTGGAGAACCCTAGATTAGATTTCTGCTCCAATTTTAAATTCTATGATTAAATTTAAAATATACCCAGCTAATTTTAATTAGCTTAAAAAGTATGATAAATACTAACGTTTTTAAAAGCTTAAATCAGCAATTATTTTAAAAAGAAAGGCAATAGAAAGCCTTTTAAAATTAGTTCAGTACTTTTTTATATTTCAAACAATATAATTATTTATCTATTAATATTTATACATCTATGTTTATTGTTTATTTACAAACCCCTTTAAGGTAAATAATATTCAGGCTTAGGAAAACGTAATACTAAGGAAAGTTTTGCAATAAAATCTCCAAGAACCCTAAGAATAATTAAAGCAATATCAGTTTTTATATAGGAAACTCTATTTAATTAAAAAACCATTAAAGTAAAATGTATTATAAAAAAAACCCCTTCCACTGGCATATAGAAATTTGTTCCATTTTGCTCTCCAAAAGGTCACGCGAAACTCAGTCACCAAATTAAATATAGTTTACGCGGCAAACTCGAAAAATTTTTAGACAGCTTAAGCTTTATTCCCTGAAGAGTATTCTTTAGTTGGACCGATGCTAAACCCCCAAATTGTTTTGTTTTCATACGGCGCTACGTTATTGGCTTTGTTTGAGCTTTTCATTGACATGGACGCGTGGAGTTTGGGCTATTGTTTATACTCGGTTCAGCTGATATGTGTGGCGATGGGTGGGTGCTAAATCGTGGCTAAAATTAGCCGCTGTATTTGATTGCATTTAGTGCTAATTTTAGACACTTGCTGCACGCGTGTTCTTGAGGCTCCTCCGCACTCACTCACCCGTAGTACTCGGCGAACTCCTCCATGGCTGTCAACCGTATCGATTTGATTAAATTCAATCAAAACTGTGCCTTTTATTAATTTGCGTCCGCTATCGGCTCCTCACATAACTGTTCTGTGGCAGACCATGTGTTTTGGCTTCTTGTCAGCCGGCCATAAAATCACATTTCCATTTCACGCAACACGTTGCAGCTGCCGCTCTCTCTTTTTGCCATTTGTCTCTCTGGTTCTCGCTCATTTTTACCTTTGGCTCTCATACCTGGCATGGACGTGGCCAACAAAACTTTGGAAAATTTTAAGGGGAGCCAAAAAAAAATTTGAGTTTTTGAAATAAAGATTAAACGGATGTCCAGGAATGTTCCAACAACAACAATAATTTTTTTTCCTGACTAAAAATAAGTTACTGTGTCACAATTATATGGAAAATTAATTAGTTCTTCATTTCGATAATATAATATATATATAATTAAACATTTTAATAATAATAAATGGGTTAATAAATAAAGGTTCTTTAAAAAAATGTTGACTGGATCAGTATATTATTAAATTTATATAAAAAGAAAATTGTTTAAATTTTTTAAATTAATTTAATTTATTTTAATTATTAATTTAATATTTAACAATATTTCAGTTGTTATAAAAATTTGTAGAAGATCCCTGTGTTGAAAGGCATCTGCCTACGTCCATGCCAATCCATTGTTTGCTGACGTCGAGAGAGTAACTCTGTGGGTAGTCGACTTCTTCGAATTTCAAAGAACTAGATATGCTCCATAGCATTTATAGACTCATAGCGATGGGCTGGCAGCTCTGATTTTGGCCGGTAAAAAATCAAACAATCGCTCTCTCTTGCCGGCTCTCTTCTAGTTGTGCTTATTTCATAGCCATTTCTATTTCATCAGCCCTCCGTTCCCACCCTTAACCGAACTGCTTGAAATGTTTAAGCACATCTTTCTTTTTCTTTTTCTTTATTTTTTTTTTTTTTTAGGAATCACGTGCGAAACTTCATAATATTTTTAATAAATAATGATTTTTTTTTCATACACAAAATTTATTTAATATCTGGAGCTTTTAAATAAAAATAAATAACTATAAATACATTTTTATACTTTATATAATTGTAAACAATATACGAGCATTGTTATTAATATAATGTTTTTGTAAAACTAAAACGTTGGTTAGCTGTGTTCAAAAATGTCATTGATTTTTTTTTTTTTTACTTCTTATCACACTTCCACATGATAATTAGTAAGAAATTTGATGCATTAATCTGATGACTCATTTGCCTCATTTCTGGATTCGGTTTCAATTGCCGTTGTTATTTGTGCACAGTAGGTTGATTGGAAACACTGAAAAAAATAATAAATTAAAACAAGCCATTTTTGCTACATTGAAATTTTAAATTCAATTTAATTTTGATAAAAATCAGAACACTATCAGGCCTGCTCCGGTTCTCGAAATCGAAAAGTTTTTGCGATTTTTGTTTGTTTTATATGACATTCTGAAAAAAACTCTAAAACCATGGTTTTTTCATATATCACCAATAATGTTTGTTTTCATTAAATTAAAAGCGATTAAGTGTAATAGCGAATTTTAAAAGTATACAATTTTCGGTTTCCGCAATAAGCTTTATTTCTTAGAATTCTGAAGCCAAATTAAAATTTTTCTTTAGCCTGAATAATGTTCGATCTATGCCAACATATCGCAGGTCACTTTGTAGGTTGATTCCTTCTACAATATCGGGATATCTGGGAACCTGAATGAGTTACTTTCAAGTAAACAGTAGTTTTTCAGGGTTCGTTGATTTGAAAAACTAGCATCCTCCTAAAATTATGCAGTACATCATGATCTCAACTCCAGCTCTTCCGCTCTCTGACAATCTCGTATTTCTCTCTCTCTCCAGTTGGCGTAAACACCCACAACAAAGCGGGTTATGGAGGCACCCGATCAAGACCCGCATTTAGCTTCGATTCCCCTTCTCGGATCCTACTCAGTGGCTCTCCGCACCTCGAATTTGGCGGATCAGAGAACAGAACACGGCAATATTTAATACATATTTAATTTTTGTGAGTGAAAGCGGCATGTATTATTCTAACTAGTGATAAGTGAATCGTGTTTTTGGAGTTGTTTGATTCTAGACCGAATCATACATACTATATAAAGTACATATGCTTGTTTGCTTGTCTGGCTGAGACGATAATAAAAGCGTGCGAACCGAATAAAATGATACGGCAGAAGCCGCCTATAATTCTAATATATAATTGCTTTTATTGTCTGTATTGATTGGCGTGAGATTTAAAATGCAAAGAAGTATAACCCGAAATTCTATTTGGAAATATAAATAAGATAAATGCAAAAAGCTTGACTGATAATTTACGATTATGACTTGCCATTTTATATTAATTTTATTATCGTTATGGCATGTGCAGTGTGTAAAATAATATACTTTAGTGCTGTTGACACATTAATGGCAAAAAATGGAATTTTAAAAATATTTTTAGGAGACAGTGCTGCTTTGCTTTTTACATACGTACTTCCATAACAAAGTTTCAGCGTCACAGAGATCAGATATAACTTCCTAATTAACTCTTTCCCAGCTTCATCACATTTGCATTTCACGTAATTGTTTTCTTCTTTATTTTCCTGGCATCAGCGTGTTACTTTGCCAGTTAATATTGTTAAAAATATTTGCTTAGCTCTGGATACATGTTTACTTTCAAATATGGCAGACACTTTTAATTAAAGTTTGTTTTGCAATTTGTAATTTAATTGAGCCACAAATAAATGGCTTAAACTGTAGAAATTTCCGAAAATTAAAGACTAAAATGCTAAACCAAATAGGTTAGATTGTAATCATTATACTGCTAATATATCCGGAACGGAGCTACTCCAGCGGGCTCATTCATCATTAACGGAGTGTCACCAACTGACGGTTGTTCGCCCATTTGATATGTTAATTTTTTAAACGTTTATTTGGACTAATTTGTTGGAGTTTTTGTTTTAGTCATAGCTGGCCCACATCTTCCCGGTCCCATTTATGGCGATGTCAGCCCGTCTGAGGGATAATGCCTCGATCATCTGGTTGTTTATGGTGGCATTAGCTGGTTTTATTGCCCAACCTAGTGCCGCATCGGACAAGCCGAACATCATCATTATAATGGCAGACGATCTGGTGAGTGTAAGGGGTTAATTTTTATTCTTTTGGTTTGACTAAGGCTGTGATAGGGCTTCGACGACGTGAGTTTTCGAGGCTCCAACAATTTTCTTACCCCCAACATAGATGCCTTGGCATATAGCGGCGTGATCCTCAATAATCTGTACACCCCTCCCATGTGCACGCCCAGTCGGGCGGCGCTTTTAACTGGCAAATATCCGATTAATACAGGTAAGGCATTAAATCGTAAATAAAATTTATATTAATTAATATAAATTAATTCCTGACAAATCCTTGCTGTTAAGGCATGCAGCATTATGTGATAGTGAACGATCAGCCTTGGGGCCTGCCCCTGAACGAGACCACCATGGCGGATATATTCAAAGAAGCTGGTTTCCGCACCAGTCTCATAGGGAAATGGCATCTGGGAATGTCGCAGCGGAACTTTACACCCACGGAGAGGGGCTTCGATCATCATCTGGGCTATCTAGGTGCCTACGTGGATTACTACGATCAGAGTTACGAACAAAAGGTGAGAGGAATGCAACCAAAAAATCGTCAATAGAAATTATATTTATTATTATTACTTTATTATTTAATAATCTTTAGAGCAAGGGCTACAACGGTCACGATTTTCGAGAAAATCTCTTACCCACCCATGACCAGGTGGGTCAGTATGTTACCGATGTCCTAACCGAAGCTGCCGTCCAGGAGATTGATGATCATGGCTCCAAGAACAGTACCCAACCCCTGTTTTTGCTACTGAGTCACCTGGCACCCCATGCCGCCAACGATGACAATCCCATGCAGGCGCCTGAAGATGAATTGGCCCAATTTGGTTACATTATTGACGAGACGCATCGCTACTATGCGGCAATGGTTTCCCGCCTGGACAAGAGCGTTGGCAGGGTCATCGAAGCTTTGGCACGACAGGATATGCTTCAGAACAGCATTGTGCTCTTTCTGTCTGATAACGGAGGGCCCACACAGGGGATGCACTCCAACACCGCCTCCAACTATCCTCTGAGGGGGGTAAGTTAATCTATATATGTATATCTCTATAGATATTTATTTATTATCTTTTCCCTGCAGCAAAAGGACACGCCCTGGGAGGGAGGCATACGCTCCTCGGCAGCTATTTGGAGCACAGAGTTCGAGCAGCTGGGCAGCGTGTGGAAGCAGCAGATCTACATTGGTGACCTACTGCCCACGTTGGCTGCAGCAGCGGGCATATCACCGGATCCAGAACTCCACCTTGATGGCTTGAACCTCTGGTCGGCCCTGAAGTACGGTTATGAGTCGGTGGAGCGTGAGATAGTCCACGCGATCGATGAGGAGGAGGAGCCACATCTGTCCTATATGCGCGGCAAGTGGAAGGTGGTCAGCGGTACCACTAATAGCGGCAGCTATGATAGCTGGCTGGGCGAGCGGGTGACCAGCGGCGAGGTGGATCCTCGCTCTGAAGCATACGATGACCTTATACGGAATACCAGTGTCTGGAAGCTCTTGCAGCAGGTGAACCCTGGGGAGCGTAACATCAGCGCATTGAGGGATCAGGCTAGTATTGAGTGTCCGGAACCTTCTACTGGTTTCAGGATCTGCCAGCCCCTGCTGGCACCGTGTCTCTTCGACATCGAGGCCGACCCCTGCGAGCAGAGCAACCTCTACGAGGAGTACCAGAACTCGACTGTGTTTTTGGAGCTCTGGCAGCGGATACAGCAGTTTGCCCGCCATGCTCATCCTCCCAACAATAAGCCAGCGGACCCGAAATGCGATCCGAGACTGTATAGAAATGAGTGGACCTGGTGGCAGGACGAAAAGGCTTCCACTGCAGCAGTAATGAGCCACTTTAGCTGGTTACTGATGGGCATCCTGTGCAGTTTATGGATGCTTTAAGTGCAGAATATTTCACTGAGTAAGTAAGGAACTATAAGTTCAAGGATCATAAGTTTTTCTGATATCTTTTCTTTTCTTTTTTTATTGTAGATGCCAGTCAATGTATTAAATATATGGATTCCCAGAAATAGAATTAAAGCTGTTATCAGGGCTCATCATTTGTTTGATGAAAACCTGTTGAGCTAATTTATGGCAAATATTATTTAGTGAAAATCTAATCAGTCGTGAGTAATGTCAGGATGGCTTATCGATGCCTTCTGCGAACTCTGATAGTTCGCAAAACCCCCTTAAAAACTTCAGAGAAGGCGGAGATCTCTGTCAATCAATGGGACTTAGCAGGTATTTATGGCAGGAGCCATAAATTACTGCACCTAAATGTGGACTCCTTTCATGTAATCCCGATACCATCTTCCTTAGAGATTTACGAGTTGTATTAAATTCAGTATTTCACAGGCAGGCGTGCTTGCTATCAAAAAGACATTAAATCAAAATTAATCAGAGTTTATTTTCAATGCCAATTTAATTATAAATAAGTTAACCTGTTTATTTGTTTGTTTGTAAATATTTATGTAATAAAATGTATGAATATAAAGGAGCCTGTTTTCTGGAAAATATTAATTGGAATAAATATATGTAAACTGAAAAAAGGGAAATGTTAATTGTACATTATATAGAGAGCTAAACTAAGAGATATCGATATCAGAACGAAAAAATATAAAAATATCTAAAGAATGAAATGTAGACATGATAATAAATATTCAAAAAATGTTCTTAAATTTATTTGTGTTGTTTTGACCAATTATATTTAAAATATTGCTAAAAGAAAATGGTTGATAACCTCTTTATATTGATTGGTTAATATAATTAAAACTAAGTATAAGCAATTCTTTGACGTACTTTGATATGGCAAACAGTACATCGTTTGTTGCAGATATTTTATTCCTATAAAGAGTTTTGTATATATCTAGAAATCACTATCTTAAAGAAAGTTTTGGATTGTATTTGAGTTATTCTCATCATTATTCTAATAAATCCCCCAAAATAGCGCCAAAAGAGATGTAATAATTTCAATTAAATACTTTTTTTTTTAATTTATTTTTATCTTTAAACGGGATCCTGAGATCTTAAGTAGGCATCATAAGTGACTCGATCTAGTAGTAGATCGTTCCATTGATCTGCTGGGCCACCAGCACCTCGTATTTGTCGAACTTGCGCAGGGCCAGGGTCTCGTGCTTGATGATGCACACCTTCTGGCTGAGCAGCAGGGTTCCGATAAGCACACCACCATCGGTCCTGGCACGGCAGCAGTAGACCCGCTCGTTCTTGACATTGGTTCCAACGGCCACGGCTCCCTTCTCGTAGAAGCCATCGAAGCTACGCACCCAGACGTACCTCAGGTTGCGCTCGGCCACCAGGATGTCGTAGATCAGGAGCTTGGAGGAGGCGGTCTCGGTGTTGAAGTAAGCAGTGCCGGTTTCCACGACCACGCGAGCGGGCAGGATGTCGCTGCCGTACTTCACGCGTCCCACATAGGTGTTGAAGCCATAGGGATCGAAGCCGCCCAGGATGGCGTCCTGGGGAACGATGTAGGACAGGTTTCCTGCCTGCCAAACGTGCTCGGTATCTGTGGGTTAACGAAGGAAGTGTTACTCTCGGCTTAGGTTAGATTTTTCGGCTTCAAATTCTCACCATAGGTCGAAGGAACAGCGTTGGCCACTGCGAACAGGGCCAAGACCAGGCAGACAGCTTTGTACATCTTGAGGAGCTGGTGGATTCGCTTTGAGTGACTGCCCAGCTAGGTGTCGGCTTTTATAGAGGAACCTTATCTCCTGTTTCCAATTACACTTATCGCTATCAGAAGATTGGCATCGATAGCATCGGTAAGGCTGACTAACCTTCTTGGGAGTGAGTCTACGCATAGTAGATTTATTGCACCCTCTAAAAATAAGCAATGTTTCTTGTAGCAAAAAGTCCCCTTAGCTTTTAGTAGTTATTTCATAAGTTGTGTTTATTGTAAATTTTAAAAAATATTTTAATCCAGTGATTCAGGTATTTTAAAAAAGGTATACAACATAACTTCTTGCTCAAATCCATCTTATAAAGTTATTAGCAACATGGTTACATAATAAACTTAATTTGATTAAAATAGTAAAATGCAATGAAAGCTTAGAAACCAACTTTCTTAAAACAGCATGAATTTTGTCTTGTTGCGAAATCGAAAACTATTTATGAAAATGTTAAAATAAAAAAAAGCTAGATCCTTAATTTCATTACAATGGAAAATTATATATATATATTATAAATATTTCTGAGGACATGAACTAAAAAGTCAGCTGGTTGACAAACAAAGTTATTAAACAGAAAGTCTTAACCTTCTAAATAAATCTCTCTCGGTCTAAAATAACCTCAAATGGTGAGTCAAGACTTTAGTCGCGATTTCGAACTGAGGCTTAATTAAAATTTGAAATGTATTCTTTTATTTCTTCATTATACTTGGAACAAGTTTAATTTATTTTATAATGGTTTATTAAATAAAAAGTCATAACCTTCTATATATATTTATCTTATTTTCACTTGATATTTTTGAAGTCTTTATATGATTTCATTTTATTTTATTTATTTTATTCCTTCACTATATTTATAGAAATTGTATATATTTTACAATGATTTGATTTGATTTGATAACAATCGAACGCATCGAAAATCTTTATTTCATGTTATTTCTGGAATTGTATATAAAGCTATAAATGTTGAAACGAAAATCTAGATCAAAGTGTATCCCTTTTGGGGAGTCCCTCATTAAAATGTTTAGCAACAACGTTTAGGTTACCGTTATCACTCCAGAACTCTTATCTTTAGCAACATGATAAGTCAATTAGAAATACTAATGGCCATAGGTTCCCCCAAAAAACACAATAGAAATGTTTTCGTTTAATAAATATTTATTTTATTAGCTTCCACTCGGCGCACACTGTCCGGATCTACACAAGGTATGGAACGTACGGGATCACATGGCGCTCCCTGACCAGGATCTCGTACTTGTCGAACTGGCGGAGTGGCAGGTTCTCATGCTTCACGATGCACATCCGCTTGGAGAGGTACAGGGTTCCGATGAAGAGCGCCTCGTCGCAGCGGACGCGGCAGATGAAGACGCGATCGTTGACGGCGTTGGTTCCCACGGAGACGGCATTCTTCTCGCGGAAACCATCGAAGCTGCGGATCCAGTGGTAGCTAACGGTGGCATTGCCCACCAGCACCTCGTAGGAAGTGGCCTGGTTGCCCAAAGTATCGGTGTTGTAGTTGGCCCTTCCCAGCTCGGGAACTATGCGGGCCGGCAGGATGTTGCTGAGGTACGACACACGACCCACGTAGTTGTAGTATCCTTCGGGATCGAAGCCACCAAACACCGCTTCCTCCGGCAGGTCAACGGTCTTGTCCACAATCACCCACTTGTCCTCGTAGCTATAGATGCCACCCTGGATAAGGGCGACCAGCTGGACGAGGATCACGGCCACAATTACGGAGCTCTTGGCGGAGAACATGCTTGCTCTGTTGTCGGAGGTGGTGTTGTGGCTGTCTCCGTCTGCACACCGATTTTATATGGATCCCACCCCCATGTGGTCTCAGTTCCTAGTAAGACTGATTGTATATTTTCCTTGGGGGATCACTTCATTGATTAGATACAGATAATTTTTCTAGATTGGTGATTAACACTTGAAAGTTCAGTGGTGATTTGATAGCGCCATCTGGCAAGTTCCTGGTATAGAAAGCCATAAAACCCCAAAAATAATCAGGTGTCAAGCTGGTTTAGTTGTTATCATGGACAATGACTTCAGATTTTGTAATGGACTTTACATTTTAGGGACTTGAAATGCTTTTTAAAATATGTCTTTTGTAGTATTACTAATTATTTTAAAACTCAATCTTTTTCAAAAGAAACTATTTTTATAGAATTTAAAATACTACACTATTCAGAAAATAGAATGTTTTCCTCAGCCCATCCAAAAGTCGGAACTCGAAACTTGTTTTGTGCCTTAATCATATATTGCTAAAATTCTTTTTATACTAAAATGTTATACCAATATATTGAAAAACGTCAATAGATGACTTTTACTTATATATTATTATCTATTTTTAGGATATTTAAAAAAGCCAAGTTTGAAACTCGAAAATTTTACTTTATAGCATTAAATTTTAACATTTAAACTTGAAATTCGGTCTATTTTAGAGTTACGATAGATCGGGTTATAAAAGTTCGCCCGTGGCATCATTCTATAGGACAGACTCTACAAAAATGAGAATCTAATATTTTTATACTTTAGATTAGCTGTGTAACAATAAAAATACCTATAAATAAAATGTTATAAGACTAAAGCCTTTTTTTTATTTAAAAAAATTATTATTATTTATTTATGTTAAAGACATTTCAAAATATAAATCGTATTGATGTGTTTTTAGGACAAAAAAAAAACTCTTTAGAAAATATATCGACATATATATTTGATCTATAGTACAGTATAGTACACTTCAATACGGTTTCTTTAATATTATTATTTATTATTTACAGTTCCTTGCATTTTAATTTTTTGTATGTACGCTAAATTATAATTTAAAACTAACCAAAGAAAATCAAAAGATAGGTAAAAATTTATTAGTGTAATAGTAACTCTAAATAAAATCAACGTCAAAACTGGTTCCATTTTGGAGTGAGCTTCAATGATTATACCCTACGCATCCTAAATTCATATTTTTAAAACATGACAAATCGATTTTTGTGTTCAATAAATATATATTTTATTTATTATTCGATCTACACATGATATGGGACAAAGTCGATCACATGGCGCTCCCTGACAAGGATCTCGTACTTGTCGAACGATTGGATGTTCTGGTTCTCATAACTGACCATGCACTTCCGATTGGTAAGGTACAGGGTTCCGATGAACACTCCACCATTGGAACGGGAGCGGCAGATGTAGACGCGATCGTTGGCGGCGTTGGTTCCCACGGAGACGGCGTTCTTCTCGCGGAAACCGTCGAAGCTGCGGATCCAGTGGTAGCTAACGGTGGCATTGCCCACCAGCATATTGTAGGAAGTGGTTTGGCTGCTAGAGATGTCGCTGTTGAAGGTGGCCTGCCCCAGCTCCGGGACCACTCGAGCTGGCAGAATGTTAAAGCCGCTTGCCACGCGACCCACGTAGTTGTAGTATCCTTCGGAATCGATGCCGCCAAGCACCACTTCTTCCGGCAGGTCCATGGTCTTGTCCACATTAACCCACTTGTCCTCATAGCTGTAGACGCCACCCTGGATGAGGGCGATCAGCTGGACGAGGATCACGGCCACAATTAAGGAGCTCTTGGCGGAGAACATGCTTGCTCTGTTGACGGAGGTGGTGTTGTGGCTGGCTCTATCGGGAGTCCGTTTTTATAGATTCCAGCCCCATGTGGTCCTAGTCTTGGGGCTTACCTTAGAGATTAGATATAGAAATTCCTTTTTTTTTTAAATTGATGATGTAGGTTCTGTGGTTAGTTGATAGTGAGAGTTCCCGGCATAGAAGTTCCCCAAAAATAATCTGAGACGAGACGTCTTATCTTGGAATATGATTTACAATCATACGAATTATTTGGTATTTCAAAAAACTTGGAAATGTTTTTTAGTATTGTTATTAAAATAAGATTTTTAATAAATATTTTTAAATGAATACTACTACCATTAGCCATGAGAATTGGCTAACCTTCTAAGTTTAGTTGTTTGGCTAATCTTCTAGTTTCTAATACTAATAAGTTAAATTAGACCGCTGAAAACCCGTTTATGAAGCATTATCAGCTCAGCTGTTATCACAGAACGTGGTCAAGCTCCCTGACCTTTGCCAACAAAGCCAAAAGAAAGCTCTATAGTTCACAGTTCAGTTCCTTCACAAAGCTTCAAGTTTACCTCATAAGTTACCTTATAATATATTCACTTTACTGACTTTGATTGCCTTTGCAAAAACACGTTTTGCCTTTGCTTTTATAGCTTTGTTTTTTTTCGCTCGCTCACGATTGTATTTTCTGCTATTTTATAGCAGTTAGCAGCTAAGGTCTGGCTGTTATACGATTATGCGATTTTCGCGCACGCTGCGGAGTCGGCGAAAAAAAGGTTGTCACTTTAAAAGCGCTTCAAGACAGCGGAGCGTTTAGTCGCGCGGAGAACCCGCTGGCAGAAGGATCCCCACCGATCGTTGAGCAGCACTCGCCCTTTATAGTGAACCCGGAAAACACAAAACAGTTGAGTGTTTAGTTAGTGACTAAAATGTTGAAGTACCTTAGTTACTAAGCTGAGCTAGTGATATCTTCAACAAGTATAAGATGTGAACTGTGAAAGTCTTTAAACTTTGATCAAGATTCCTGAGGGTGTCTATTAAAAGTTAAGTTTAAACTCAGTTCTCTATGAATAAAGAACAATTTAGTTAGAGTGAATTAATTTCTAAATAATACTAATTAACTTGTATATTCAAGTGCAAACGTATTGACGTCTGAACCAGTTTGTCGCCGCGCTAATCAGATCTTTATTTAGCTTAAAGCAATCTCTACGTTTATTAGGTCGGCATAAAATGTGAGAACTCTTTTGAAGTAGCATTGACAAAACACTTGAATCAAATTTAATCAGAAGAATTAAGAAAATTCTGTAGATTTTGATAGGAAATACAGCAACACATTTAAAAAATGAAATATTTGTGAAGAAACCTTTTCTTAAATCATTTAAATTTATAAAAAACACAAGCTTAACTAAACGTTTTTTTTAATGAAGCCATAATCGGTCTTACGCCTTTTCTTTAAATTAAAATTTGTGAATGCCAGTCCTAAAGGTAAAACATAAGTGACCTTTTGAATTATTTATTTATTTTATTTTTTTATCTAAAGCTAATAATTAGTATTAAACTAAGAGCTAACTTAGGGTTAAGAGCCATAGCAGCTTCGGCTCTCTGTTTAAGTTGATTTATGGTTTTGATATTACGCTACATATTTGCAGTGATTTAATATTTACAAAGATATAATATTTGAATATTTCCTAGGAATGTGAAAAACCAAAGGTTACAGGTTAGGTAAAAGAAATTCGAGATTAACTAAGTAAGTTTTTTTAAATCCAAAATAATGTTTTTATTAGTTAAAACAATATTTTGGATTTAAAAAAACATAAATAGATGGGTAATCAATTAATGTATTATGCTTATGCTTAATTATAAACTAAGCTACAAGATAGGTACATATATATTAATTTAATATATATGTACTACTAACTATGGCTAAAGTTAGTAGTAAATTTGAGGAACTCTGTTCTTAAGGAATCCTCTATACAACTCCGAATCGGGAAAGTTTCATGCGTCATCGAACTGAACCAGTTTCGATGCATTTATTGGGGGATTTACACTCAAGAACCTTTCCATTGATGAACAGAAAACTGGCTGCCACCGATTACTTCACCTGAGCTAAATCAAGGTCGCGACTTTAACGAGCTGCCAAGGTCACCAGGTGGTGGTGGTGATGACCGCGGGGCGTGTTCCCCATTCTCGCAATTCGCAACCAGCTCGCATGGCACTTTTAATATCATCCAAATTAGAGTATGTTTATGTGGCGTTATTAACCCATTTGGAGTTTGGAATCTGAAGATACGCCTCATAGTTAGATTTTAACGGCTTGTGTCTTGCTTATCTGGTACCGATTTCATTATATTTAGACTTTTTTATGGGCCATTGCGACAATTAAACATGAGTTTTGGCCGAGATAAAAAGAAATTACACTCCTCAGTGTGAAGTACGAGCTGGCAAGTGTTTTTCGTGTTTTATACAATGTCTTAACAATGGTTGCAAAAAGCAAAAACAAAAGAAACTTAAAGCAACAACAACATATGGTCGAATGGTTGAATAAACTTTGCGGCCAGGCAGACATGGCACATGGCACATGGCAGGTATCTCTAGGATAGGTCAGGCGGCCACAATTCGGGGAGATTGTACAATACAATTGCCAATTATGGTGAACAAAATTCGGCAGATTTTCATACTGCCTATGTGGATGTGCAACATAGTAGGTAATTGAGCCGATTGGGACATGCAACAGGGATTGCAACATATGGCCAAAGACGAGGAAGCCAGCTACTTACGACTAAGTTGGTATTTAACAATAAAAAGTTAAGACTAAAACCTGTAGTAAACAGTCTCCAAGTCATATATCTTAAATCCATTTCATATCTTTTTAACTAATCTTTTAAATGGCTCTTTTGCATGTTCAGAAATTACAAAATGTCTGGAAGACTCCTTTACTTGGGGCTAGTGAGTGTCCTACTCAGTCTGGCCAAAGCAGCCGACACTTCCGCCAAGCCAAATATAATAATTATTCTAATTGATGATATGGTGAGTTGGTTTACAAAATAAAATTAAATAAGTAACATAAAAATAAAGCATAATTCTTACCTTTTCAGGGCATGAACGATGTGAGTTTCCATGGTTCAAACCAGATTCTGACGCCCAACATCGATGCTCTGGCCTATAATGGTGTCCTGTTAAACAAGCATTATGTGCCAAATCTATGTACTCCTTCCAGGGCAACCCTTCTAACAGGAAAATATCCCATACATACAGGTAACATAATTTAAAAGTTTATTTTTCAATATAATATATTAACTAATATATATATTTTAAGGCATGCAGCATTGGGTCATCATTACCGATGAGCCCTGGGGCCTGCCCAAGCGTGAGCGGTTGATGCCGGAACTCTTCCGGGAGGCGGGCTATGCCACCCACTTGGTGGGCAAATGGCACCTGGGCTTCTGGCGCAAGGATCTTACACCAACAATGCGGGGATTTGACCATCATTTTGGTTATTACAATGGCTACATTGACTACTATGATCACCAGGTTCGCATGCTGGACAGAAACTACTCCGCAGGCCTAGACTTTCGGCGGGATCTAGAGCCCTGTCCCGAGGCGAATGGTACCTATGCCACAGAGGCTTTTACAACAGAAGCAAAAAGGATCATTGAGCAGCATGATAAGACCAAACCTCTGTTAATGGTTCTAAGCCACTTGGCAGTGCACACGGGCAACGAGGATAATCCCATGCAGGCTCCACCCGAGGAAGTGGCCAAGTTTGGTCATATTAAGGATCCCAAGCGACGCACCTATGCGGGTGAGTTAACTCATAATAAGATAATTTGTAGATAATATAAATATATCCTATTTGTAGGCATGATTTCCAGTCTAGACAAGAGCGTGGCTCAGACAATGAGAGCCTTAAAGGATAATGGCATGCTGAACAACAGCATTGTTTTGCTTTACTCCGATAATGGAGCCCCCACTGTGGGCATACACTCCAATGCAGGCTCCAACTATCCCTATCGAGGGGTAAGTTTGGCTAGGAAAATAGCTTAAATAGTTGTAAATATTTTCCCTTTCTTTCCTTTAGCAAAAGGAATCCCCCTGGGAGGGTGGCATTCGATCCGCCGGTGCTCTGTGGAGTCCTTTGCTCAAGGAGCAGAGATACGTCTCCAATCAGGCGATTCACGCCATCGATTGGCTGCCCACACTGGCTGGCGCTGCTGGGGTATCCTTGCCGCAGGATCTTCAGTTGGATGGTATTAATCTCTGGCCAGCATTGAGTGGCAATGAGGAACCAAAGCCCAGGAACCTCATTCATGCGCTTGACGAGGTCTTCGGCTACTCATCGTACATGAGGGATACCCTTAAATATGTCAACGGGAGCACCTTCCAGGGGCAGTATGATCACTGGCTGGGAGAACTGGAAGCCAACGAAGATGATCCACAGAGTGATAACTACGGACAGCATGTCCTAGCTTCGGAAGTTCAAAGTATCTTGGGTAATGGAGGACTCACTGAGGATCGCATTTGGCAGATGCGCAGTGAAGCCACGCAAGAGTGTCCTGCTATGCCGGGAGAGGATCCGCAGGATCCCAAGTACAAGTGCGAGCCCCTCAAAGAGCACTGCTTCTTCGATCTGGCCACGGATCCCTGCGAACGCTACAACTTGGCCCAGCTATATCCCGCCCAGCTGCAGGAGCTCGCCCAGGAGGTGGAGCAATTCCGAAGGACAGCGATTCCCAGCGCCCGAGTTCCCATATCCGATTATCGGGCCGATCCGGCCTTCCACAACGGAAACTGGGAGTGGTGGAACGATACGGATACGGGATCAGGTGCCGGCACATGCTCGCTTCATTTATGGATTATTATGGGAAGTATTATAGGTTTAATCTGTTCTGTGTGTTTTTAAGCTAAGTTGTAAGTAGTTTAATTCTAAATAAATTTAGATCTTTTAATTTTATAGAAACTATTTGAACTTTAAATATAATTTGAATCTAAATATTTTAAGAACGTTTTATTAAATTAAACTTTAATTATAAAATTGACGGTTAAATTCTCGTATTCTTAAAAACATGGCTAAATTGACTCGGTTGTTGATGCTGATCAAGAATATATATGATTTATGGGGTCGAAAACGACTTCTTCGCCTTATAAAAGGTATAAAAAGACAACACTCGGCATAACTCTTTGATAACAAATCATAATTTTTTGTCATTATTTTCAAGAGTCACTAATAAAAAATGTAAACTTGATTAACCTAAAAATATCACAAAAGATTCAAAGTTGTGACCTATTTCATTCTTAGCTTGATAAATTCATTAATCAGCGTTGCCAGACTTAGGCTTTCGATCTTTTACTAAATAAAGCCACAAAGTATGCCACAAAATATATAAAAAAAAATTAATAAATAAACCTGAAAACGAAAGATTTCAACAGATAAAACAAAGTACTGATCCCCAATTCATTTCAACTAATTTTATTAGAAACAACAATGGACAGACAGCTAAATTCTCTAGAAGCAATGGAAAAAGCTCACTTAAAACTAACAATTGCATTTGGGGTATTGTTTACGGGAACTTATCACTAATTTTACAGATTTATATAAAAAATAATACAAGATTACGCAACAGATGATAACAATTTGATCGGTTACTCAACATGAATACCCACTAGATAGACGTATCTAATCACGTATTTACATACATAATACAAACGGACAGTTGGCCAACTTAAGCACAACCCTATATATATATATCGTACACATCGGATAATACTCTTAAGATAACTCCAGCGGAAATGGGACATTTAAAAATGGGTCTCCTCGGGACTTTGGACATCGTGAGTGGCCGTCTTTTCTGCCTGGCCATTGGATTCCCCTAATCTTTGGCGCTATTCGATCATATTGAATAGTAGACAGGAGAATATCATGCCAAATATCTGATAAAGGAAGGGATATGTTAATTTTAGATAATTAAATTAGTTTTAGAAGAAATACTTACCATAAGGATTGCCACCGCTATGGAAGTTCCCCCTATAACCGCCGCATGATCCCTGATGAAGTTGGTCGTTACATAGAGGCAGCCCTGATTGTAAAGATTCGTGATTGTGGGAAAGATGGTGCACTCCTTGCGCTGGCCTCCAAACAGTTCCTGGCAGCAGGACTCGGGCACGGGTCCATACCTGTTCCAGTCATGCCACGTGTCCACACCGCAGCACTGCAGACGCTCCTGGGTGAGATCCCAGGCCTGAGTGATCTCCCTTCGGCTGCCATACAAAGCCATTGTGGATCTCATTTCCTAGGGGGAAACAAGGATGTTTCAAAGATGTATGTGCAAGGATCGTTCTCTGCCTCACCTGCCGCATAGTCTGCTGCACTCGCTCACGAAAAACGTAACCCAAGACGCCGCCAATTAGCATGGTGACGAAAACCAGTGCCACTATTATGAAATACTGCAAGTAAGTGAGAAATATTGAACATGTTAAGAGGGTATTACTTCATAGAAGTGGGTGGGATTTTTTTAAATATATCTTACCGTTAATAGCAGACATTTAACTTCCTTGCCAGCACCTACACAACCCAAAAAGGACACCAGGCAGATGATGATTGAGGTAACCAGCAGGACGTACACAGCTCCCGAGAATAGATTTGTTCCCAGCAATTCATTGACAAAACTACGATCCACCAGAGTCCACAGTGTCAGGCAAAATACTATAGCTCCACCAACCTGAACAAAAAAAATACATATAATATATACATTATTATACATTATATTTATTATTATAAATATTACTCACAAATATAACAAAATTGGCTATGAAGAGACTGTACTTGACGAACTGCCCACAGCAGTCCATGCGGGAACTGAAGCCCATGTCGTCTTCCTGCAAGGATTATTTATATATATTTTACTGAATTCTTCTTCTGGATTTTTTATTGATGTTGTTTTTACTTTTTTTAGAGGTGACGAGTCCCAAAAGGTATTTTTAATGCAGGGAAAATGATGCAAAGGATTTGGGAGAGGAGGAGATGCGGAGGATCAAGATGTTCTAGATGGTAAACAAAGATATGGATTATTTGACAAGAAATAATAATTAAAAATAATAATAGTATTATTATTTATTATTATTATTATTATTATAATACTCAAAGTAACACAAAATTTAGCATAAGTGTTAGTAAACTTTAATTTAAAGAACTTCTACTTCAAGGAATATAACTAATAATATGCTATGGAAGTATGCATTTTTCATGGCACACTCTCTATTATAATTTTTTGTTTTTGTGTACTATAACTTTGCTAATTTATTATGTACGGCTGTAGTAATTTTTAACAGTTCATTATACATTATCACAATTAAATTGAAATTACTTTTTGATATCTGATAGCTGACTAAACACCATCTACTCAGGGAGAGACTAGTGCGCATGCGCAGCTGTGGCTGTGACTGAGCTACGGCCTGAGCTTCAGGCCGCGCTTCGTAGCCGGGTTCGAGCCGAAGTACTCTTAACCCTGACCCACTTTTGTGAGCGGCAGCCAACGCAATGGGCCTAGACAAGCGTTCATTATCGGCTCGGACTCTGTTGTGGCTTTCGGTGGGCTTTGGTTGGTAACGGCTCTTAAAAAGACACTTTGGCAGCTTACACTTCGAGGGTTCGCTTGTCGTGACAAAATCCCGACGATCAAAAGAGGTAAATCAAAGTAATAGCCTGGCTAATTAGAGTACCTTATTTACGAGTGCCACCCCATCTGTGAGTCACATCGAAAGCGAACTGCGATGTTCTCTAAATGCTAATTAAAGGTAATTGCAGGCTAAGCCAGGCGAGTACCGCCCGCTCCTCCCCACTAAGCGACATCTCATTTCGAGCATTATTCTCGCCAAATACAAATAAGCCGCCGCCGCCGAGTTGCAGGTAGAGTAAGCCAGGTAATTGGCGAGGGGTGTTATTAAAAAAACAAAAAATGTTCTCACACTGTCTGAATATTCACTATTTTTCATTCGACGACGTTATCATGACCCAGGGAATCGTGCCTGAGATGACAGTAAGTCATCTGAAAGTCGCCATTAATGACGACTCACTGCGAGTATATCTAATGCTTGTTAGCTGAAACCAATTAAGTTTATGGTAATTGTTCAGTTCTACGTGCTACACATCATAATGGACCTTTTTTAGAAGTGGTCTTAGGAAATTTTAGAAAATTTGGATAAATATTTTTTACCTTTGACCGCTTGGGCTTTGCTGAAATTTATGAAAATTTAGTTATAATGCAACACTAAAAGGGTTTGTTACTAAAATTTGTTGATTCACTATTGGGTAATATTTTAAAATTTTTGTTTATCCTTAAAAATTGATATTTTAGGATTGTGACAAAAATTACAAGAACCAAAATTATTTGTAGGATTAATAATAGAAAACCTTGAACTGATTCTAAATTTTTGTGAAAGTAAAAGTAATAATGTGCCATATTTATACACTGTACACAAGAAGCCTAATAATTTTTGGTATTACAATAATAACATTTATAATATAAATATAAATATTAAATATAATATAAATATTATATATTATTAATATACTATTTTATTATCTCTTGTTAATTTTTTTAAATACTTCCGAATGAAATACAATTTATAGAGTATTCTTTTATTTGGGAGAATCAAAAATACAGACACATAAGTATATCTCAAAGAAAGCAAAAACCAATTAATATATAATTCATAAAACATTAAAAATAACTTAATCAAGAGTTTTGGTGGTCTTTTTCTGTAAACAAGCTTAAACATAACATACTATTACTCAACACAATGTATTAATAAACAATAATATACTCACAAGTCTGCCGTCCCGTAGCACAAATGAAGTTTTCGTTAGGTAACCAATTTTGGCGGTTTTCTTTTCCCAGCGCTCGGCGTATGTAAATTGCCTCTAAATTGTTGTTGTTTGCAAAAAACAAAACAAACAATAAAACAAAAAACAAGCTTAGCTAAGCTAAACTTATTTTTTGGTTGCACTTGACTGCACAGAAACTTTGGCAGTTGGGAATTAGTTGTAGGCTGCAGACAAGACGGAGGTGGTGACTATAAAAGCAAACGCAAAACGTAAAAGGGAAATTAATTTTAAGTAATTAATTATATTTGATTTTTTTTTGTAAAAGTTCATCAAATATATTTTCAAGGATAAACGAAAAATGCTTTGATTTGCGGCCAGAGATTACTTGATTATTATTTTGAGTAAAGGAAATACACCTTGAAAACATGAGCTTAAATTTCATTGAAGATAAAAGAGACTTTGTGTCCTAAGTAAGCCATGTTTTTATTTAAAGGAAACTTTCTTTGGCTTTCTGTTACTAAAAAACCATATTTGTTTATTAATTTAACGAGTTTTTGTTTGTTTTTCGTGGCTCCATTTCATTTCATTCAGATCGCAAGAGCTTGCCATGGCAATTTATGCAATATTCGTTAATATTGTCTCTCTGTGTGATTTTTGTTGAACTTTTTTTTTTTGCTATATATTTAATACAGGTTTCTTGCATTTGTTTTGAGCGTCACTCGTAGCAGTTGATAATTGTTATTGAGTTTTTATATTTTTTATTTTTCGATTGTTGCTGCTGCTGCTGCTGCGGCTGTGTTATTGTCAATTGCAGTTCTCCCATGGCAAACCACTTTTTTTTTCTGCCGCCTTGCTTTTCGCATTTGCTTTTCAAGTTACGTCACATTTAAGCTAACACTTTGTATCCTTGTTGGGCTTATCACTAAGGTCCTGTTATAGTTGTATTATAAATAAACACTTGCTGTTTTTATTTTACGAATTTAAACCTTATTTTTATTTGAAGCTTTAAGCTAGGCTTACAGGGGCGCGTGGTTGGGAATGAGCGACGAAAGGCGTTTGGGGAATGGCGGTTGGCGGTTGGCGACGACTCCACCGCTCGGTGGCTGACTTGAAACTGGTTGTGGGAACAGTCGCCACGATCGGTTTTTTATTAGTTTCGCTCACAAAGAGCTTCGTTGTTGGGCTTTTTCTCTGGCTTCGTGTCTCTCGAAATTACAACAATTTCGACTTGAGGAGCGGCTTAGCTTAAGGAGGGAGATAGCAAGAGAGACTGCTCGCTTACAAACCGCAAATATTTCTGAATGTTTTTTCGTACTTCTCTTTTATTGATTCATCTATTTTACCTTATTTTAGTTTTTTTTTGTTCGCTTCTGCCATGTGAAAATACGCTGAGCAAACAATATGTGTTCGCCTTCGCACCACACTTCCCTCCACAGCCAGAGGCTTTGTTTAGGTTTCTAAAAACAAGAAGCATAGATCAGCAATTGAAACTTAATATTTATTACTGGAATTATCATATTTCTGAATTGGTAAGGGCAGCGCAACGATCATTCACCTTAGTGGCTCGGGGAAGGGTATTTAGCTTGGGACTAGATCATCCTTTATAAAATTATTGGATCAGGTAGTCTGATAATTAATAATATAAAAATGGTAATAATTAAGCCAGAGTAAAAATAGAATTTATTTAAATTTAAGTATACTCGTAAAGTATTAACGTAATTTATCCCTTGCTGGAAATATATTTAAACATTTTTAATCCTCTTTTAAGGCATCCTTTGGTCTGAGACTCGAGGAAGAAATTGTGAATTAATATTACTAATATTGAAAGTTCTACGTTTTCTTTACTTTTTTACTTTATTATGGTAAAATTATAATTTAATCAAACGTGGATGATTCCAGATTTCAAAGATTCAAACTTGGCCTATAAACTTTATTATTATATTATAATTTCTATTTTCTAGAAAGTACTCCATAACTTTTCTGATATTTCTGGACATTTTCCCATTTAGAATTTTCATATTAAATGATTATTTCCGCTTTTATTTTATTATAGTTCAGTTTACTTTAAGTAGTATGTAATCCTTAGAATAAAACCCTCTTTTTCATCACCAATTACCTCTTTTTTGTTGGCATTCAAACGGCTGCAATCTGCGGACAACCTTCGGCCATTAACGGCTTAATTTCGTTTGTTGGCCAAACAAATAGTTTTGACTGAAGCTGAACCGAGTAATTTTGTAAGCAATTTTGGGAGCTAAGGTCAGAGTTGGCAGTAGCTCCACCCCCGAAGCAAGCTTCACTTACACTCGTCGTCGTCGTCGTCGGCACGGTTGAAAAATGTTCAATTTGTTTTCTGTATTTGTTTGTTGTTGTTTATACTTATTTGTTGTTGAGGTTGGCTCCACAAATTGTTGGGTTATTTAGCACTTTTATGGCTGTGTTAACAGAAACATCAACCCGCGCGGAAAGCAGCCCCTCAAGAGCCCAGCAACTGTCAACGTTGCATGGCGGTAATAGAAATAAATAATAAAAATTGGAAAAAACAATTACTCTGCCTGTTGATTTTGCATCTTACACTCGCTGTGGGAACCTTTTGCGTTTTATAGTTGCCATAAAATTAATTTCCACATACGACGAGTATAGTATGCAGGCGGACTCGTGATAAAATATTGCACAAAAATCGAAAACGGTCGAAACATGATCTCAGGCGGAGGCTAGAGTTGTGTGCGATCCCTCTTCAAGAGCTCAAGGTATCATTAAGTTTAAGTGTAATTTCTAATTTGATTTTAAGCAAGTCAATTTTGACACTTAGAAATATTTTGGGAAAATACTTTGTGACATATTTAAAAGCGGAATCAGTACAGCAATGTCAAAAATTAGAGCTTAGACACTGAAAGGATAAAAACTGCATGATTAAGTTCATAAATTCTATAGAGTTTCTATATATATATGGAATAACATACCAATATACCATACCGTACTATTAATATTCTTATGGTCGGGGCACTTGGCTTCTTTATTATTTAAATCTAAGAATATGGTGTTAATACATAATTGGTTTAAACTTATAAATAAATTATAAAGAATTTGGTCTAAAATGTCTTAAAAAATCTCTCAATAAGTAAACTATTATTTATATATTATACATTTATATTACTTATTTCTTTTAATGTACATGGATATACTTGCACTTGTTCAACTCCGATCTGAAATGTGATTAGTGTGCGCGATTTGAAAGCCTCGTTGAGCTCTCTGAAGGTGAGAAGCGTCAAAAGCGTTAAATTGTAGCACTTAAAAATGATTAGAATGAGTCAAAGATGGAGGCTACAATTAAATGACAACAGTTTTTGGACAAACAATAATTAAACTTCACAACAAATTCAGAAAATGTCAGAAATATAATACTTTTAATCATAGTTAATACTTATAAATATTTAATAACTATATTCAACTTCTTCCCCTGAAATTCTTTCAGCAACGATACAAACATGTTTATATATGCAAAAAGTCGACTTATGCCCCCTTCCATTATCTAAACTCAAGATCTAAGTTCAATCAATCATTAGCATATTCCATTAATAAATTAATGAGTTTATGGTATGAGTTGATACTCATGAGAAAATGCACTTGTAAAGCTGAACAGTTCTCAGACCTAAAAACCAATATATTAAGTACAAATTGTATTCTTATCAAGCAAAAGTCACCTTCGGGTAATTCGAACTTGGCGGTGGGCAATTGTTTTTGGTGGACAGAGAGACAACCACAAAAAACGCAACCGACTCTCAGCTCTTGACCAACTGAAGTCGCGCAGGTTTTCCCATGTGCGACGCTTCAAGTGCATTCTGTGGCCTCGGGCCAGGAGTCATACTACATATAATGGCTAATCAGCCTTTAGGCCGAACAATTGTTTTCCCTATTTGCCGCCGCTAAGGGCATTCCTCCTTCCAGTCCGCACACAGCATATATTTTGGACAAACAATTGGCCAAAAAAATAAATTTGACTTTAGTCATGTGCCCGCTAATTGCTCGGTGTCAGCTCCAGCGATTGTACGTGGCGATGCGGGTGCGTCAGTCTAGAGCTCGATATTCCGTCTTCGCTTCATTTCGGGCATTTCCTGTTGGAAATGTATTTAATTTACTTGAGAATATTATAAGTGTTTAGGTATAGCTTGTTGATTTCTTAAGTGGAAAAAACTTTTGCAAAAACACATCATTGAGAATAAATCCCTTTGGGTTATAAAAGGAAGAAAGGCTCCTGAAGCGATACCCGGGGGTCCAATTTACAGGTCACAGCAACCAAGGATAAACATAAGATATTCACTATAGTTCATGGCTTGTTATTGTGATATGTAATTACTTGTAAAAATATATATTTAAATGTAACATACTTTATCCTTGATAAAAGCCATAGGTTTAACTATCAATAACTCTATATACGCATCTGTTTTGAATTCTTCGAGAAAACCTAAGACATTTAGGATGCTCATTAAAACCAATACAATTTTGAAAATAAATAGTTTAACTTTTCTAAGAAGTTCGCTGTATTATTATATATAAACTTAATGCTATTAAAATCTAAGTAAGGAACATTATAAAAATATCATTAACTTTGGGTACCCACCCCCGAATACCTGTAGGTCTTTCTAGCCAAAAATTTCGGTCCACATTGTGGAATGTATTTTTCAAGCTCAGCCCAAAAGTGTGCTTTAAAATAGTTAGCTAACGTTTTATACAGAAAGTTGTCTCACAAACTGGAAAGAACACAAAATACCAGTAATAAAAAACCATTAACAAGTACAACAATTTCAGTTTAATAATTATGTACAGTTTATACATCTCCATACATATGTATATGAACCTTACTAGCTAGTTGTGTGTGTGTGTGTGAATTTGAATTGTTCATTTTGGTACAAATTGCACGAAATCATTGATCGCTCGATTCCTGAACGCTTGAAGTTCTTCGGTTGCCTCGACTGGTGGGCTCTGTGTGTATGCTTTAAGTACAAAAAAATCTACATTTTGGGTTTCGGAGGCACTTAGACGAACTTAGCCTAATCTGCTTGATTGTAGACGGCGACTTTCTTTCTATTCAATTTCCTAAAAAATATATGTATACGTCTTTAGCAACTAGGAAGGGGTTTTGGTGCTACGATTCACAAGCTATCACTTGGACATATCACAAAACTTCGAACTGGCCACCGGAATCCCCGTTTACCGGGGACCCAGGAGCAGTTTCATCCTCTCACGCCGTTCGGCAGGCATTGGCATACTCCACGCAATCGTGCAGCGTGGGGAAGATCTCGAAGGGACCCTCGCTGAGGGCCATACTGTGCACCAGGGTATCGTACACCCGATCCACGGGACTGGCCAGCAGAAGCCGGGCCCCGCGCGCCTTTAGCTCCTTGCTCACATCGCTGAGGGTGCGGCAGCCGGCCACGTCGATGTGTCCCAGCATCGAAAAGTCCAGGATGAGCACCTTGAAGGCACCGGGAGTCGACTCCGTGAACTGGACACTTACAGCCTTGCCACCATTCTGTGAGACAGGAGAGTAGCTGGACTTGCTGCCTTTGCTGGGACTCTTGCTATTGTTACTGTCGCTAGTTTTAGTGGGCGGAATCTTGTCCAGGCCCACTGCCTCGTACAGGGCCCTTCGGAAGAACAGACTCGTGGCAAAGTTCAGCGATCCACTGTACCGGAAAATGCGAGTCTCAGGCACTTGCATGGCATTCCGATGCTGGTTGAGATCCATGTAGACGCCCGGGGCCTCCGGCATATAGCCCAACAAGCAGGAGTAGGGCTTCAAACCCTTGATGTACAGGGCCAGCAGGGAGATGCAGATGCCTATCAGCAGACTGAAAGGAAATAAATTTAATAATTAAGTTAGAATACACATGAAAAAAATGATTAATTCATACCCAATGTCAATGTCGATGAGCACTACGCAGAGGAAGGTGGATATCCAGGTGAACATCTCTAGCTTGCCCTGCTTGGAGAACTTCTTCAGCTCCCTGGCCTGCATGAACATGGGCTTTAAGGCCACTATGATGACACCAGCTAGGACACACTGAAAATATAAACCATTTATGAAATAATTCAAAGTAAAAACATCAAAATGATCAATGAACTCACCCTGGGCAAACTGCTGAAGAAGGGACCGATCCACATGAGCGTGACCACCACCAGCGAGGCAGAGACCAATGATGCAATCTGCGACACTCCACCCGTTTGGTCCTGGATGACGGATCGAGACAAGGAGCACGCCATGGGAATGCAAGAGAAGAAGCCGCCAACCACGTTGCCCACGCCCATGGCAAAAAGTTCCTGATTTGCTCGCACCTCATAGCCGTGCTTCTTAGCAAACGTAAGACCCATGGACATGATGATGGAGTAAGTGACAACAGCAATGGCTATCGAGTCGACGGCCACCTTGGACACCAGATCCAGACGCGGCATAACAGGTTCTGGCAGTCCACTGGGTATATTTCCCACCAAATTCACATTGAACTCGTCGTGCAGGTGGAACCACTTGGAGATCAGTGTGCCACCGATCACCATTATCAGCTCGGCGGGAAACGGGAAGCGACAACGCTTGCTTAGGCACGGTTTCAGGCACTCGTTGCAGATCATCATAAAGACTATGACTCCCACGCAGAAGCCAAAGTTCACCAAGTTCGTATCGGGCACGCCCTTGATAACATCGATCAGCGTGTATATTATCTTGAAAGCGCCTTTGTAACGGGCTACGTTAATGCCCAAAACATCCTTCAGCTGTGCTGTGACCACGTGACAAGCCGCTGCCGTGGTGAAGCCATTGACCAGAGGATCACTAAGCAGGGAGGCCAAGGTGCCCAGCCTCAGGAAGGCCATCAGGAGCTGAAAAAGAGATATACTTCAGTTATAGGAAGCATAATTTTCAAGGTATAAACAGCTTACGTTCACAATGCCCACGGTAAGAGCCAGGGATGTGACCACCTCCAGCTTTGTGATGGGATCCGCAGGAAGAGCGGCAGCCGTGGCATTAAGCAGGGCCAGAGGAGACATCGTGACTGTCCCATTCGGCGCCAATACCTCGTAATGCGGGTGATCTTCTACATTGGAGTATGTGTCCACTACCTTCCGCGTCATCATGCTGGCCACTGCAAAGGTGCCGATGGAGATGTGCTTGGAGGTGCCCAGGAACATATAAACGAGTACCGGAAACACGGCCATGTAGAGTCCATTTCCGGCCGAAACTCCTGCCAACAGGCCGTACGCCATTCCATGAGGTATGTTCATAATGGCCACAGTGAAGCCAGCAATAATGTCGCCAGGCAGATCCCTTCTCGGCGAGTACTTGGGCAGCCATTGCAGGATGGGAATAACGCCGGTGAAGAGCGAGAAGAAGCTCCAGGTATACCAGCAGTTGCGCAGCGAGGAGGGTATGCTCTTGTCCCGGGCCGCGTAGCCCGTTTGCTTGATCACCACCTCGTGGGTGAGCACATCGCGATGGATGCTGTACTTTGGCTGGATCTTTGGCTTGCTCGACGCACCGTTGCCATTTCCATTTGTGTTGTTATTGTTCAGTGGCTTTGTTCTGCAAAAATTTCAATGTTTAATGAAATTATTTTAAATTTTGTGGATAAATTGTTACTAGAACTCACTCTTGACTTTCTTTATCACTTGGCATTTTGGCTATGTCTTCCTCTACTTCACTGTCCTTTGGCTTCCTGCCACGCTCCACATTGGGGTCTGTATCGGTAAAGGGATGCAGGCGTAGATCACGTTGAAATTGCAACTGCCTGAAGCGAGACACTGGGCAACTTTGGATCTCTGTATCAAGATGAGCTTCTTTAGGTTTCTTGGGTATGGTTCCAGTTGATCGGATTGGCGGTTTATCTTGGTGGACAATTGGTATTAACAAGGTGCCAGCTTCGTTGTTGTCTATGAAAGAATCCTGGGAAGTACTCCTCTGTATTTGTAAGTGACGTCGCCTATTTGGGCGATCATGCAAGTCTTTTAATCGCTTCCAGGCATCTTTGGACAAGGATTTTAGATGGTGTTTCGGTTTCTATAAGGAAAAACAAGAATATTTTAATGTATCAACTATTTAAATTAATTAAAAGGCTTTATATATTAAAAACAAATGAAAATAATCGTCCTTTTGGGGTCACAAAATCTCTTTTGACCAAGGAAAAGAGTTCTTAGATCTTCCAATCTCACTTTAGACACTCAAAATCTTGCAAAAATCATAAGTATATGTCTTATCACCTTCTTTTTACCTTTAATGAAAATCTTATTAATCAGGTGATACTAAACGGTGGAAAATTTTCTAGAATCCACTTGAGACAACAGCAGCTTTTAATCTCAAGCATTAAACCGAGAGAATCGAGAATTTCGCCACAATTTCGGTTAGAGAACATTCACGAAGACCGAGTAATTAACAACCCTTTCGATCCAGTATCGTCGGAGAACTTCGCCAAACTGAAGCATCGATCATCAGTGACTGGAATCTTTAAATAACAACCATTGTTCCCCCCCGAAATTTGTGAACATTTTCGGTTGTTTATATAATGAATAATGATTTCATAGGCAATGCTAATTGCCTAAATTATTTGATAAACATGCGTTCCATTGGTGACCGCAGAGCAGTTGTAGAATTCCCTGAAGAGGCATTCGCATTCGCTATCAGTCTTGATTACGCATACGCAGTGTTGCCCAGCGTCTTCTGCCTCTGACGTATTTTCCTGGGATAAGATGTTCATCATCTATCAGTGGTTAGTGAAAGCCACTTGCTAAGTGCTCAATAAACTAACGTACACTTGCGATAAAATGGAATAACTGTAGGGGCTATTCTGTGCTTTTTTTCAGGCAATAATCACCTATAATAATAGGTTCATGGTAGATAACTTTTATGGCCGATGTCTAGGCAAGCACAGTTAATACTGAACAAACGACAACATGAATTGGAGAATAACAAAAAAGCTAACAGTTAACTGTTGTAGAAATAATAATAGAATAATTAAAATCCAAGGGCATGTACACACAATAAATCTGTGGAATAAATCTGCTTACTGGGTTAATGAGAAGTTCAGGCAGCAGGCGCCAACTGAAAAAAAGTATTTACTTTTTAATGAAAATACTTACAAGTCACAATGATTGAAAACAACTGTGACGGCTCTCGAGTTATTTAGCGGTAATCCCCACCAGGAATAAACCATACATAGCTGCAGCCTTTGCTTGTTACCAACTGACACAATTCCCGCTAAGTGACCATAAAATGGCACTCCATAAACCCAAGCAAGCAACTTCATAAACCGGATTCACAAAGTGGCTTACACTCTCAGTCAAAATAACAAATAACTCTCAAAATATACACAGACATATATTTTGAAAGCTGTATTGCGTCACAAACTCATACAACTTGCATATAGTACTTCCCCTGATTTTTTGTTCAGTTTTCAGTCGAATGTCAAGTTCAATGTCTGGCCGAGAAAAATCAATATCCATATTGAATATGCCAAGTATCTGGAATCAAGCAGGAGAATGAAAGATCACTGGCTCACCGAGAGATCAAATGGCTCAATTGCATTAGCATTACAAATAAGACCGTGTGAATTGAAACTAAGAGATGTACATTTCAGACTTTATATAGCTCTATACACTTTACAGCATTTTTGAAAAGAGAAACTAGTAAGTGATTATTATAGACATTTTAAATAAATTAAAAGGCACTAGAGTTTAACTTTCGGTTTTATGAAGATAATCTGACTTGTAAACTGCCTATACATCTTTTAAACAATTAACCAAAGCTTGTAACTTATATTTATGGGCAAGATATCTTCTTTTCCAAGTACATAAATATAACTTAAGCTTCTCAGAAATATATCAGCAAGTTTATTTATAAACTCCACACAATTCGGGCTCCGAATTCACTTAGCAAAGCTCGAAGCTCGGCTGGTAATTGTCTCTTTTCTCTCTGTATTTTTCGCTCGCTTTTTCGAAAGTAATGACTAATACGTAGTATTTATCCATAAAAAAAAAGGTGAGCTTATAATATATAGAACAAACACCTCGAATCCGGTTTATTTGTAATGCCCCTGAAGCATTGTTGTTGCGGGACCTCATTAGTTCTACCAGCGAACCGCTTACGGAGTGCAAAAAAATAGCGGGATTCCCACACAATTGACCCAAAGCAAATGGCTTATGCAATGGCCCTGATCGCACATGACCATACCGAGATTAGCCGCAAAAAGGGAGCCCGTTGGAAAGGGTAGAGGCATTATATAGTATATAATTATATAGCTGGAATATTTGTGTACAGGAAGCAAGCGCACACACAGGGCGACTTCTTATCGAAAGTGTCCACTTTTGCTTATCAGCAGGCGCGGGCACTTCCATCAGCGCACATTAATCGATGTTTTAACCTAGAAATAGAGACAGAATCGCACTAGAACACGTTGCCACATCTGCCTTGGGTGACAAAATTTAAAAGGAAATTGTTTCCGCCACAAAAACGATATAGATTTCCTTTATATATTACACTTTTTAAGTTGTAAGGCTAAGGCTAGAGGCCTTGTAAGTTTAACGGAAGTTTCTTTGTTGATATATTGAGTTTCTGTATAACCTAACAATTAAGCTGGGTTTTTGTTTAAATTACACTTCAAATTAAATACACACTAAGCCTAGGTTTATTTTATTATTACAGATTTCAGTTTATATATAATCCTTCTGGACTCCATTTCGTTTTTTTGATTAAATTAATTTAATTTAATTTATTGGTCAGTATCTAAACTCCTTTTACTTTTATCTGCAACAAAATTATACTGACAATCGTTGAAATTTTAAGACTACCAAGCAGATAGGACACATTCTTGACTGAATTTAATTATTATAATATTTTTGAGATAGATAAAGGTATTAAGAAAATGTTTTTAGTCAAATTCTCGTCTGGCTGCGTTTAACTTTTTAAGCCTTTTGAACTGGCAATGGAAAAATACAAACAACATTTAAACTTGGTTGTTTTACGCTCTCCTGAGTAAATGTAGTAATATTTTTTTTTTTCTCCAGGGGGTGACCCTGTTCTTATCAGAACCCAGTGACCATGAAATAGTGACGGTGAGCTTCAGCACTCTCAATTTTTTTCAGTCACCATATGCCGTGCTTTCGATATCAAATCATTTATTGCGTAAGTGGTAAACCCATAGTGTCATAGATAAGGCAGACACACAGCTTTGATGGAAAGGCGAGAGGTTGGTATTTATGTGGTACATACTTCAATCATGTTGATTGACTCGCTGTGGCTTTAACTGACGCACTTGACCCGATCTGGCGCTCCGACTTCTTTGCTCTGACTTTGGGGAAAAACTAAAGTACTTAGTGAAAATTCAGTCTGTTCTTCTCAACATTCAGCTGATGCTGTCTCTGCGTGATCTGATAAAAACTGACGTTGAAGTACATAAACGGGCATTTCTTGGCAAAATATTTGTCTGTCTCGGCTGCAGATTTATGGGGCACGCGAGCTTTTTATAAACTACATACATCAGAAAGTTAAGCAGGGGTTCTCTCGCTCTCCATAAAGCTATAATTAAATATAAAAAAATAAAAATAAAACCTTAAAAACAAACAGTGGTTTGATAGACTACTTTATATATTTGTGACAATATTTAACTAGAAAGCGAGTCGTCTCTTAAAAGTGGCCCGTGACTCAGTTTCGATAAAGCGTGCCAAAGCAAAGGCCACATATCTCAAGTGGTAAGTGATTCACGTTTCAGTAAGCCCCAAAATAAAATGATATATGGATAAAATAATTTATTTTAACTCGTAATAAAGGTGATATATGATTTTGAACTAAACTAAACTGGATTATAGAATTCCCTGGGGAATTATAATAAAAAATGTTGAGTGCTTATTTGTATATTTATTTTATTATATTTATTCTTTTATTATATGTTCAGTCATAAGACTGCAAAGTAGTAAAGGAGTCGCTTTCGACCATATAAATCATATATATTCCCGATCAGCATAAACATCCAAGTTTTTCTAACCATGGTTGGAAAAAAACAATATTACTCAATTTTTTTTTAATATCTTTACATCTTCAAAATTTTCAAAAATACATCAAAAGTTTTAATTTTTAAAATTTTAAAAATAGAATGCAGTTTTTTTAACCTTTTAAAAATTAGCATAGAAAATCTTTCCGAACTAAAATTAACGAATTTTTGGGTTAGTTATGATAGATCTTCGACTTCTCAAAGTTACCTTCTTTTCTTGTTTATATTTATATACTATATTTTATAAGAAGTTTCCCAACTGACTAATAATTCTCGGCATTAATTGGGTCAAAGCTCGAACCCATGCAAAACCCTGAATAGCGGGAACTATTTACATTCATAAATATATATAGTATAAGGTGCCTTCTTATCATTGCACATAACCCTTGCCGGTGGAATCCAGTTTCCCAATCGATTTGAGCACAAAACCTGCAAAACGATTCCCATCCATGTAGCTATATTCCCCACATTATGTTTAGCTTCCGTTAGATATGAATTGCATTTAAAGATTGGACTTTGAGTTCCCCTTTGTGTTGCTTCTGGGGAAGTGCTGGTGCGGCAGTTGGCAGATTTTTTATATCTCTCTTTGTTTAGATTTCGATTGTGCGGCATTTATTTATTTTCTGTGGTAGGGCAAGAGCAGGAGCATAAGCTAGGAAGTGGGCGGAGGGCGGGTGAGTATGTATGTGGAGCAAGGGGACACCAACATTTTCCATTTTCCTTCAATGTGTGCGCAAGCACGCACGAACTTCTGACATCGCAGTGGAAGCAATAAAAATAAAAATCAATTGGAATATAGTTCAATTGATGAAAATATTTGAGAACGCAATACTATAGTGTTTAATTTGAAAACTGTGTGTACACAACAGAGTAAGAGTCGAAGGAATATGGTTTCTATAATAATTTTTGTTTGATTTTTCATCTATGATTGATAAAAGATATTCCTTATTTCAATATTATTTTACAGGGTATTTAAAATTCAAGGAAAAATCATTATAAAGTGCTATAAGAAATCCCTTTAATTCCACTCGGGCGCACTTTCCGGGTTTTCGCAATCGTAAACTAACAATAATTGCAATTATCGTGCTAATGCTATAAATTTACAACACTTTTAAGACCCGAACTCGGAAGAAAACGCAGCGTTTTCGTTAAGATTGACCCACAACAGGTGTGAAATTGGAGAGTTTTCGTGTTCATGGCCTCGATTATTATTGGCAATCTTTACAACTCACGTATGACTGATAATGTTGAAATAATCAGATTGTGACTAACTTTAAAGATTTCTTAAGTACTTTCTGCAGTTTTTATTTGCCTATATTTTAAGCTAATCGAAGAGTAATTAAAAAAGAACCTATGATTTCAATTTAATATTTTCTTATAAGGTTTTCTTGCTTTTTCAATTTTGTTATAAGCTATTGTCAACAAAATGCACTGAGTACCTAAGCCTTCACACGGCTAATTGCATAATCTTCAACACTTTTGTTTAAACAAAAAAAAGCAAAACCAATTAAGCGCCATTCCACTATTTGTTCTTCGCAGAAGCGGCGGCTTATCAACAGAACCAAATATGTGGAGGGTATTCTCAACGAGCGACGCGACAGGTTGGCAAAAAAAAAAAAATCACCAAAACGGAAGAACGACATAGCCGGATAAATATGTACAGTGTACACCTAATATAGTATATATTAACCATGAAATCATACCATATACTGTACACGCTCCTTAAGGTCAACCAATAAAAAGGCTTTCCTTAAAAAAGTAGTTTAAAAAACTATACGAATTTTATTAAGCTATTACCGAAAAGAAGCCCATTTAAATATTGTTAACGTGGCTATAATTAATAAATTTAATTGCTCAGCTGAAATCGGAGACTGTATAAGAAAAGCCATAAATAGATAAAAAAATATACGTTTTTTTCCAAGTCCCGTATTACCATAACTTGGCTAAAAATGCATTAATTTAAGTTCTGAGAGCACTCATATGTTATTTTTACTTGATTACTACATCTGCTTAATAAACATAACAAATAAAATATTTAAAAATTTGCGCAAATGGTTGACTTTTAATGATGTAACCCCTTACATTTAAAAAAAGGGAACAATTTGTTTTCAATTCTTTTTTAATAATTGGTGCATATTTTAAGGACGAATTTGAAAATATATGACATTTAGCAATTAAACGTTCTTTGACACAGATATACTCTCAAGAAGGGCTTTAAAGTTCGAGTTTTAGGATAATTTTTTGTTTATAAGTATTAATTACAGAAATGCCTTAAAATTTGGAGCATCAAAATATAAACCTATATTTTTAAACATTTAATAATAAGTCAACTCAACGTGAGTTCATTCTTTGGGGGGCTGCACTGTACAACCTATGACTGTGACTCAAGTGCAAATGCACCCATTAAGAACAAAAGAGTGAAAAGGGAAGATTGGGGAAGAGAAAGAGAACAGAAAATAAAAACAATAAAGGCAATGAAAAAGCTGAAATAATATACAATTAATTTGATTGTCCCGAAATTGACGAGATATCGAAAGGCAAACGGACGGAAGAAGACGGACACCATTTGGCAAGAAGTGAAGAAAATATATACACTAACAAAGAAAAGATTTTGAAAATCCTCGTTGGCATTTTACCTTAAGAAAACTAAATTAATTTTGTTGGCATTCGATTCGTTGCCAAACAAGTACAGCTATTGTTGTTGTTGTTGTTGTTGTTGTTATTGTTGCTTGTTATTTCTTGTCACCTTCAACTCTTGATAGCGCCCGCCGATGTTTAATGGTTGCTGGTTTCGTTACGGTATCACTTGTTGCCAGTAAAAATATGTGATTAACACTTTCCTGGCGCATGCATCGAGAATTGATTGAACTTCAAGCACTCTTTATTTGTTTGCTATTCTGCCAGCACAATTATCACGTATATAAAACTTGTTAAAAGCTTCCAAATTGATGCTAAATAAAATATTAATCAACTATTATTATAGGCAAATCTTTCGTTATTTATATTTATTTCAATTTTCGCTTATTTAACCGCACACGCTCGATGTTTTTCTAATACCAAAAGCGTCGCTTGCGACACACACGTCAAACTTTGTCGTCGCTATAGTTGTTGTTGTTGTGGTTGCAGTTGTTGTTGTTGCTGTTGCTGTTGGTAGTCGAAGGGGTCGAACGCCAAAAAAAGATGCTCGCGCCACAAGGAAATGAGTTAAGTTTAGCAAAGGCCGCCGACCGCGACGGTGGGAAAACAGCGTTCGACTGACCCAAAAAAAAATTATTATCAAAAGCTTTCAACAGCTGTTGGTTGTTAATCTATCGCTTATCGGCAATTATTATCATTTAAAGTTTATACGCTATCGATATACGATGTTGATTAATCGATATTATTATTAATCTTCTTTATTACTTTTTTACTTATTGAAACGTGGCATATTTTGATTAATGTAAACTAATCGGAAAAATACAATATTCAAATTTGCTCATGCATTTTCAGTTTTTAGAAACCGCTGATTTTTGGCTAGTGGTAATAGTTGGACACGATAATCATCGATAGAAATATTAACCCAAATATTAAATGCTAATAATATTGCTTTTCATTTTCTATACATAACACATAATTTGTTACTAAAGGCAGAAGCATTAGCTGTAATAAAGTCTTTCTAGACAACTATTTCTTTTTATATTTTGGTGTCATCTGGTTTCCGTCTATATTAGACGGCACCTATCGTATCGCGCAACAGACGATATTTAATCGATAACATTCACGTGCAGCTCTAACTAGCGATTCGAAAACGTAAACAATCAGGAAAATGGACTCGGCGGAGGAAGACGCGATCTACGGTGAGTTTGTTTATTAAATATATTAAGTTGTTGCATTCAAGCATAGGAATTTTGCAGCAAAGAGGGTGAGCGGCGGCATCAACAACTTCCGCCTGCGGTGGTCCCCGGAGATGGAGCAGCTGGTAGTAGATCTCTGGGAGGAAAACAAAGACGGCTACTTTGGGGCGCGCAAAAGACGCCTAATATACAAGGAGATGGCTGCGACCATATCCGCTGCCGGCCTATCCGTCATATGGACCGATGTGCGGAGCAAGCTTGAGAACCTAACCCGAAAGTACAGGTAAGTCTTCATTGGCTATAAAAACGCTCATATTTATACATACTTTTCATGATATGGCAGAATTGAGAAAGAAAAAGCCAAGCATGGAATTCGCTCTAGTTGGCGGCATTATAAGAAAATTCATTCCATATTGAATGGCGATAGACCAAGCAGACCAGAGAGTCGAGAGAGTATCAAGCCGGAACCACCCGAGGGTCAGTGTAATGACAACGATTAACTTAACATCTTACTGATTGTAGAATTCTTTGCAGATGAATTTGAAGCATCTTTGGTTGAACCATCTTTGGAGGAGGTCGACACCGATGTGGACACCCAGTCCGAGATGCTTGTTATAGCCAGGGAACAGCTCCAGATACAGAGGGAGGAGCAGATATTCAACAGAGAGCACCGCCGAGCCCAGCTGAAGGTGCTAAAGTACATTGCCAGGTCCCAGGACCGGTTGCATTCACTGCTAGTTCAGCTTTTAACAGACACTAATGACGATGAGTAACATCTAATCAATTTAAACATTTAAAACTAGCTCCTAATTAACATGAATAAAAATTCCAATGCAGAAAATCGCAAGCTCCTTTTAAAAATTTCAGGCGCAATCACGGCGTTGTTTCTGGCATCAGCTGTGAGTAAGAGGCGTAGGCAGCCATGCGGGAGGGTTTCAGGAGGTTAAACAGCCCCTCAGTAATGGGTAGGCAGTAAATTGTTGTAGTAATTTTTGAAATATGATGTATTTCCTTAAATACCGATTTTATTACAACAATTTAATAAAAATCATTTTAGGGAAACCATTCAGAAAAATCTTTTAATCACTTAAAATCCCTTTTCAAAAATAATACGTACACCCATGTAAGCAGCCTGTTGTTGACGGCAGACGGCAAATCAGTGGATATCAGAGATTTTTAGTTTTAAAACCTATTAAAGAATGTCAATTACTAATATAAGCCCGTCATGATACGTTATTTATATATTAATACATTTCTTCTCGACTAAATTAATGTTTTCACCATTTCCCAACTTACCAAAAAACAGGTTGGCAGCTCCTTTATGTTGCAAGTAAAAAGTGGCAGCTCTGCCTACCGGCAAACAAGAGGAAGCACGAAGCCATGACAACAAAACAAGTTGTTTCTGATAATTCCTTCATTTTTCACCTGTCACTTTGATAATAAGGTCCGAATAAGAGATTATCGGCATGGACAAGCCCCAGTTGATCGAGCACCTCCATCAGTCGCTCAATTACACCGTCTATGACACGAAATGGGTGCCGCTCTCCGCCAAGTTCGTGGTGCTCGGCTCCAAGGCGAACGGCCACGGCATTATGGACATCTATGAGCTGAACCAAGATAAGCTGGAGAAGGTGAAGTCCGTGGAGAAGAAGGTGGCCTTCAAGTGTGGCACCTTCGGAGCAGCGTCGCTGAGGAACCGGCACATGGCCATCGGCGATTTCGAGGGCAGGCTGCAAGTGCTGTAAGAGATTAATCAATCCTCATGGAAACTTGATCGATATATACTCCTGCTGGCGCTATTTTTCAGGGATCTGGAGCAGCCGGACCTGCCCGTCTATAATGTCAAGGGCCACAGTGCCATAATCAACTCTATTGACGCCATCGGAGGCACGCAGATCGATTGTGGAGCTCCGGAGATTGTGACAGGCAGCCGGGACGGTGCCGTGAAGGTCTGGGACATTCGCCAGGGGCAGGCCCCAGTGGTGGATATGTCGCCTCCGCCGCAAATGGGCGATGGCGTCAACCAGAGCAGCGCCCGCCGCGATTGCTGGGCCGTGGCCTTTGGCAATACTTACAACGCCGAGGAGAGAGTCGTGGCAGCCGGTTACGACAACGGCGATTTGAAGATCTTCGATCTAAGATCGCTCTCCGTGCGCTGGGAGGCCACCATGAAGAACGGCATTTGTGGTCTGGAATTCGATCGACGAGACATTCCCATGAACAAGCTGGCTGTGACCACTTTGGAGGGCGGACTTCTGGTCTACGACATGCGGACCCAGCACCCCACCAAGGGTTTCAGCTATGTGGAGGAGCGCAACGCCGGGCGCAGTGTAGGCACAAATGGAGTGATCAGCGGACCAAAGGCCACGGTATGGGTGGTTCGTCATTTGCCCCAGAATAGGGACCTATTTCTGACTGGCGGAGGAACCGGCTCCATTCGCCTGTGGGACTACGAGTATCCCGCCAGGAGGGTCATCGACGATGCGGATGGCAACAGAATGGGTGTGGCTGGGACGATGCACATGGTCAGCGCGGCTACTCTGAGCTCTCAGCCCGTTCACTGTTTCGACTGGCATCCGGATAAGCTCGGTCTGGCCGTCTGCGGGTCATTCGATCAGAGTGTTCGGGTCCTGATCACCACCAAGCTGAACACATATTAAGGAATCTAAAATCAGCAAAGACGCTTAATACTTGTGATATCGGTTCATGGGTACATGCACGTAGGTTTATATTTTTCTCAATATAATTGCACCCGAGTAGTTAGTCAGCCAAGTGAGCGGAGGATACGCATAAATGGACAGATCTTTGGTTATTAAATCAAAATAAACTTAAGCACCTTAGCCTTATCCATTAGTTATCTTTCCTTTCTTAATGGTTACAATGACGCAATAGCTAAGTATACTGATTCCTCCAGATAAGCTTGTCAGTCCCCCGACTTTTATAAAGAATATTTTTTATTACGAGTTAAAAAGTGTATTTTATCAAATCAAAAAATACGTCGGCTATAGTTTATAACTACGAACGCGACGCACTCATTCGCTCTTGAACTATTTTGGTTAGATCTGCAATCTGTTTTTCCAGCTCTTCCACCTTCTGCGTCTGCTCTGCCGGCACCTCCACGTTGATGACCTTTTTCAAAGCATTAAGACACGACGTGCCCGCCAGTCTGGCGGAATTCAACTGCGATGTAATCATCACCTCACTCTCATCCTCGTTGTGCTCTTTAATAGCCGCCAAGGAGAGTTCTGCAACCTCCAGGCAGAGATCAAGAGCCTTTAGGGCATGCTCCGCCTTAGTTTCCCAACCCAAATGTTTGGGTGTGTAAGCCCGGTAGGATTTCACGAGCTTCTCGGCTTTTTTCAGCGGTGTTGCAGCCACCAAGGCAGCCAGTTCCCAAACAAGAGGCTCATTTCCATGCTGGATGCTTTGCAATCCCAGCAGCTTGACAAGCCGTTTGATGAGCGCACTAGAACCCGCTGGATCCTCCTTGGAAATACCGTAGACAATACGGGTGAGCACCTCCTGGTCAAGGTAGTGCTGCTTTAGCTCCGTCAGACGCTGGTACGCTCGCATGGCATCCTCCCAGTGGGACGTGTCCACGGCCACCAGCATGTAGTTCTCCCACACCTTCCAGTTGCTGTAGTTGCACTTGAGGGCTTCGCCCAGGACGCGATGTGCTCGCTGCTTATCCCCCAAGTTAATCAGAGCCTTGGCCAGATTGTTCCAGGACTCGAAGCCATTCGGTTCCAGGTGGGTGTAGGCCAGGTACGACTTGACGGCTGCCTCCCAGCGCTCTAGCTGAATGGCGCAGTAGCCGCAGCGGAGCAGGATCATCTCCTGCAGCGTGTTGATCTCCAGTGACACCTCAAAATGATCCATGGCCTTCTCATACTCCGCCCTCCTGTAGAAGTAGTTGCCCCAATAGGCTTGGGCCTTCCCGCTAGTCTTTTTGGAGTGCAACCAAGCCTGCTCGTAGCACTGCGGATCATCGATAGCGTCGCCGAGAAGGCAGTATAGCAAGGCCGTGGGCTTCTTTTCCAGCTCCTGCCTAATGATCTCTGCCGCCTTGTGACGCAGCTCCAGACTCGTGTAGCACTCGATGACCTGCTGCCAGGCGTGGATCTTCAGACAGATATCCAGCGCGGTCTTGGTCATGCCCAGGGAGCGCAGCAGGTCCACGAGTTGCAGCTGCACTTGCCACTTGGGCTGCAGATGTGCGGCGAAGCCATAGGAAAGTCGAGAGCGAAGGGACAGTTCCTCCTCGGATCGGTCCAGTAGCTTGACGCACTCCTCGCACTGCTTCCAGCTCCGTTCAACCGTTCTCCGCTGGTTCGATTCCTGCAGACAGTTTAGGAGAAGGGCTGCCTGGCGCACTTGAAGCGGACCGTGCTCCTGGTAAAGAAGCGTTTGCGTATACGGCTCCAGCTGCTCATCCGCCAAGCGATCCTTGGGCTGTGAGCGTTTCAGTTGTTTTCTACAAGAAAAAAGGAATGCAAGTGAGTGAAGTTCGTTAATCAGAGACCTTACTCACACCTTGGCCAGCACCAGAGCTTGGAGCACACTGGGCAGTGTCATCACTTCATTGTCCTTCAGCTCTACAAATCGTATCCGTTCCAAACGCGTGTCATCCTCCAGGAGCAGCAGCTTGGGCAGCTGTGTCTTTTCATTCGTCTTGGCAGCAGGCGTCAAGGCTTCCTGTTCGTTCAGCTGCTCCACTTTAAGGCACAGCTGAGGAAGAGCCTTCTGCTGGAACTTTGTTCGCACACCCAGCAAACCCTCGACCTTTAGCTCCACTTGCAGGTGCGTGCAGAGCTGATCCAGCAGCTGGGAGGACGTGTCGGAGCGGTGGAACTGCAGGTAGCCGTTGGCCAGTTCCAGCAGCAGCAGAGCTTGCAGCTCCTTGCTTTCAAACTGATCTATCTTGGTCTGGAGCAGCACAGCTGCCGCCTTAAATTGCTCGTACAGCTCGGCCGCCAGATCGTCGAGGACATGCTGGTGCAGGCAGATCAGCCGCAAGCGCCACCAGGTCAGCACCCTGGAGTCGGGATGCGTCTTCAGCAGTCCTTCAAGTATTTCCCTGGCCACCAACAGGAGTTCTGCTGTCTTAACATTCGGATTGAGCTCCTCGCCGCTGGCCTTCAGCTTCTCGGCCGCATCCAGATCCAGGTCGAGGCTCTGCTGGCAGTCGGCGGCCTTGTCGAAGGGTCCGGTGAAGTTATTCTGAACAAAGGCAAATATAAGGCAAAGGAAGTCCTTTAGGTCCGTTTTGCCATTATTCCGCCAGCGTTGAAGGATCTCTCGCAGGTCCTCTACCGTCCACAGCTCCTGGCGGGTCCATAACTGACGCAGTGCCTCATCAGCGGGCAGATCTAAGGGATTTTACTATTGTTATTTGTGTTTTATATATATTTAAGGTAATTCTTACCCTCTGCAGCCACTTGGTCATTGAAATTGCATATGTAAAATTCACTGAAAGCCTCGCCAACCATTATCACATGTGTTTATGTGATGAAATCGGTAAGATTCTAGAATAAACAATATCTTCCACGTGCTCAAAAAGCTTGGAAAGCCGGTATGTTTTTGTACTCGAATTCTGCTTAATCAAACTAAATTCGTATAGACTCTTGTTTTGACTTAATAAAGGGTGAGCTAATTATTTATTTTTGCTAAATAAGCAAGTCCCTTGTGTTTAATTGTTAAATAAAAACCAAAACAAATTTGGTGTAAAGTAAATAAAGATTTGCGAACTTCTCACTGTATTTTAGTGTTACCAGATGCAAATATGGCTTTCTCCCTAAAAAATCCCAAAATGTAGATCTGGGCACACTAAAACGCTCAGCATCCAATGCTGCCCATAATGCCGAAGACCAGCAACCAGTGCTACCCATAATTTCGAAGACCAGCGTCCAATGCTGCCCATAATTGCAAAGATCAGCGACCAATGCTGCCCATGTGCTCGTTTTTCAGCACCCAGTGCTGCCCATTAATTGTCGAAAACCATCGCTACCCAACACTAGTTGTAATTGGCGGCATTTTCAAACTTCTTAGCAGCATTAAGAAACGAAAACTTTATTTTTAGCAAATGCGACTGAGCGCCAACGAGCGATACACTTAATTTCGAGTAATTAGACGGATTTACATCATTGATCAAGTCCCGACGGCGCCAGCACGCAAGTTCAGTCATTTAAAAATAGGCGTTGCTCTCGCCGGCACATAAATATTTACATAATTAATTGCACATGCGGCGGACTCGTGAAAATGGTCGAATTTCCTTTGAATCTTAATCAGAATCTAAATCAATTTCGGAAGGGAAAGTAGTACCTGTGCTTGCAGCTTTTTCTCAATAAATTTCTTCTCTTTTCTTTTTTGTTGCAATTACCGGCACACACAGAGAATGACTAATACTCACGCGAAAGATAGCTTCGGAAAGCTTGCGGGGTATTTTATATATTTTTTACGTCTTAGCCGCCGTCGCCACAGCCGTAGCTTCTAAATTTAAATTTCACGGTCAAGGTCGTCGATTGCCGTCGTCGCTATCGGAGACAGCGATGGGGGTTGATAGGGGGTGGTGGGTGGTGGGTGGTGACTCGAAGTACAGTACAGTTGGCTTTTGGCGGAGAAACAAAAGAAATCGTATCTGCCAGATACGTTGTATGCGTTATATTCTAGCGAAACCTGATAGCACGAGATGCGATAATGGAAGGTATTTGGTATCAGGATTACCGCCCCGCCCCTCCCCCCGTTGCATTGTGCGGGGTTATCTGTGGACAACACTTATCGTCGAACAGGAATCTGGCCCAGTTCAAGGTTGTCAATGGGGGAAAAAACAAATCAGAGTCTCGAAGATAGATAAGCCAGGCATTAACCATTATTCAAATATTTGTTTTTAAAAAATTGACGCAAAGGTTAGCTCTGAATCGGGAGCATTATAATTAAGGACAGAAGACCTGGGGAATGAAATGATGATGAAATATTTTAAAATTATATGATGATGATTTGATGATGAAATATTTACAAATTTTATATCATTTATAACTTTTTGTTTAATTAATATTTATTTCTTCTTGTCTATAAAAATTTAGAGTTACATGTCTTCAGTTTATAGTATTTATTATTATATAATAGTTTAAATTAAAAAATTAAATACCTAATTTTCTTTTTAAACAAACTTAACCACTTAACTTTTTTTTTAATTAAATGAAACATTGAAACATTGAACTCTTATTGTAAATATATATTTCCCATAAAAAGGTATGACTTAAACCACATTTATAGGGTTCAAGCCCTTTTTTATACTTTTAAAAAATTATTTACTGAAATTTTCAAAAACGTTTTATTTAATAAACATTTATGAACATGGTTAAAATTTAATTGTTAATTTATTTATATTTTTATCATATTTTACTCATATTTTTATCAAATTTTAATCATATTTCCCTTTAAAATAAAAAAAAAAATATACAGTATGACTAAAAGCTTTTGTAACGGTCATTTTGCACAAAAAATACTCTTAAATGCATTTAAATTTGCATTTCCACCACACCATAAAAAGAGAAAATAATCAAAGCTTTCTCATGCTTTGCTCTTTGAAAATAAAATAATACTCTTCGAAATTGTTAGCTTTTTTGAAACTCTTTGGATCTCTTTTTGGTGCTCCGTAGCTTTGCTCTTGGCTTGGCCACCCGGCTGCAAGTTTTTTGCCATGTGCTATTTTTTTGGCGCGATTATTATATTTTTCGCTCAATCCCCAGTTTCTGCTCTCGTTCATGCCGGCGTTGCATGGCCCCATGCACACATTGCACTGAGCATGGAATCCGCTTGGAGAACCGAATCCAATGGAAGCCGGCACGCGGCTGCGGTGTGAACGTCATCATGACCCAAAACAGGCAGCTGCCAATCCCCTCCACCTCTGCCTCTGCCTCTATGTCCAACTGCACGTCAGCAATGAATAATGCAGATACTTTTTACATATAAGATATAGATATAGATACGGATCCGAATTTCTAGTGCAGGTATGCAGAGATATAGATATATAGATACAAATAGGGTTCAAATTTATATTGCAAGTAGGCAGAGTCAGGATTGAAAGTACAAATTGTTGATGGGACCTTGTTTATTGAATTAAGATAGATTATATTAAATAAGTTAATAAATAATAAAAGTATAGGAAAGACATTTAATGAAAGAAAGAAAATGCCTTAAAATCGAAATGGATTAATTTAAATTTAAATTGTAACTTAAAATAATGATGGTTTATTTTCTAGGGTAAGTAGAATTTTATATAAATACATACATTTCGAATCTCTATAACCTTTAACTAAAAATAAAGGAAGTTTAACAGTCCTTAACTTCATTTTAAAATATTCAAATTGTTTAATCTACACAATTATTTGTTTAATATTTAATACGTATATTAAATAACTTAATTCCACCTGTATCTGTAAATATATAAAAAAACATACTTATAGTAAAAATTAATTATAATAAATCAACACAAAAGTAAAACTTGTTAGGATTGGTAAGTTTCTAAATTCCTAAATAAAACATTTTCATCAGTATAATTGTAGTTTTTGTTAATATTTTTACAGCTTTAATTGTTTTTTTCTTAATATTTTTACTGCTTTAAATTTATATTTTGTTAATATTTTTACTGCTTTAATTGTAGTTTTTGTTAATATTTTCACTGCAAATATAAACAAATTTATCCTATTTGGCATGTCGTCATAAAATATATACTTCAGATAACAAATGGCGTCAATTCTTATCGAAACCTTTTCCCATTTGTGAATTTATTTTAAAGCCTGACTAATCAGACTTGCCCAACCTTGGACAAGTACAAATTCCCGCTTAAAAGCTTTATTCATTAAAAATAATGACGCAAACTTAGGAAATGAATAAGAGAAAACTTTCCATAATAAGAGGAATTTACTAAGTAAAGATTAAGAGGAAGTAACTAAGTAACATAGTCAAAGTGGCAAATACTCTAAGCTAAATATAAATTTGGAAAATGTAATAAATGGAAACACCTTTAAAAAAAAAAAAATAAATAAAAAAAAGAGCACATATTAAAATAAAAGTAAATAATGCAGAAGAATATTCTAATCTAATTTTTATTGCTTTTTTAGAATTAGCTTTCCTGGAGAAATATTTTTGTACAATATTCTTAATGAAAGAGCATCCCAAAATTCACTTAACAAGTTATTTTTTAGACAAAAGTCATGTCATGTTTTTTATTTGCTTAACTGGTCCTAATAAATAATTTAAAGTTGAAGTTCTAAACACAAAAACAGTTGCTCCGCCGTCTCTATTTATATTTATTTATATCTGTTTTGCTGGCTTTAATTGCATTTCGGTTAATTTATATTTTTTTAATTTCAACGCTTTTAATGTTCCTATTTTGCCCGTTTTGCTTGCCAGCCATTCAAGGTCGTTCGGGTTTTGTTTCAATATTGTATATTTGTATTTTTATTTTTTTTGTTTTTTGCAGCCGTGTATATGTGTGCTTTTGTTATGGCAAATAAATGCAAATAAATATAATTTGTTTTAGTGTTTATTTTTACTCGTTGCCCCCTTCGAGCGCTCGCTTGAAATAATTTAATTGCTGTGACATAAAGGCATAAAGGCAGGCACACCAGTTGCCCAAACATTTGGATACTCGATTGGCAGCCAGTTTTGTTTCTGATTTTTCACCCCCTTTTCCGCCCGCTCTACTCAGTCGAATCGATGTCAGTGGGTTTTCATGTTTTCGGAGCAACGGTGCGCCGGTGCAACATTTTCCCGCCTCAAAACAGTTTTCACTTTCGCTCGGGGACTTTCACATGGAGCTAATGGAGCCTCGCGCTCATTGAGTACTGAGTAATTTCTGACAAGCTGAGACATTTTACAGTTCACATTTTTTAAATATTTTTTCACAAATTTTCTAAAATTTAATTACTTATTTTATACCCTTGAATGGTATTATAATTTTGCTCTGAAGCGTGTAAAACAGTGAAGGAGTCATTTCCGATCCTATAAATCATATATATTCTTAATCAGCATTAAAATCCGAATTGGATGAAATTTACTCTATTTTTTTGAAATTTAATTATATTTATGCATTTCTGACAAATTTATGAACGATTCCATGATCCAAAGTCGAAAATCAAGAGTATATAAAATTCGGCTTTTCAAAAATAGCATTCTTTTTTGTTAAGGTGGAAGATTTGTTAAATTATTATGCAATTATGAATTAAACAGTTTCTGTAGTCATTTTTGAATTTAAATGAAGTGTGGTATATTTTTCCTTTATATTATTTATTTTTTAATCGAATTTTTTAATGGCTCCATACTTTTTAGCAAAACATTAAAATGGAAGATCTTTAGACTTTCCGATCCAATTAGCAGCTCATTCAGGGAAATTATTGTTAAATTTATTAATATATAAAAATTATATTAACACATGCAAATTATTATTTTTTAATTCCAACTCACAGTTCATTTAAGAAAATGCTCTTCTATTATATTCACATTTTTTAGATTAATATAAGTTTACAAATCTTTAAACAACTAAAAAGTTAATATTTATTAGAAATATAATTTGCAATGAGAAAACTGTTTTGGAGAACAGATGTTTTCATTATTTTTAAGTATATTTATTACAATTATTTATTTAGTTCATTCAATAAAATGCTCTTATGATATATCAATACATATATTACATTAATATATGTTTATAAATAATTTAAAACCTCAAAAGGTATTAACTGATATCTCTTTATGAATTTAAACGCCGAGAAAAAATAAAAATTGAGTTATAATAATATATTATTTATTATTATTAAGGCATATGTATGTTATAAATATTTCGCTCAATTGACTAATAAGAGGCTTAAAATATTTAATACAATTATTTAATATTGAAAGCCTCTAGCCCGCCGCCCACGCACTTTTGGCCTTGAGTCATGCTCCGCTTTGACCTTGCCCGTCTATTAGGAGCAGTAATTTCTTGTTTGCCATTCGAGATGGTTAGATTTTCATATTTCGCTGTGCGCTGTGCGTTGTGTGTTGACTAAAATGCCAGAGCACAACGCATGCTAAAAAGTTCTACCGAAATTAATTTATTTCGCACTTAATTATTCAGCGCGAGCGACTGAGAGAAGCGCGCTGACCTTGGCCGGCAGCCTCCGTCGCGGCGCCGCCCTCAAGCCTCGCTACTCGTTTCTGGTTGCGATCAAATAACGACTCTGGGCCCCGGCAACAACAAGAGGCGGGGCCAAAAAATAACAACAAAATATAAAAAAAAAAAACAACCAAAATTTGATCATACTTCGGACATCTATTACCCAGAGAACAGTGAAGCGAAGGCAGAACGCAGAACGCAGAACGCGCAACATTGTAGAGCTTCGCGTAAGCAAAACAAAAGTTTTCGAAAATAGTTTTTGGATCTTGTGACGGACGATGGGCGCCCCATTTAGATATTTAGGAATTCTATGAAAATAATGCGCAATTGGCCAAAAGGTGCTGACTGCATTAGAAGAATCTCTGTGTCTGTGTCTGGGGATCAAGTGACATCACGAGAACATGTGCGACGAACAAGGACGACACTAAGTTGATGAGCGAAGCAAGATTTTTGTGGGGAATGTAAGGGGAATTGAAGGAAGGAGGTTAAAATATTGGATATATTTAAAAATCTGTACTCCAAATTTTTTTTTTGTAATTTTTAATATATATTTATGCTGAAATTAGTGACACTTTTTAGGAGAAGATAAATAATTAAAATAACATATTAATATTAGAGAAGTTGAAAAATAAATGCATTTTCTTTGATTGATATTACTATTTACATTTTCTCTATTATTAAAAATATTATAATTTAAAAACCACCTATTTATATTAACGAAAATGAAAAATAAATGCAATTTCTTTGAACATTAAATCTACTATTTATTCTAGGTACATATATTCTGTAATATAAACATTAATGGCAAGTTCTAATACGTATGCTTAATCTTCCTATCAAAATTTTTTATTTAAATATTTACATATTGGTTACAGGAGTCTAATTAATGTTTTTATTTTGTAACCAATTTTTACAAGAAAAACTGTTTTAATAACAGTTTTATGTTGATGTGTTCTTAGTATTCTTAAATCTATAAAATACACTTTTAATGTATTTCTATTTTTATTAATTTCCCCCATTTTCTATGCGCTATATTCTGAATTATAAACATCAAGTCATTAATAATATCTACAGCTCCAAAATAAACCATCTTTATATTAAAACTGTTTGTTAAAATAACTACATATTTGTTACTAGAGTCTTAATAAATAAATACATCCCTAAAACCAATTTGTTACAAGAAAACTTTAGTTGTTTTAAAATATTTATTATTTTAGTCTGTTCTTAGTATTAAAATAATAGTAGTATTATAAGAAAACCTTAGTTGTTTAAAAATATTTATTATTTTGGTCTGTTCTTAGTATTCTTAAAATAAACCTATAGTAGAAATTTTTAATGACTTTTCATTTTCATTCATTCATTCGTAATTTCTGTTTATAAATCCACAGTTTAGTCACAACTGGTTACACATCCCAAAAGCCAACGTAAACCCCATTTCGGTATAAAATTGGCAAATTACCTAAGCACAATTTCCCATTAACTTCTTTATGGGTTTTTCATTGTTGTTTTTTTTTATTTTTTTTTCTTCTTGTTGATGTTATTTCACACTTGCAGAAAAGTGCAAGCTCATTTTGGAACATACTATATCCACCTGCTGCCCCTTTGAAGCTCCCCAAAAACAACTTGTTTTTGGCTAAATTCTATGGCAGAATCTGCCCGCTGACCTTGGGTAATTATTGCTTATTAATACAACATATAGCTATTGATGTTGCCATATATTTTCGTGTTTATGGATTTCTGTGCGTTTCGCTCAATTCCTGTTTCTCGGCCACTTGTTGTATTTTTTTTTTTCCAATGTTCGATTGTGGCGCGCGCCAAAATCGTTCATCAGTATTTATCGCTTTGGAAACTATTTTATTAAATTAATCATTTTAAGGCTCACACATGTGTGATTTTTGTGTGAATACAAATCAAATAATTTCGACATGAACTTTGGTATTTACTGCACTTGGTTCCAGAACAGTTCTCAACCAGAAAAATCGTATTATTTTTTGCTGAGGTAAAATCCTTGAACTCTTTGAATTATCATATAGACCTTAAAATGCAAATAATATTTAATGAAATGGAACAAAAGGAAGGTGCAATAAGAAAGCTGGTGACTTTTAAAATAACCTTGTTATTTAAAAAATGCCACAAAGGCAATTTATACAAGTATATGCAATTGGTAATTATGCAAAGAAATAAGAGGAAACCGGATGTGAGGGATTGAATAATTTAAGATTTAGTAATCGAAAATCAAAAATACGGAAAAGGAGTATTTATGTATGTTAAAAAATTAATATTTTAAAGAGTTTTTATATTTTTTTGTTTATAAACATGACTTTCTATAAGGATAATTTATTTTTAAATTCGGAAAAGAGCATTAATCTATATTTAAAAATTACTATTTTGTACAGTTTTTATATATTTTTATTAATAAACACGACTTTTTATAAGGATTATTTATTTTAAAATTTTTATTTATATAAAATCTAATTTTTCAGAACGTATAAACCCCACTTTCCCTTAGGGCTTAGGGTATTGGCGTGTGTAATTTTACAATCAGTTCAAATTCAAGGGTTACACGGTCGCCATGCAAATTGCACCGCACGAGGCAGAGGCGTTGCCCATAAAAAAATATATATATGTATGTATAACTGCAACAGTGGATAGATGGTAAATATGTATATCTTATAGATTTTTAATCAATGGAAATGCTATTGGAAATGAAAGTGCATGATATGAAAAGGTTTTTTCATTCCTACGGGACTGATCTGATCCACGTATGTACCTCTCTTTCTCCTCCCCCATTTCCGTCTCTTTCTGGGGCGATGTTCCCTCCCGTTTTTTGCCCTGTGCATTGTGAGTTATTTGCGTCGCCGTCGCCGTCGCCGTTTTCGAGTTTAGCGGCCTGTCGCGTTTTCAAGGACGCCGCGCTTTGTTTTGTTATTGTCTGGAGTAACTCTGTACCTTATAAAAAAATATATTTAAAAAATAAACACCAACAAAAAAAAAGCAGTAACAATAGCGAAAGTGCATTGAAATCAAAGTCAAGCTATGGCAGGGAATTTTTAATAAATATTTTGTCTTTACATTATATTGATTGTTTTTTAATTATATTTCCCATTCATCTTGTTTTTCTTTTCTTTTATTTATTTATTTGTATTTATTAAGAATTTGCAACGCAAACGGATTTATTTGCAAAACAAAAACAAGGTGAAGGTCAGCCAGGAAAGTCCCCAAACGAATTTCTATTTATCTAATTAACAAAATTAAAATAAACAAATGCCGCTCAGAATATTAAGCGATAATTTAGCAAACACTTATACACTTGCACTCGCAGCAGAGAGAGACACGAAAAACAGCTTTGAAAGGAACGAAGAGCGAACGAAATGAAGCTCAAAATTCGGGTTTATGGTCAAGGTCAAGGACGCGTCATGACAACCAGAAAATAAAAAGAAAAAATAAGGCGAGTACAATGAATAAGCAAGGCAAAGTGAAATAAAATCAAACTGATTATGAGGCGGCAGACTGTCAAAATGTCGAACGTGAAAGGAAAAAAGAAGAAAGTAATAGGGGAATTTGCGGATACTCTTTTTTTTCAGATTACAAAATATTTTAATATAGTAAGTATATAATATTAATATAAGTATATAATATGATATAAGATATAAAATATTATATAAGATCATAAATTAAAGGTCCCGTTTTTTTACTTATATGTTTTCATATTTAAAAAAATTATTTGGCTATCTGACAATATAAAGCTTAAATAAGAATAAACTAGTTGAAATAATTTTTGAACAATTTGTAAGCAACATAAAAGTAAAATGTAAAATAATATATTCTGTGATTTCAATATTTTCAGGATTTTTAAATGTTTATTTAGTACAGTTTGAATACAAAAAAAAACATCTGAAGAATCAATTTTAGGCTCTATTAATCACGGCGACAAAGCGAGACAGAGAGATACAGCTTCCAGCATCTGATGTTCCGTTCGAATCGGAATCACAGCGAGTCATAAAATAAAAGATCTGAATAATCAACGCTGGGGGCTCGCTCGTGCTTTTAATTAATGAGCTGAACTTGGGCAGCGGTGAGTAGTTTTTTGCTTTTTTTGCTTTTGTTTTATTTGTTTTCTGTCATGGCAAAGCGGAAGCCAAAATAGCTTGACCAGTTATCGTTTATCGCTATCGTTTATCGGTGTATGTGTGGTGCGGGGGGCACCTTAATTGAAAGTGCAGACAGCGCCGAGTAAAGAGCAAATTCTAAAATAAAATCCAGCAGCGAGACACAGTAAAACGGCATTAAAATGTATACAAAAGAAATAACAAATAAAGCAAAAAGCAGCAGCAGCAAGGCAGCCAAAGAGCACAAACAAAAAGCCAAAGGCAGAAACAACAAAAAATCAAACACGAAACGTTGTTCAAGGTTAGGTTATCACGTTGCCAAGATCAAGGTTACATTTTTTTCTCTCCTCCTCCTCCTCTTTTTTTTTTTGAATTTGTTTTTGTTGTATTTTTTTTTTTTTTTGTGAGAGACGGACGTTTGTCAGTTGATAGGTGTGTGTGTATGTGCGTGCGAGTGTGTGTTGAGTGTGTGTGCGTCGGTTGCCGTGCCAGACAGAACGTCGATAAATTTGCGAACCTGCAAAGAGCTTCTGAAATACAAAAAAAAGAAAACTGGCTCAGACGCAAGTAATAATAATAATTTGAAGCTCCTCCCTGATGGCCCTTTAAGCTGGGGAATATTTAAGATTAAGCCAGTTGGGATATGCATGGAAATAAAATATAAACTCGAAAATTTGTATTTGGAAACTATCTTGATTTAATTTTTTAATAAAAACTAATTAAGTAGAGCTTTTCAAATTGAAATTTAAGCTTTCTTTGCTTAGTAGTATTTATTTCTTACTTTGTTTAGTCCAAAAAATAATCATATTGCTAAATGCTCGATAAATATCGATTAAAAGAGTCTAGAGAGAGCACATTTTAGGTCTTTTTGGGGTAGCATATCTTTGTCAAAATGCGTCTGATTGCCAAATCGGATATATTTTCCAATTTTAATTCGAAAGCTTAATTTTTTGAGTAATAAAGTTTTAACAAAAACTGAGAACAAATTTTTCATACATTTTTTAAAATTTTATAAGGGTTTACATCATTAAAATTGTCAAAATTATTGTATTATTATTATTATATTATACTATTATTTATATTATTATTATATTATATTATTAAACTTTTTTTAAGCAAACAAGAACTAACACAGAAAACCTTTGCAAACTAAAACTAATACATGAAACTATTGATAACTATTGCATTAAAATTCCTTAAAGTAAATGTTTATTAAATTTTTACGAAAAATATGTCTCCGAATATCTTTTTAAATATGTCTTAATTACTATTATCTAAAATGTTGAGCTGTCTGATAATAATCCATCATATTTACCCATCTCAAAGCTTAAAAAAATGGCCTAATGTGTTTATCCCCCAAAACATATTTGGCAAATTAAATCCCTGATATTAGATCACTTAGCGTTATTAGCTAATTCTGTTGACGCTTTTTTTCGGGGGGCTAATAAATAATTTTCGCCGCTTCGATTGTGATTAATTGGCCAGATTGATGGTTGAGGAAGTTGAGGAAGTACGACTGCGATCGATCGCTGACATCTGAAACTAAGGCTGTCACTTGTCATTGGGGGCGGTCCATGGAAAAATCTATATCCGAATCCGATTCGTAAACCGAGCGGATAAACAAATAAGCGACTCGAAATCGGAAGTTGAGTTTTATAACGGTGTCTCGTGCATATCCATATGAATGAATGGCAAAATATCCGAAAGAGAATCGCCGAGATATGCGAAGGAAAACTGGTTCCGATCGGATCGGATCTGGAGGCCGTGATTCGTTTATGCGGGCGACTGTCGAAAGCTTCTTTTTCGGAGTTTCAGTTTCAGTTTTAGTTTGGTTTTCCAATTCCGTTCAAGTTCAAGCGCCCAACCCAAATCCGTTGGATCTCAGATGGACATAAAGACCGAGGAGAGACCTAAGGTCAGTCGCCGGTGTAGCAACGCCCAGATCCAAATATTGACGCTCTAAATACCCGCAGAGACGGAGACCGAGAGCCCCAGCCCCGAGTCGGAGCCCTCGAGAGTGCGGAAAAACCTTCGGTGGCGCGACACCTTGACTTCAATTTTCGGTGTGCCGCTGTTTGCCTGCTGCCTGCCTTTGGATCTTGTTGTTGTTTTAGGCTGTAGTTGTTGTTGTTTTAGGTTGTAGTTGTTGTTGTTGTTATTACTGTGCTCTGTGGCAGCTCGTTTTCTTCCGTGGAGCCACCAAAAACTTGACCCAATTCCCCTAAAGCGCTCACCATTGTCTGGGGCATAAAAGTGATCTTAATAAGTGTGTGTGCGACCCTGACCCATGTCTGGGATGGATGGGAGGCTTTGCTTTGGGTTAATATAGTATATTTCTGGATCACAATGCTGCCTTATATTCTGTTCCGATTTCTATATGTCTTATAGAAATCTAAACTATCATTAATTTTGGTATAAGTTCTGCATTCTAAAGGTAAAAATTAGACTGAGACTAAGTTCGTTTTGCTGCCTCGTTTTGTATATTTCTCAAGGCCGGTACTTAGCTTTGCTTATAAATATAATATAGTTAAGATAAAGTATAGGTTTGCTATTATTTTTAATTAATAAATCCTGCAGAATTTCTGGAATTTCAAATCTGGAAACAGATCATTCTCCCTTTCTATTTGTTCCTGTATTTTCATATAACACATTCCTAAAAGTCTTTGACTCTTTGACATTAATTAATTTCCTTATCTTTTCCAGCCTCCAAAAAATAAAGTAATCAAAAGTCTAATTTCCCGTCTGATCTTCTGCCTTCTGTCCAGATTTTTTTTTTTGCTATCTCAGCGCTTGGCTTCCAGTTGAGATCAACAAACGCGATGCCGTTCATTCCACCCGGCGGCTGTCTACAGCGACTTGACACAACTCCGACTGGGAGCTGGCCATGTTTATTGTTATTTTATTATTATAAACCGCCAAGTGGCCGATAAGGAGTCGATGAAATGACAAAAAATAAACACAAATCTGCTGGCTAACCGAGATGTAAACAAAGTGTGAGTTTCCAGAACACTAAGGAGTCAATGGACTAAGTCCTGGTGGAGTCAGGGGAACACGCCTGGAAATCTATTTCTATTTATAACTGCAGAGATGATGAGATGATGGGTTCATCGACTGCAATCTGCATAGCTGGGTGGAGTTCTCTGATCTGAAATCTGGGCTCCGATCTGTGCCTGTCTGTCCCTGTAATTTGCCAGCATAATTCCCATCTCTCTCTGAAGAGTAGAGAACGTGCAGCGCATTTGCAATGAACTCAGGCCAAAATGCGACTTGCTGTTGAAATGCTGAGTTGTTTTCATAACTCATCGCAAAAGCCGCCGTAAATCAATCCCCGAAAAGAAGGAATGCCCCCCAGAGGACACAGAGATGAGCTCTTGGGGAGCTCTCCAAAGGGAAAGAGGTGTATGGAGTGAGCAAGGAGGAGTATCCTCAACGATTCGTGCCAAGGCCAAGTGTCTCATGTCTCACCGCTGAGATTGCCGAAGAAATTGCCTGAAAAAAATGTATATAAAAAGTGTTTCTTAGAGGTTTTTAAAATATATTTAAAAAAGAAACAAAATTGTAAAGGTTTTTTCATATATAATTATTTTGTTTAAGGGATTTCAAAACTCTAAAGGTCAAGAACATGAATTTTAAAGCTTTTGTTAAGTTCTTTAATAAGTTAACCTTAACCTAAGCATTTTTAAACTCTTATTTAAGACTTCTTTGGAGTTCTTTAAATCCCAAATGCTGTTAAAATCTTGCAAAAATATATTTTAAAATTTCTTCTTCAGCCAAGACACTCAGAAACCAATTACAGACTCGGTCTGAGGTCTGACCACAAGTACTTAACGCATTTTAAGCCATCAAGGACAACTTGATTGGGTCGCCGGCTTCGCCAACGTATTTCCGGCAGACTTTTGTCTTTTCGCTGCACTTATTAGCCGCTTCCTCTGCAGCAGTCAAAATGAAAGAAAAAAAACCAAAAAAATGTATAAAAAAATAAAATAAAGAAATCTGATGCACAGACAAAAGAAAGATCGTGGAAAATCAGAGGAGAAGAGCAGCTGGCAGACCCTGAACTTTGTCGCTGACGCTGGCATTGCAATTCCCCATATTTTGTTCCCAGATTCCCTTTATTTCTTTGTCGCCGTTGCACTTGAGAGTTTGCTTTGGTCCCCGGGATCTGCTTATTCTTTATTCTCCTTTTTTTATTTATTATTTTTCCTTTTTTTTATGTTGCCTTGAATCGAGCGAGTGAGTGAACCAATGATTAAATGCATTACCAGAGAGGAGAGCAAGTCGTGATTCAGAAAGGTTGCGTTTTTATGCAAAGTTGAAGTAAGTTCTTAAAAATGAGATTCTGAAATTTTCTGTAATAATTATTTTTAAGAAAATAGTGATTTTTAAATAGTTTACATTTTAGAGAAAGAAAAAGATTAAATTTGGGGGAAGAACAAAAATAAATACATTTTTATTGAACTATTTTCTAAATGAAAAGGTAATAAAAAAGGGTTTCAACATATTAAATGTACTAAAAATAATCCTAAAAACTATATACACCCCTTTATTAATCTTCAAATTTCACTTTCATATATTTTTCATATTTTTTAATCAGTTTGAAAACCCCAGAATCGTGTCACGCATTAAGGATCCCCTTGGGGATGTGAAGTACAGCACCCTTGAACTGCTCATTGACCGCTTAATTAGGTCGTTTAAGTACTTTGTTTCGTCATGATCCCAAGAGCCGACTTCCTCTGACCGGAGTGATCCCTTCTCGGAGCACTCTTTATATAGAGTACAATGCCCGCAACGATCGGAATCTCGATGGTCTTTCCATCGGTCTATGACCTGACACGAGCGTCAACATTTTTAATTGTGCTCTCCGCATATCATTTGATATTAAATATATGCCTCTGCGGTACAAAGAACTCGTTAATGTATATATATTTACATATATATGCTTTGTACATCGGCGTAGAGTGATTCCTCGTGGCCTTTTTGTTTGTCTCTGATTAATTTCAGACCGATGATTAAGTCTTCTTCTATATATATGAACATATATGACACATATAGCCGCAAACTTTGTTCTTTCCGACTTTTCGTACTCTATTCCAGGAAAGTAGAAAACTTTGCGAAGCGGCTTTGCTGTCTAGGACAACCAGATGTGTTTGAGGATGTGTTGAGGTTTTTCCAGGGGGTTGACTTAATGACTCCACACCCTTAACGTGACGCCTTGGAAAGGCAAAGAAGCTATTGAAACCCATTTGGGCTTTACTTTTGTTTAGACTTAATGCCTTTCAAAAAGTCATAAGTAGCTTGAAGGAGAGACAAAGAAGGGGATGGTAATATGAAATTGTATATTAAAAATTACCATAATTTTTGGCATGTTGTGTGTGTTTTATAACTAATTGAATTTGTAACAAAAAATAAGTCCTTTAATGGTATTAAGGCTAAGAGCAAAGGGTTTTGAATTTGACTTAGTAATAAATATTTAATAGCTAAGAGATTCTTAGGTATTTAAATCCAAATTCAGTACAGTTTCTTGTCTATTTAAAAACGTTCCTTAACCCTCCCAAAGCTTTAATTAACCCCAAAGAACCTTAACGCCTTCCGGGGCATTGGAATTTCCCCAAGTTCACTCCATTCCTACCAAGTTCTTCCCCCGCCCAGAAGTGGCGCTTAACTAATTTGATTCATTCTTATTACGCAGTCAGCGCTCGACTGCACTTGACCCTCGGCAATTTGCGTCAATGTCAACGCCCAACCACCCTCCTGACTCACGCCCAACGCCCCTCTTTTCCCACCCCCAAAGAGAAGGCGTTGGGCTGGACAATTATCGTTGAGCGGGGCAACGATTGCGACGATTTGCCGGCTGCAGCAATGACCTTGAACATCCAGCGGCAAACGAATGACCTTTCAGTGCAGTGTCCCTCCCCCCACTCTACCTCCCTCTCCGAGGTCTCTATCCCAACGAATCTGTTACTAAAAATAAGCTCGTTGGCAAAAGCTCCACCGGCTGAAGGTCAAAAACCCCACCCGGCAAAAAGGGGCACATGCAACGGCCGCGTGCGCAAGTTCAAGTGCAAGGACTGCTGCACCACCACCATCACTGCCACCCCGTCAGAGCCCACCCACTCGGCATTCTCGGTGACCTTGCCAGGCCGCACACCTCGCTGCATTGACGTACCGGCCACGGTCACGGCCATGGCCATCATAGTCGAGGGGGTTAGTGATGACAGCTTTGGATTCAACAAAGTTATAATTGAATATTCAAGTTAAATCTGATATAAGCCTACGATTGATTCTTAGGTATAGAGATTTTAAACTATAAAACTATATAATTTATATCATAAATTAAATTAAATCAAATAGTGTATATTTGTATATAAAAATAAATTTTAACTTTTGATGTGCTACAAAATAGCTAAAAGCCCATCGATATCTGTGCGCTGTGTGGGTGTCGTCGTCCCCAAAGTCCCCATGGTCACTACTCGAGCTGCTCATCAAGTCTGCCCTCCGCCCACCGCTATATTTGCACCACTCCTCCCCCTCCCAGTCTTACATCATCTCCTCCCTGGGTTTTTTCTAATGGAATTCTGAGCCGGCCGGCGGCTTTGGGAAAACTTTCTCATGGTCACCGCGGCGTCGTGAAGCGGCGGCCGGCATGAAACTATTTTTAAGCATTTCTTCTACCCATTTCCCACCTCCTCCACCTGTGGTTATCAACGTCACGCGGCCAACTTGGCAATTTATTTGATTTTAATTGAAACTTAACGGAAATTTCTTGGAAAACTTGGCTGAATGAATGGTTTGAGTGGTCCCTTAGGGAGTTTTTGGTGTGGAGTGGCATGTGTGTGTGGCATGACAAATGGTTTGCAACTTTCGGGATTAATTGGTTAAGGGGTTGTTTTTAATATATATATATAAACATCATTAGAATTTTCAATTAAACAAGGGTTTTTTTTTAACTATTGGGAGCTGTAGGAAAACCTTGAAAATGCGATGAAGTAAATGCTTAGTTAGGAAATTCAAGAGCAAGTTAAGCTTCTACATTCCAAAAATTCGTTGGATAAATTATAAATATTTTTTTTAGGATCTGAATAGTTTAATAATTCAATTCAAGTTTAACTTGAAATATAGGGACTTTTTTCATAATTCTAAAGATTTTTAGGACTTATAAATTATATTCTTCTTTGAAATAATTATAAACCGAAAAGGAAACTAACTCCGGGAAGCCGAAGTAATAAACCCTTATATGAAAATCGATCATAACTAAGCGAAAAATTAATTTCAATTCGAAATATTATTCTATGCTTGTTTTTATTATGTTAACCAACCGATTTGATAATTTCAAATTGTACAAAATGATTTCTTTTTGTGATTCTTTGACAATTTTAACGCTGTAAGCGAGTTATTAATACAGCTTACAAAAAACCAGCGATATTATTTAGATTTATAACAAAAGCTGGAACATTTTATTAGATAGATAAACCCCCTAAATTGTAAACATTAAGAACTGAATTCTTATTTTTAATATTATTATTTGGATTTAAAGCTTTTTAATGCGTAAAAACCGTTTTCCATTAACAACTTCTGAACCTTCTTTAAGATAACCTCGGTTCATAACTACAACTTAAACTTAAAGTGTTAATATCCAAGTCACCTCAACAGTTCCTCTGCCACCGATTTTCACCTGTTCACTATTACAAATTGAAGCCAATAAAGTCGAGAGCTCTCTGATGGCCTTGCCACCATTTTCCCCCAATCTCGGCCCACTTAGTTCCAAGAAGACAAGTTAATAAAACAAACTTTGACGACGACACGTGGCTTAATTGCATTAAAGGAATATAACTTTGTTGGCATTTTCCACACCAGATTCACAGCGTGCCCCCTCTCTCTCTCTCTTTCTTTCTCTCTCCCTTTTTTGACGGTGATAAAAAGCAGCCAAAGCGTCGTCCTTTTGTTGACCTTTAACGATGCCAAACCTGGGCGAGATGGCTCTGACACGGGGGACTGGGCGGGAGCTGAGTCAAGCTGCTAAAAGAATCATTTAAAAATCAAATCAAAGTCACGCGCCGCAATGTAATCAACAGTCAGGAGGAGGCCTGCGAGCAAGGGAGCACGATGCACGGAGTCAGAGCGAGTGAGCGAGAGAGAGCGATTGGAGGGTCCAAGGTCAAATGTCAGGCTGGCACCAGGTGCGTAAGAAAGGTCCAGCACAACCCTCAACAATAAGCATCTCCACGCGCCGCAAAGTATGCAAAGATATCGGCAACCGGGGGTAAGCCACGTGTGCGTGTGTGGGTGGAATGAAGGGAGATAGAGAGAGAGAGAGAGAGAGAGAAAGTAGCACTGTGTGAGAGAGAGAGCCTTTAACCTTGAACTTCACCGTTGCCAAGGCAAAAGCTTTGTGACGCCTGTAGCTACCATCTCTGTCTCTCCCACCTTCTCTCCCCAGTCTCTCTCTTAGTTCTTCTCTGTGTCCTTTGGAGCTTTTACGCTAACCTTGCCTGAAAAGTCCTTGAGCGTAATGTAATGTGAGTGGAAAGTTTTCACAGGCCTCCTCCTCGAGCCTGGTTGAGGTAGAGGTAACCCCCTGGCAAAGCTGCCGAAGAGAGCGCTCGCTCTCTCCCTTAAGGGGAGTGGCTTTGGCGAAAGCTTTGCTTGGGTTGACTGTACTTCAGTGGCATTGGTAAGCTTTTGCCTTGGCATTGCACGCTTTTGAACTTTTACCTCGCACTCGCTCTCTCTTTCTCCCTCTCTCTTCCTCTTGTGCACCCTGCGAAGGTCGCGCGCGGCAAGTTTGTTGCCATTTTCCGTGGGTGGCGATGAGGTGGCAAAGGCTGGCAAAGCTTCTTTCGCTGTTGCGCATTTCCAAAGTTCGTCACTTGCCAGGGTCCTCCTTTCGCCCCTTCCACCAAACGGGGTCCTCTCACAAATTCAATTTGCATTTTGAAATAATTTTCTGTGGACCTGCACACACACACACATGTATATAAATAATTTCCTGGAATTGGTAGCTTCCCAGAACTATAGCATACTTATCAGCAAGGGGTTTCGCAGGCTATTAGGAGACTTTTTGCATAAATTTCCTCAGCGTGGTTTACCCCCTTCACAAGTTATGCTCTATTTACTGAGTCAAAGTGCTATAAATAAAATAAACATAAATGTAAATTAAATCAATAAAAATTGATATTTTGTAGCTGTATTATATTAAGAAGCTAATTTTTAATATTTGTTCATATTATACTTAGGGACTGTACTACCTTTTAGTCGATTTATCTCTATTAAAAGTCCCGAATGAGACAGCAATAATTCCTTTTTAATTCCCAATTACCTCTGTTTTTTTTACACTTTATTCATAAAATAATTTTCCTTTAATTTCAATAATATTTTCAAAAAATTCCCCACAAGAAAGTTCGAAGTTCATTCGAAAGTTCGTCCTGTATCTTCAAGTCATTATTAAACGATGTTTTGTAGTCCCTCGAAGGGCCTTTGTGTTTTGTGAATGAACTTTGCAGAAGGCTGGAAAATTTGTTCAACGTGACTGGAAGCCAGGGAAAGAGAAATCCCCATCCTCGTGCCCAACCGGACCCTGGACAAAGGAAACTTCCGGGGCGCCCAGGCCACGGGTCAAAGTCAGGCCGGCAGGAAGGCTATTTATAGGCCGACCACCCGATGATATCTTTCAGGCACTAGCCCGCTTTTATTTGCACTTGTCAACTTGTTTACTGCCCCGTGCTGGAAGTTTCTAATTATTACGAAAGCCCAACCACAAATTTCTTGTCACGCAAAAAGGAGAAGCGCAACCTTGACCAGGCGTAACCTTGGCCCAGGGGTTGGGGTTTGTTTTTTTTTTGGGAGGGTTTTTTCCTTTTTTGGGAGGGTGTAACTGCCTCGAACTAGTTTGGTTTAGTTTACTAGCTCTTAGCTCTCTCTTTTAGCGGGAAATTCCTGTGAAGAATAATTTCCAGGAAGATAATCCAAAGGAAAGCTTGCTGTTAAGGGGGTAAGATTAATTAATATTATGTTTTTATACCCTTATTATTATAATTTTAGTCATAAGCCGGCAAAGTAGGTAATGAGTCGTTTCCGACCCTATAAATTCTTGACCATCATTAGCAGCCGAGTCGATCCAGACATGTTTGAAGGAAAAAATTTGTACTAAAATTTTTTCAAAAATTTTTAAGGTGTTACATCGTTAAAATTGTCAAAAATTCGCAAAAAAAAAATTTAAAATATTAAATTTATAATGCTGATTTCTTAACCTAATAAAAACTAGCATAAAAAAGCTTTCCGAATTAAAATTGATGCTTTTTTGGCTGAGTTATGATACGTTTTTCATAATCAATAGTCATATTTCGGTTTCCCAAAGTTAGCTTCCTTTTTATTTTAAATAAGATAATTTTTTTGAGAAATATTTGAGATTGAATTTTACGGTTTTCTAGCTATATTTTATTTTTTTTTTTCAATTGAGAATTTACCTGTATCCCTATTTTATTTAATATTCAACCCTTATTCTTAAACCCTTTTAAATTTTAAGTCATCAAAGAACCAATTCGTGGTTATAGTGACTGCTCAACTATAAATCTGCCATCTTGTGAACCCTCCAGTTTGAATAACACTTCTTGCCAGGAGGAATCGATAGCCAAAGCAGCAGGACAAACATTTACATAAGACAATGCGATGTGGCATTAGCTTTCACCTCCTTTCTCGGCTCACGGTTCTTGCCTCTTGGGGTAAAAGTTCGCCCGCATTTGGCAAGAGTATTATTTTTGGAAATTTGAACTTATTATCGATTCAATGTCAAGTGTTTGCCCTGAACTTCTGGCGCACTTGAGTGGATTCCGATTCGGCAGCCACCCAAGTCGCCCGGCCCCATCTTCCAGCTTCCGGTTTGGCCGTGGTTCACCCCACTTCCAACACGTGTCCTGGTTTGCTCCTTCCGCATCCTGGTGGGGCATGGAATACTAGCAGTATTGGCTTCAGATTTTTGGATGCTGCGCAGTTTGTTGTTGGTCCTTCCCCCTCCCTCTTTCCCCGAAAATCTCTCTTTCTCACACTCTCTCCTTCTCACACTCTCTCTCCCTGTTAAGTCGAATCCTTCGCCGCCTGCTCAACTTCAAGGTTAACTGCCGCTCGCGCGCTCCTGTTCGCTCTCCTCCTTGCCCAACTTTTTGGCGCTTGTGCGGGCGCCACGTTGTCCTGGCGGAAGCATTATGTAATCTACTCCTAGGCGCTGTTACTCCTTCGCCATCCTCCTGGCTTTCCTGCTCTCCTGTTGGCTCCTTGGGTTCGTTCAACTCGCGCTGCGGTCATAAATCTCTCGGATGGGACATCCTGCTGGGTCAATGACTGCGAGTTCGTTGCCTGGAACTGTCCCTACTACCCCTAGCCTCCTACATATCATGATTTTTCCATTTTCCACTCCCTACTTTTACTATACTTTTCCCTCCACTGATGATTACATTCTGGCGTGTGGTTAATCCCATTCCCTGGCCTGCCATTAAATTGATGAATTAGCGTTTACATATTGGCCAGAGTTTTCCCGAAAAAAATAAAGGAAAAGTCCACCCACTCACTTCTATTTCCTTTAAAATTATCTCTGACTGAACGAGAAGGAGCAGCTATCATTATTATTTCTGTTTTGAACATATATTTATGTAAATTTGAGTAACTTTTATACGAATTCTTGGAAATCGCAATGGAGGTTGTTATGGTTGTGACCTTTAGCGATGACAGGGTATTGTCTATATGTGGAAATAAGGACATTAAAAAAATTTAGGAAAATAATGATTAGATTGCTTAAGAATTAAATGAGATTACAAGTAGAACTTAATATACTTTAGCTAATGACTTAAAGAAAATATCTTTACTCTTTCTCTATTTATCCCAAATCTATATTCCACCTTTACCTCCTTAACTATAATCAGTTTTATCCAATTCATTAATTTCTTTAACTACAAAACTACCACAAATCATTAGCCAGGCTATTTTTACACCAAAAAACCCATAAATGCGTTGTATTTATTGGTCTTGCTATATTTACACCTGTTTTCCCAACCAAAAATAAAAAAAAAACCCACAGAAACAATTTACATTTAAGACAAAGAATATACATTTCCAAAGGCAAACAAAACTGAAAAGAACTTAGAAAAGAACAATAAGAACAAAGGCCTCGTGGCAGTGAAATTTCAATGTCAAAACTAAAATCGTATAATGAATGGTTGGTATGTCTCTAACCCCCTCTGAAAGGTCACGGTGAGCCAATGGATATGGAAATATCACAACAAATACAAATCGAAACAAAGTCTTTTGCTAAATGTTTACAGAAAGCACCGAATCGATGGGTGGAATACCGCGCAATCAATGACCACACCCCACCAGCCCCCCGTCCCTCTGCTAATTGCGCCTCAATTGTGTGGGCATTACCACCACTACCACCCACCCACCTCCCCCTTTTGGAATAGTTTTGGGTCATTTGCCTGACCCGTGAACACCAACGACCGCCGCATGGCATTCTCAGCAGTTCTCGGTGCGTCATCATTAGCACAGCAATTGTCTCACTTTGGGGCGGACATTGGGCATTGGTCATTGCTCTGTTCTGTTCCCCCCACCCAGAAACAGTAACAGAACCAAAAACAGAACCATAACCAGAACCCCCTTTCCCTCGCCACCCATGTGGCCACTTCCAGTACCCGAAGCTTTGTCAGCGATTTTTCGCTGAACTTGAAACCTCGTCATGCAGTCAAGACGTGCAATGCGGGCTCAATACTCATTATTGTGACTGATTATTGAGTCTAAATTGGGTTTATTTTTTAGAGAGAGAGAGAGAGATCTGTTTAGTCTTGAGATACATTTTGGAATATGTTTGGGATATTTATAATAAAGATATCTTAGAAATTTTAAAGTAATTAAATATATAAGAAAACTCTCTCTGATGTATTAAACTCAAGGTTTGAAAACTATCAATAAATTAGATTTAATTTCTCAAATCTATTAACAAGGCTTAAACTACATTAATTTTTTTAAAGGTTCAAATTAATAGAACCTCCGTAATTTATACTAAACAAATATTTAGTTTAAATTTTTGATTCCAAGAAAAGCTTCAGAAATGTATATAATTTTATTTATATAATTTATATCTTTATTGGCTCCTTTAATTAATTATATTAGCAAACTCTTTAATACATATTTCACGAAAAGTATAAAAAACTAGCAATATGATTTATTTAACTACATTATTTGTTTAAGATTTTAATTAATTAAACTTCTGTAATTTAAACTAAACAAAAATATTCCATTCATTTACTCATTAAATCTCGGAAAAGCATTAGCTATTTATATTTAAGGGTATAAATTATTTTAGCAAAACTCTCTCATTGATATAGCAGTTAAAACTATGAAAACTTCCTTTAATATTTATTTAATTTCTTAAATTTATAAGCAATCATGACGCCACATTATTTCTTTAAAGGTTTAAGCTATTTAATTAACTGAAATGTAATACTAAACAATTATATTTCATTTATTTACTCTTTGCTTCCAGGAAAAGCCTTAGAAATATATATCTAACTGCAATCCTGTATACAAAAGCCTTCCCTGTGTTATTCCGCTAATCTTCAGCTGCGTTGTATATACGCTATATCTTTCCCCGATTCCATATAACCCAGGCTTCCAGGAAATCACTGGCGTTGACGTTGGCACAATTCGCCATTGGATAATTGCTGAAACCTTGAAAATCTGCGCAGGCAATACGAGTTGGGAATTACATAAAACTTTTGTTTATGACAAAAGTAATGCGAACTTTGCTTTATTTGTCAGAAAAAAAAAGAGAAAACAAATTAAACAAAATAAACACTAAACAAAAAAGGGCTCTGTAAACTGGAGTAGCTTTATAAAAAAAAAGGGAGACAAAGAAAATGTGTAGTAAACATTTTCGCTTCAGTTCTTGTCCATGCAGTCGCCGTGTGGTGTTCCCGACTCCCGTTTTCCCGGAAAAATTACGAGTTCAGTCCGTTGGCCCGTGGGCAGCGTGAGAAAAGTGGAAGCAAATGATCATAAATGTGGGTCAACGTCAGCAGGAATTTTGGATTTCGGATTTCAGTTTTCAGTTTCATTAGAATTAAGAGTTAGATAAGCCGAGCGAATGAATATGTTTTTCCTGTCCAGAGGAAGAGGGAGAAATTCCGCTGAATGTGAGACAGGTAAGAAATAAGCTTCAAACCTAAAGATTTTATATACGAAAAATGTGTATTTTATAGCTCAAGATTGAAGGTTTACCATAGAAACCTTTAAAAAGAAATTATTATATACAAAAATCTGTAAAATTGCAGATCAGTATTCTTACTATGTCTTAGAAATATTTTAATATGAATAGATTGCAAACTAAAATATTTAAAAATACCTTCAAAGTTTTAAGGATTAAGCAATAAGAAACAGGGAAGTATATTTTATTTGTATTAAGGAAATTATTAATTATTTCTTTCTAAATTTATTTAAATTTCGAAATATAATTCCTTAAAAATTTCATATTGATTTTAAGAAATATTCCATCTTCTCAAAGGTGATTGTCCCTTAAAAAATCATCCTTCAAAACCCTCGCAAGTTCATGGCCTCCTAACGGTAAACCCTGCTGGTAACAGGATACTCCATCGTCTCGCATTTTTAACTCTAATCCTTATTCTCCTTAACTCAGCTACAGCTGCTCTCGATTGGTAATTTGATATTAGCCCTTTTTCAACGCCGTTCACTGACCTCTTTCGGCCAACACACACACAAAACAATCGGAAGTTCAAAAGTGAAGAAAGTTTTTAGCCCGAAAATGCGTCTTGGCCCGAAACAAGCCAACAAGATGAATGCCCAGAAACTGTGAAGAGTATTTCATAGAAAATGCTACATGATCGATAAAGATCTTCATTAGTATGGCAGTCGGAGAGCCCCGGTGACTGGGTGACCCCGATAGGCATTCAAATCTCTCGCCCAACTCTCACTTTTCGCCGATCGCCGAGTGTTGAGCTGTCGGTGAAAATCATTCAAATTCGGTTTTAGGTACCAGTCCCCAGGGTTCGGTTCAACAAACCCCCGTGAACTCAATCCGGAGCAATGACACCTCGCTGGGCCCTACGATCTGCACTCTCGAGCTCAGCTCACTTTCTTTTACGTGCATGTGTCCATCCCTGTCTCCCTCTTACGCAGGGGCAGGGGTAGGAGCGGGGTGAGGTGAGGGAGACGGATGGTTGTCTTATAGAGCGCTTGCCGTTGTTGCAACATTTTTCACTTTCTTTTCGGGGATCGACATTTAAATGTGTTTCTTTGGCGATACTCTAACTGAAGAGGGTATCCATGTTATTAGATATTTTAAATAAAATATAATCTTTGTTGGGAAATTAATTTTCTTTTTAAGAATTGAATTGAAGTTAGTTGTGTAGATTTTAGTCTTTGATTTATTTATCCAAAATCAAACATTACACATAAAACCATTAACATTATGTTTTACAAATTGCTAAAGCAACTTGGATATTATAAGTCCCGGTAGCGAGATCAGCCTACAAAGAGATCAAATTTCAACCGAAAAAAATTCAAATGAATCATAATAAGTCATAATTTATAAAAAGATTTAGGAAGATACTTAAATATGGAATTATTTTTTTATATTATTTTAAAATAGCTTTAAAAATATAAAATAAAAATTATAAATATTAAAAAATATATTATTATGACATTATTATTTCAAAAAGCTACCTTAAATAATGAAAATATATATTAAAATAATAAATAACAATGTAAATAATATAAAATCGAGGAACCATTATCCGTTCTGGTTAAGTTAACTTCCCATAAAGATCCATAAATAATCCATAAATTTAATTATATATTGGATAAACTTTATCCCTCTAAAATAGAAACTAAACAAAGAAGAGTATACATTCTTCGTTCTTCATTTCTCCCCACACTTCCATCGTTTAGAGCTGGAATCATAGCTTGTTATAGTTTTCTGATTTGTTTCTCCTTTCGTTACAGGTAATTGCTGGCAGCCACCTACCCGAAAGAGAGTTTGAACTTGCCACTGTTTGACAATTTCCCCTCCTCTGTTTCAAGTCCCCTAATCCCCGAATCTCCCCAAAAAAAATACTCTTTGCAGAAACCGGGGAAAAGAAAGTGTTGAACTTTCGTTGGACTATGTCTCAATTTCTTTCGGGGTTCGGTTTCGTTTATTCGGTTTCGTGTTTATTGTGGCAAACATTAAATTGCTTTTAATGGAGGAGATGCAAAGATTTGGATTTTCATTTGGGAAATGTAAAAGGAAAGCGCTGAAAATTGTCTTTTAAAGCTTATAGGAATTGGAATACTCTTCTTAATATTCATAATGATTCGCTCTAAATGCCCCGACAGCTGCCAGAACTCAATCATGAAAGTTAATGTGGTTTTAAATGTCGAAATAATCATCGATGACCGCGAGGGTCATTAAGAAAGTTAAAGCCGGCTGCCTTGGGTTAATGTTAATCGAAGATCGGGGCAAGAAGGGAAACAGGATGTCGGGACATCTTCATTTCCGTATCGCTTTTGCGGTCTTTACGACCATCCTGACCTGAACAGCAGTTGCAGTTTTTTATGCGCTTGCATAAATGCTGTTTTATTTGCCTGTTTGCCTTTTGCCTGCTGGCTGTTGGCCAAGTTAACCAACGTGTCACTGCAGTTTCTGGGTCAGCAGCGAGTGAAAGTCTTTGGGTGCCACAAGGTGCAATGTTTTGCATAGCCAGTGAAAGGGGGGGAGGGGCCGGGGGAGGATGTGGAGAAATTATGTTGCCGGCGCTGCAAATATCATAAATTACTTTAAAATAAACAAGAAAGGAAGCTAACTTTGGGAAGCTGAAGTTTGTATACTTTTGCAGTTTGACTTTTGATCATGAAAATCGATCATAACTCAGCCAAAAATGCAACAACTTCAATTCGGAAAGCTTTTCTTCGGTAATTTTTAATAGTTAAGAAAATCCACACTCTTAATAAATTTATAAAATATTATAAATATAATTATTATTTTCAAGAATAAAATTTATTTGTAAATTTCAAAAAATTTTGACAACTTGTAAAATTTTGAAAAAATTGAGTAAAATTATTTTTTGTCTAGATCGACTCGTCTCTTAATGCTGATCAAGAATATAGGGTCGGAAACGACTCCTTCACTGTTTTACAGGCTTATGACTAATATTATATTATATTTTAAGGGTATAAAAATAAGTGGCGTGCAGAAAGGAACTAAAATATTGGAATTATATTAAAAAGTATATTATTATTATTATAAGAAGTATATTGTACCTTATTATATTTTCTACAATTCCTTGATGCCCCTTCATAAAAATTAAATATTTAAATGAATACTTCCCAAGAATATTTGCTCTAAATTAGCATTTCCTCTGCGGCGACCTCCTTTCACCCCCCAAAGAAGCTGAATAGAGTTAATTAACCCCTGAAACGAGGAAAATGAAAATACACTTTTACCCGGCGAATTACAAATTCTTGGTCTGCTTACTCCGCTCACTAAAAACAAAAAACAAAAACAAAAAACCGAAAGCGAAATGAAAATAACTCCCCGAGAAGCACCAAAGACTTCTGGCATAATTAACTCAATTAATGGCAAAGCCAAAAGTCGGCTGAAAAGAAACTTTTCTTTTCGTTACTTTACTTTACTTTTCTTTGCTTTACTTTGCTGCTCCTCTCGCTTTCTGGCCGAGAACTCTGGGCCACTTTCCTCCTCTACAAACTCTAAACTTTAAGCCACAAACTCCATGGCTTGGACTCGAAACCTTTGAACTTGTGGAGCCAAAAAAACGAGGTCAACACTCGACTATAAAATTTCACTCTCATTATTGAGATGTCTCTCGATGTCTTTCTCGATGGCTTTCGTCAATTGTTGTGTCTAACAAATTGTCATTAATAATGATCGGGCCTGAAAATAAGACTCAGATCGTGTATAAAGCCATTCAATATGGTTAAAAGTGAAAACCGTTGACAAAAAAACGAAAGAAATTTGAAGAATTGTGGCAAAAAGTAAGAAAAAAATTATAAAAAAACAACCCAGGCAAAGAAATAAAGAAATACACTTTCGCTTTTGCTTTCAATTTCATTTCAAACGGTGGCTCTGCCCTCTCTTTCTCTTTCTCCGCATCTGTCTCTTTCCCCCCGCCGATTGTCTGTCGCGCATGCGTAGCAACTTAATGCGCGGCACGAGTTTTGAATCGACTCTTTCAGCTGTATTTTTTCCCCTGGCAAAGGGTACACTGGGAGAAAATTTATGGAATATGTATTTTTTGAAGGTGTTACTTTGGTAATTTTATATTTATGGGATATATTATTATACATATATGTATAACAAGAAAGGACGCTAACTTGGGAACCTTAAGCAGGTTCGAAGCTTCGAACGTACAAAGCCGGCCAAGAATTATATATATAATATAACAGTTTATAATAGATTCTGCAACCCTCTGCTGCTGTGTGTGCTTTTCTACTAAAATGTCAAAATTAATTAATTAATTAAAGGTTGTTTTTACTTACAACACCTACAACAAGTCTTTTGCAGCTACAATAATTTTTACAACAACAATAGAAAAATGTATTATGATTTATATAAATTATAACAGTTACTAGGAAAATTTGATAGGAAAAGTATAGTTGTTGTGGAGATGTTTTTCTTGCATTATGTGGTTGTGGTAGGCAAGATAAAGGCATTAATCTTCATATTTGCGAAACATAAATTATAACAGTTTATACCAGATTCAATCATCTCTCTCTTCTGTTCGCCTGCTACCCGAAATTGGAAAACGGACAATTTGCTCGCAGATATTAGGGAAATTTAATGGAAAAAAGTATGGTTTTTGGAGAGATGTTTAGTAATTCCTTTGTTTTTGTTTAAATTTATATCGTGCCCCTGTTTTTTCCAAGTGTTACCCCGGACGTATCTGAATCTATTCGGAACTGTGTAATTGATGTTTATTGGACCTGCTGGCCAGTTGAAAAGTTAGTTATGTTGAATCAGTGAGTGTGCCGGATGGGTCATCGAACTTTTAATGTAATTTGAAAGAGAAATTGGGAGAACAACATGAAAACGATCATGAAAATTTCAATTTAAATCAGGAAAAATTATGACTACTAAAATGAAGAAAAGGTTATATTTAAATCATAGGATTAAAATGTTTTAAAATGTTTTAAAGATTTATAAAATTGTAAATAAAATTTAAATTTTCTAAAATACAAGAATAATTGATGGCAATAAAAAAAAAGAGAATAAATATACTTAACCTTAAACAAATAAATCTACAAAAGTATTCGAAATTTAATTTTAGCAACCTAAAGTCTCAATATGTCTTATTCATCTCCAATTTTCTTTCTAGTGAAATATAATACCCCTTCAAATCGTATAACCATTTCATTTCCCCCATTTTTGCTATGATAGACCCCAGCTTAACCGAGACCTTTAGTCTGGTCGAAAAAATCTGGCGTTGAACTTGTCGAAAAATAAGGATGAGGCTCAACAATTTGTTTCATGTTCACGAACAGAAAACGTTTTTGTACGCGTATATTTGAGGTTAATTCGCATAATTCATTGCAAAGACCCTCAACGGCAATTATGAGGTTATTCAAGCACACACACTGCTCAGAGACACTCCGCACACACAACACACTACACACACTTTATACGAGATCGCTGGCCTCCTCCGCTGTTGTTGCGATTGTTGCAATTGTTGTTGGTTTGTCGCGCTCGCTGAGCATTGAGCTTGGCTCGTGGGACATGGCCAATACGCTGATGACTTGGCCAAGAGGCGGAGCAGGGCGGTGTTGTGGGTGTTTGCCCGCCTCGAACGACACTTGCTAATTGTTTGTGACCTTTTTTGGCGTTTTTTTTTTGTATAATTTTCAGTGGCAAGGCACGCCGAGAGCATAAAAAATCGCTGAAAGGAAATACACGTTCACAAAAATTAAAGAAACCGAAACTGAAACCAAAAGTTGCCTCTGAATTTGGGTTACCAGACGGCCGGCGCTTTCATTTCCAGCGTTCATTGACTCTTTTTTTCCCCCCCTGAGACACATTTTGTATATATATTTTTTATATATATATTTCTGTTCAGCCTTTCGAGTGCAGCATGTGAAAAGAAAGTAAAAATTTTGGTTCCGCTCCAGTTATACGCACTCCCCTCCCTCTGTCTTTCTCTTGGCGAAGTTCAAAAACCTCGAAGAGTTTCACTTTCGCTATCTGCCAAGGCAATGGCATGTGTGTGGCTGCATTTCGGCTTTCGGAGCCAAGAGAAACTCTTAGTGTTTCAAATCGAAGGTTATTGACATCTTGAAATAGACTCACGTGAGACTGGGAAAGCAAAGGGTTATTAGTAGTAACTATAATATCCGAAAAAACAGTTAAAATCTCATATAATAAGGGTATAAGTCCTTTTGCAATTTGTCTTTTTTACTGTTATAAATGGAATCTTCCTGTTTTTAAAATTCCCTTTTTTGTTAAAAAAAATCTTTACTTAAATTAAGTTTGTCTAACTATTAGATAAGGAGTTCTTGTTGCTGATCATGAAATCTTAGAATGATAACTGTTTTATTTTTCTAAAACATATATACTTACTGATTCATATGAATAAACAAATACTAAATAAAAAATCCTAGCTCTACTTCGACTAACTATACGGTTTATCTTTAGTTATACTAATTAACTGCAATTCTCCACTGTGCATTATGGCTAAGTGTGGCAAAGGCCACATTTTCTAAATTCTTTGTTTGGGTAATCTATAACTAAATAAATAAATAAGAAAAATAACTACATAAAGTATTCCTTAAGTAAATAAATTGGCTTAATAAATATTAACAAACTTAAAAAATATTAATATTAAAATAAAAAATCTTTAAATTGAAGCTAAAATGTAAAATATTGTGAATTTCTAAGCCTTTTAACGTAACCCTTATATAAATTTGGAAATTGTACAATTGTTACAACATTTGTTCTCATTGTTTTATTATCAATTAATTGAGATATAGGTTTTGAATATATATCACTGACTTCTTAGCCATATTATATCATCAGGAAGAAATGAAATATTCGCTTTCCTTAAAACAATATTTATCAAAATTGTTAAATAATATTATTTTGGACAAATCAAAGTTTAGAAATACCATAATTAAGCCAAAAATGCATTACTTTCAATTTGGAAAGATGTTCTAAACTAGTATTTATTAGTTTAGTAAATCTGCATTAAGAACTTAAAGTTTACAAAATTTAAATTTGTGAATTTTTGAAAATTTGCACAATGTAACCACTAATTTTGGAAAAAAAAATGTTCAAGAAAACGGCTGTTGATGCTGATCGAGAGTATATATAGTTTATAGGGTTGAAAATCTGAAACTGAAATTTTGAACTGAAATTTCCGACTGAATTTTCAGTTCTTTTTAAGGGTATAAAAATCTATAAATTTATATTTAGTGCGAATATCTCAGAAAGTTAACATAAAAAAAACAGTTTTGGGTAAAATTTATGTATTTTTTAATTCGTTTTTAAAATCCTAATTTGTTAATAGTAAAATACTGTATTTTCCTGTGTGATCTCCCTGAACTTCAGTTATCGATGACAACAATCACATACCAACTCCCCCTCCTTGAACCCTCTTTAAAAACAAAACAACAAAAGCAACAACTGTCGCCGCAACTAATTCACAAATTGCTTTGCAGTTAACTGAAATAGTTTTCGCCTTGATTTAAGGTTAACAAAGCTGAAAAAAAAAGTACAAAACTCATGTACAGTTCGCAGCTTGGTTTCAGTTTCAGTGGCGCTTTTATTCACTTCGATTTTTACATAAACAGAGACTAAACATGGCAGATTTTATGTGGGAAACCTCCAAAATATTTATGGCCGGCTGGCTCGCTGTTTTTTTTTTTCTGTAATTATTTTTTTTTTGTATTATTTTTTATTTCGTTTTCAATGTTTGCCATATGGAAATGGGGTCACTTGCGAAAAAAGTCGCGTGCTCACTGCGATTTTCAGGGGCGCAAAAATGCTCACTGGCTTGGCTCAGGGCTGACAAATTTCTCCTTCATTTCACTTTATTTCACTGTTTCTTTACTGTTTCTTTTCTTTTCTTTATATTTTTTTGCTTTTTCTTTAGTTCAGTTTTCAGTTTTCATACAAAAGTCCGTTGACTTTCGTTTTCATAAGCGAAAGTGTACTCCATTTAGTTTTGAAGCCGCCTTGTTTTTGTTGCATTTCTTTTGGGCCGCAAAACTGGTTTGTCTCACCGCCTTTTCTGGGTCAGCAGCGAAGAGGAGTGTGTAGTAGTGTGTGCTGTGTGTGTGGAAAGTGTGTTTTTCGAGAGACGGGAAAAATGGTAGCTAGTGTCAATTATTTGATATTTGGACATTTAAATTATTAGAGGCAACGGGGCGCCGCAGAGTTGGAGCTCGAAGTTGGTGCCTCAAAGTTGAGTGAACTCTTCGCCGGGGAGAAACTCCAAGTCGAATGCAAAGAAAGTGAATTTCAGTTGCGGTCTGCACACAGAAATTGGGTCGTACCAGCCCCAAACACCACTCCCCTCGATCCCCCCCTCCTCTCAAAGCCCCTCTCATTGGTGTAACAAATTGATGGCGCTTAGAGCCGGTTAATGTCGTTTTTTTTCGTATTTATTCGTAGTTTTTTGTATATTTTCTCGTATTTTTTGTTGGCGAAAAGTGAAATTATTTTACTTATGAGCATTCAATTTGATTTTTATGCATTTGCGCTTAAATTATTGAATGCTTTTTCGTTTATTTATTGGCCTGCCGCCAGTCGTAGTTAATGGCTACATTTGACGGGAGTCTCCCGTGGCGCTTCTCTTGGGTTTATCTTGGTTGTTTTAGCCGGGTTTATATTGGTTTTAGGATCACTTGCTCTTTTGATCTTTACTTGAGCTGATTAACAGGTTTTATTGATTGATTTTGGGGGATTAATTTATACTTTGATGTATTTTTTGATCGTAATTTGATCCTAGTTCTGCGGTGGAAATTAAATACAAGACACAAGTCTTTGAAAATCTTTGACTGATGTGTTGCTTAGGATTTAAAAATGATTATATAGTTAAAAAATAATTTAAAAAATTATTATATGGTTAATTAATAATTTTTTTGGGCTTAATAATAAATTAGATTCAAAGAGGATACAACACTTGATGTCTAAGTATAACAAATAACATATTTTAGCACTAATTTTTATTTTATTGTCTCATTATTTAGTAATATATTCTTTTATTTTAACTAAACTTAATAAAAAATATAAGAAATCTCTAGAAAGTATTGTTTTTCAGGAGATATAATTCCTTAATTCTAGGACAGGCTTCCTCAAACTCAAGCTCACGAAGTTCAACACCTCTATTGATACCTTGACAGCAAACCTTCCCTTAAAGTAAATTATTAATCCATTAATTAATTTATTTCATCCATTTTAAGTTCCCACAATCAATGCCAAATTTATAAATATTTTTCTCTAACCAAATCCCAAGTCCTTTCTCTATATAACCCTCCCGATGACAAGTGCCAGGACTATAAAGCCATGCTCTCATATGCTTGATAAATTGTAAGCTTTATGGGATGAGCAATGGCTCACATTTCCTGGCCCAAAATCCGGAACGAACTTCTCCTTTTCGACCTCAATTCACGCATAAAATCTGCAATCAAATGTAAATAGGAAAAGCTCATAAGCTCGCAGGACCCTCAATATTGGGATATAAAAACTCGGCTCGCTCGAGCTTTGCACAGGACAACCGCCAGAGGAATGTATTTGCGGCAGGCTCACATCATCGGGGGTGGTTTTCATTTTGCTTCAATTTCCACACGCAAAAAAAAAGAAAACACAACAAAAAAAAAAAAAGAATGGTGCCAAGGATGGGGAGTGTTGAAGACATTGTCACGTATACGCCGCGTATGCCAGCAATTATGTATGTAAACGAGGGCGGGCTCTGGTGCCTGGAGGTGGGCCGAACTCTCGGCTGGAGAGTTAACAAAAATAAGCCCCAAGGTTATGTTGCCCAATAACATAAAGAGTGGAATATTCACACAAATATATAGGCTTCTGTATAGAAGACAGTCGGAGTTTTCCGATGCGCAATTCAATCAGTTGATGGACTTGCCAAGGAAAGGGTCTGGGGACTGTTGCTCCTACTGCTGCTCATTATGTTGGGTGGTTAGGGTGGAAATATATATATATAAATATATATACATACTTATGAAGGAGGTATTTCATGGCCTAAAATATGTACATGCAGCCTAATATTACAGGTAAGGCTTACTCCTACCCATCAATCAATTTCCCCTTCCTGTCCTTTCTCTGTCTCCGCCTGACTGCTTCTCCCTCCCCTTTTGGTGGCATTTCAAGGTCGCATGTATCCTCATTATCCTGCAAATTAGTTGGGTTGGGCCCTGCGCCTGTCCCCTAAATGCGTCGCAGTCGCAGAAATGCCTCAATTCGGTTTGGGTCAATTTTCCCCCCAGATCCCTTGAATCGTTTCATATTTCTGAACACAGTTAAAAAAATTACATTAAAAAAATCTCATATTAAAGCTTATAGAGTTTTTTAACATATATATTTTATGGTATATATATTTTATTTATTATATTATATTACTATTATATTATATTATTATTATATTATATTACTATTTAAATAAGTTCTCCTTAATACAGTCATATCAGGATTTCTCGTTCAGTTCTTTAAAAATTCATTAATTACATTTGTTCTTAATTAAAGTAGCTCTTGTAAAGGATTAATCATTTTTTTCAGTGTACTTTTGGACTAACTGATAGCCTGTAATTATCTAGCGTAGGCGTTCTCAGTGTTTACGGCGCCATCATTTCAGTTATGGGTGTTTCTGTTTCTGTTTCTGTTTCTCTTTGCCTTTTGGCCTGTCATTATGAAGGATCCATAAAAATTCCTGTTTGGCAATTGCCACTTTTGTATCTGTTAAGTTTTTTTTCAGCTGAAATGTGCCCCGTCACAAACCCTTCAAAGGGGAGACACATTCCAATTGGGACAATAAATATATAATTATAATTTATACATGGGAACAAGAAATATATTTGCAAACGAGCTGTCAATTTTATAAGATGTTTATAACCTTGGAGGATATTATTGAAATACATATTTAATATTTTGGAATATAATATTATAAAATTTAATATATAATTTTAATATTTTAGAATATTAAATTGTAGAATTAAAGTGGAAGTTTGCCAGGCTGTAAAGAGGGATACTTTTAAATAAATAAATATATAAGAGACTCCGTTTCGAATGAGTCTAAATCGATTATTAATACCTATGCACTCAGTATCAAAGTCTTCCCTGTAATCAAAGTCCAGACCTTTAATGTTTATTTCGATTGTATAGTAAGTAGTTAGTTATTTGTCCTACCAAAAGCAGGCGATGAAGATCTGAAGGATTCCCAAGCCATAGCCAAGGGTTATGGCCTTATAAATAAGCCCAGTGCCTGGTGTCCTTGGGCGCCCTAGGGCTTAGTGAGCCGCCCTCTTTTATGGCTGCTTCTCCACCCTCTGTAAATGGTTTCAGGAGGAAAATAGAGGGGAAAAATAGAGGAGGAATATAGAGAATGAATATAGATATAGAGAGAGCATTGAGAATGGCAACCAACTGTTGCCGGCAAAAAAATGGCTGGCGGCGACAGGCGGCACCAAGGAGGGGTCTCGTGGAACGATAAGCCGGCGTCGCCTGTCTCCAGTCTGCTCTACTTGTCAAGGACACATCGGTGGCACTCAGAAATGCGCATACAATATATGACAGAAGCCGAACAGGAGTGGGTTAAACTTTGGTCGTAGGGAAGGAAGAAGGAGATGTTTGGCCCCTCCATAACGATTAGCAATGCAAAACTATGGCCAAACATTTTCAATGTCATGTCCAGTTTTTTTTTTTTTTCTGCTGACCATTCAGGAAGTGCTGCTCAATATGCCAAAGTCAAAATGGCAATGCCTCAATATAGCCGCCTTCCTCGGATCACAGATTTTAATGAATAAAATGAATAACTGCGATCACTTGATTCCCGAAAAAGTGTTTAATGTATTCGAAAATTTGAGTGGGACAGGAAACAGTCGCCGAAAAGAAAATAAAAACAGTAACAGAATTCGGATAATCGAGTTTAATTTATGTATTTCCCTGCCCAAAAATGAAATAGAGCGGAATAATGCGGATTTTATGGCATACGATCAGGCAGGGAAGTGATCTTGAATTCATTGGAATCGAGGGGCTTTGATCAAGAACTTAGGATAATATATTCGTCATATGATTCATGGTGGTTTTTTAAGTAAGAAAATTAAGTGAAATAAATGTAGGAAAATGTATATAGAAGGCTTAAGCAGGCCTTAAGTTTATAGTATCTATTAGAGTTAAAGAAGTTGAAAACTTAAACTATTTATTAACTATATTTAAACTTACTAAATAATACACATATCATTCATTTATTTTTTTGTGGTAAACAATCTGTTTAAACCCCCAAGAACTCATAGGTCTTTTCCATTCACAAATGATTTTACTTACAACCTTGACAGCCTTAGCAACTTGACACAAAACTCACGTATTCCTCCATTGATCAAGGCAAAATAAAATCCCCCATGATCGCCATACTATATCATCGTCATCCGGCCAGAGTTCTTCGTACAGTATCGTTCGTAATAAGAAACCAAATTTAAATATTTATCCCGACAGCGTCTGAAAATTGAATGAAATGTAATGCCCGGCCCCCCACTCACTCTCTGTTTTTGTTTCTGTTTACTCGCCGTCAGTGAGCCTCGTGAGATGAGGTTTTATGCGTAATTTGATTTATTTTACATACCCTGACGAAGGCCAGCGATTATAGAACTATGATTTCGCATTTTGCCATGTGCCAGATCGGAAATTAAACCTTGAATTGCATAAGTTGCAATCGAGCAGAGCATGAACTTTAAAATTTACTTTGCATGGTTAATTCCCTATATCTCAATCCAAATCTTTGTACTCAATGTCAAATGCAGATGCTTGGGATATATATATATCCCTGAATTTTTCCCTGACTTTGTTGGAATTTAAAACCTCTCCTCCAGCTAGTTTTAACCCTTGTCAAGCCCTGACGACTGTCTCTTAGAGTCCCAAAATTCTACTAATGTCAACTTAGGAAAGAGTATTTTTGTATTGTCTGAAATTGTTCAAAGAGCAGACTCTCTGATTTGGGTCGAGTGCTGGTGACTGTCTCAGAAAAACATATATATATGTATATATATACATATATGTACAAACATATATCTTCCAAAAATTATGCTGACTTTCGGGGGTGGCCTTTTTAATAGCTCTGCTGCCCTAATTCTGTTTCTAGCCACAACTCTGAAGGGGCATAACATCAGTGGATTCTGCGCGTTGCACGACTTAAATACTCTTTCAACACTAAGAAAATATGACGATTTTATGGGATATAACTTTACAATAAATAGAGAGCAGTATTTAAATACAATTTTACTCAAAATGTAATTAAAATATATAAAAAATATACATAAGTTCCACCCACTTTGAGCTAGGAATTAATGAATAAATTAATTAATTAAATTAAAAAGTTAATGGTAGCAGTAATGATTTTAACAACTCTAAACACATAATACATAATTACATAATTTTATTTTATATTATAATTTAATTCAGAATTCTGCAACGCAGTGGAAATGTCGTCTCTGACCCTATAAAGTATATGTATATATTCTTGACCAGCAACAACAGCTTAGTCGATCTAGCCATGTTTGGATGTAAATAAATTTTACTCCATTTTTTTCAAATGTTATCCTTATAAAATTAAAATAGTGAAAAATTTCAAAAATTCACAACAAATTTAATGTTTTGAAATATTACATTTATAAAGCTAATTTCCTAACATATTAAATGTTAGCATAGAAAAGCTTTTCGAATTAAAGCTTATGAATGTTTGCCTTATGAATGTTTGCCTTATGATCGATTTTCATGATCCAAAGGTTCTATTTCATTTATCTTTAAAAAGACTCCTAAGATCTCCTAAGATCGAAAGTAGGCATTAGACATTAAAAGTGTCTCGATCTATTAGTAGATCGTTTCATTAAGCCGCTGGGCCACCAGCACCTCGTACGTTCCGTAATGGTAAAGATTCTCGTGCTTGACCATGCAGATCTTCTTGCTGAGCAGTAAGAATCCCATCAGCAGGCCGCCGTCCGCATGAATCCGGCAGCAGTAAACCCGCTCGTTTTGGTTATTGATTCCGACGGCCACGGCTCCCTTCTCGTAAAAGCCATCGAAGCTACGCACCCAGACGTACCTCACGTTGCCCTCGGCCAGCAGGTAGTCGTAGTCCCGGTGCTGGAAGAAGGCGCTATCGGTGTTATAGTCGGCGACGCCAGTTTCCACAACCACGCGGGCGGGAAAGATGCCAGTGCTATGCTTCACGCGACCCACATAGGTGTAGAAGCCTTTGGGATTATAGCCGCTCAGGATGGTGTTCTGGGGAACGATGTAGGACAGGTTTCCTGTCTTCCAAACATGCTCGGTATCTGTCGGTCAACGGAGGAAGTCTTACTCTGGGCTTAGGTTAGATTTTTCGGGTTCAAACTCTCACCATAGGCCGAGGGAATAGCATTGGCCACTGCGATCAGGGTCAAGATCAGGCAGGCAGCTTTGTACATCTTGAGAAGTTAATGGATTCGGTTTAAGTGATTGCCCAGCTAGGTGACGGCTTTTATAGTCGCCATCTTATCCTTATCCCCTTATCCTTGTTACACTTATCGCTATCAGAAGATTGGCAACGATAGCATCGGTAGCGGTGGTTAATTTTCATGATTTTGATTTATGGACACCAGAAAAAAAATATATTTTTGCAAATATACTCAGGAAATTTCAGTACAATCGGGTTTTAAACATGAGAGTTATTAAACAAAAATTTATAGCTTTCTTAATCAGGTCGGCTTCGGTTATCGAAATCGTAAAAATTTACCGGAAAACGGAAATCGTTGCTCCCGTTCTTCATTTCGTAAGATTTTTGTGACTTGCAAAACGAGCACCTTTGTCTGGTTGCAATGAAAACTAAATGGCTTTTTTAGACAAAAGTTTGAAGGAGGAATTTCCGACCCTATAAAGTTTATATATTCTTGATCAGCATTAAAAGCGGAGTTGATATTATTCAATTATACGCAAACTAATTCTTCAGTTTTATAGCAATCCGAATGAGACTTTTCAGGTATTCTTCTAACTAGTATATAAGTCGGAATGGGCCGAATCGCACTACTATATCATACAGCTGCCATAGGAACGATCGGAAAAATGTAGAAAAAAAATCCCTAAATTAAATAAACGGTATGAATAAGAAAATATAACATAAAAAACGTCATTCTTAGAAATCAGCAAATTAACCAGAAATACTTAAAGTTATTACATTGCTATTTTCTATATACTTTTATATTAAAGTTTCTATTTTTTGCCTTAAATATTTATATTTAATTATAAAAAACTTTAAATAAAATTTTATTTACGTCATATATAAAAAACTAGAGCATTTATTATTCTCCATTTTCCCTTTTCCTTTCGAGGCTTTCATCGGCCGCCTTTGTTTTTATGGCCAGCTCTCAACTTTGACCTTGAATCCTTGAATAAAAAAGGGGAGCATGTAGCAGGGAGTACGAAGCAGGGAGCAGTCCGAGGCGTCTCCTCGCCTCAATGCGATTCTCGTAAAAATTCCCTACGAAAAATTTTCGACGCAATTCCATATAGCCAGGGTCAAGGGGCGTGGTGGGGAGGGGCGCGTTCCCTGAGCACTTCGTTGTTGTAATTGTGTAAATAGCGAAACGCTCTAGGTTATTGGCTTGTGTGTGGGTTTCCTCTGAGGGGGGGAGGGGGGTAGGAGCGCGTGTGTTTTGTTGTTTTTCCGTGCGGTTGTTTGCCTTGGCACCCCCGACCAACGACCCCTCTCGACCCCACAGAGCAGGCGCCCCTCCAGCATAGGGGGAGTGTTTGTGCGCAGCGCCCATGTTTGCTTAATATTTGTAAAATTAACTGGAATCGCCGCAAGGGACTGTCGCCAGGACTGGCCACTTGGCGTGGAATTCTTATTAACTGGACTCACAGCAGACAGCAAATGGGTTGTCACAGGTGAGGGAAGGGAGGGCGGACTGGTGGCGGTCCCACCTTACAATGGCAAACCATTTAAGGTTTATTTTTACCATACCTTTGGGGAGCCTAGATAGTAAAATTCTTTCATCGTTGTATTTATACTCCTGCAGAGTATTATATAGTTATAAACCTACAAAGAAATGAAGGAGTCGTTTTAGACCCTAAAATTCATATTTATTCTTAATTAGCATTACCAGATGAGTTAATATAGCCATGTTTGGACCAAAAACAAATTTTACTACATTTTTGTTTAAAATTCTCAAAAATGCACAACAAACTTAATTTTTTTTTTTTTAATAAAATTCGTAATGTTAATTTCTTAACCGAATAAAAACTATTATATAAAGGCTTATAAAAGCCGAATTGAAAATAATGAATTTTTGCCTAAGTTATGATTGATTTTCATGCAGACTTCTCGAAGTTAGCTTTCTTTCTTGTTTTTAATTAATAAAATAATAATAAAAATATTAGAACATAATGTATATATTGATATAATATATATTTTTAATAATTTAATTTATATAATTCCTTTTTTCCATTTTTAAAGTTGTTCTTATCATAAATAACTGATTTAACCGAATGCCTCGACCATTAAGGTCTAAGCTAAGTTAGTGCATGAAACGTAGCCTACTTTTCCGCAGCAGGATACCAAAACTTTCTATTTATTCCTAAAATTTGTTTGAAGAAACAACTAAAGAACTTTGAAAGCATATAATACATTTTTGCCATCAACTTAAGCTTATTTTCCTAAATAATAATAAACAAATAAATTTTAAACAAATTAATTTAAGCTTGGCAGTTTGAAAGGTTTTCAAACGTTTTGACACCTTTTAACAATTAAAATTCATTATATTTTTAGCAGGCCCAGTTAAAGATAATTTATTTAACATTTAATTCTCTAATTGCTTCAAAGAAAAATCCTTATATATCTACCCTTTACTATCCCATTGTTTAAGCCTATTTTGAAATTCTAGTCCAGGCATTGTTGAATGAAAAGAGCTGAAGTGTTGGACCCCCAGGAATCCGAGCACCCAGAAGAACCCACAAAAACCCCGAGTCCTGGTCCGAGGCTCAGTCCCGAATTCCCGAATGTGCGCCACGTGTAAATAAGCAATCAAGCAAGTCGAGAACCGCCGACCGCCCACTTATCCGGCCGCCCACGTGCCACGTGGCAGATAACGGGACTGGGACCGAGTCCGGATCCCTGGTCCGCAGAGGGGTTCCCAGCTGAGGCCACCATGAGGCATGCAATGTTATTGTCAAGGACATTTCAATACAACACACGCGTCGTCGACGTCGCTGTCGCTGTCGCTGTTGCCCGAACCCCAAAAAAAAAAAAAACAGAAAACCACCCAAGCCCCCCACAATTTGTTTGCCAAAGCTTTGTGGACCCGACCCACTCCCCTGCCTCAGCTCCCCCAGGATGCTGCGGCATTGCCTTTGACCTTTCTGAAGGAGATTTTCAGAGCTCTCGATGTGGTTAGCCCCGCTGACTGCACAAGCATGAAGGAGCTGCCAAATACAGAGAAAGAAATTGGGGGAAATTAATATAAGAAGTTGCTAGAATAAAAAGGAAATCTTATAAACTATGAGATAAAATATTCAACAGTCTTAAAAAAATACAAAAAAGCTTGTTAATATAGTTACTTACTTTATTTATTAGTTTATTACTTTTATTTAATTTTCTTTCAGCTCCCAAATAACATTTCTTAAATTTAATTAACTTTCTTAATCCTTATTTCTCTCTGTAAAATGTATGTGTGATTGAATCCCACTTGTTTTGGGTTCTCAATAAATTTAAAGGAATTCATTTTACTGGAATTTTGCTCCCACATTGATAAAGAATCTTTTGAGAAGTCTCAGTCCTAAGCGATTTTCAGTTCAGTGGAAATTACCATTCGGTTGACATTCAGGACTCCGCGAAGGAGCCCAAAGGAACCGAAATCGAAATCAAGAGGATGCCTAATTCTGTTTACACTAACCAAGTAGGCAGGGAGGCAAGCCTTCCAAAGGAAGCAAACAAAACAAATCGAGGCAAGTGTCTCTCTAAATAAATCTGCTTAAAATCAGAAATCACTTAGCCACCGCACACACGCTGCCAGGAATATATATACATATATATGTGAATATATATCGTATAAAAAGGAGCGCGTGTCTGTAATCAAGTGCAAAGGCACAGCAAGATGAAAAGCCAGAGAAGGGGCACCGTGAAAAATAAATGGAAAAACGGCAGGGAGGACCTCTGAAGGCGCGTGCAACACTTGTCAGCGTGACCTTGGCAGCTGTCAATGCCATTCGGGCTCCACTTCAGGCCTCCTCCTGCCCATCGCTGCTCCTGTTTGTGTAATTTGCGCGCTTAGCATATTTTTAGGCTCCTCGAAAAGTTTTTGGCACATTTATTGTGTTTACCCTTCCTTGCGAAGCCTTAATTTAACGACCATCCCCAATGGAACTCATCAAACGCTGGTCGTTTATGCCGGCTATATAGGGTTAAGGTCCTTGCGGTGGGCCTGGATGCCTGCCAAAATGGACTTTTAAAATAGGGTGTCAAGAGCAGCAGCCTCTTGTCAAGAGGGGTCAAAGGAGAAATATGGAATTGGTGGTGAATAATTAATAGAAAATATGTATTTCTGTTGGCAAGGAAATGCAAATCTAAATAGAGAGTTTGTGAGGGGTTAAAGGGATGGAAAGGCTTTAAAAGCTAAAATAAAAATAATGTGGAAAATTAATAATTTTGTATGTTTTTTTCAAGGTTTTCTAAATAATTGTTTACATAAAATAAACCAATTAATTAAACAGGAAAAGAATTGTCTATATATTAATATAGGAATGTTTTTTATGGTCATGTTTTATTAATATATTAATAATTGACATAATGCTAATGTTTATATCTAATAAGTTTATAATAATAAATTTATTTATTATTTTATTTTCTTGTTTAATTTAATTATATATTTCCCTTTGAATTAATCCCTTTATAGCTTATCTTTCATACTAAGCAAATGACTGTTTTACAGTTTATAGTTTACAAAAAATTCCCCATATATTTCAAGATCAACTAATTATATGTCATACATTTAATTCGGTTCCTCTGAATCAGTTTATGAAGAAAGCACATTACTCATACGCCACCGTCACTCTCTCTCCCCCTCTCTCTCTCTCTCTTTCTCGGTCTGGGCATCCTCCATCTCGCTCTGTTGGAAATTTTTGTTTGTAATTTCAATTATGGTTTACACGAGTCCCATTGTTGTTGCAGTCAGTGACGCGGCTGTTCTGGTCTCTCCTCCCCCTCCCCCCTTTGCCACATATATTAAGTATACGCCCGAGTTCGTTCGCCAGCTGCATTTGGCATTGGCAGCGACCTCTGCCACCCGCTCCCCCTTATCCACTCGCTGCTGCTATCAGCTCTGCCGCGCGTCTCGACTGCAGTTCAAGTTCAATGTCAAGCGCATTTCGACGCCGCTGTGTTTATATGTATGTATGTATGTGTATTTTCGAGTGTACATTCCGCCTTTGTGTTGGCTGTGGCTGTGTCTCTCGCTCTGCTTCTGCCTTGGCTATAAACGTAAATTTCTGTTGATATTTACTTTATATATACACTCTTGTGTTGTTATTTCGGCTGTTTTTGTGAGCGAATCAATTTTGATTTATCTGGAAGTTCATATTTACGAGCTTTAACTGGAAATGCGAAAAATAATTGAGGGGGCAAAAAAAAGTTATTGAAAAAATAAGACAAGAAGCTTGTATACTCCTAAAGTTGGTAATTGTATCACTAAGAATTCATTCATTTTGGTCGAAAGAAACATATTTATATGTGACAAGAAACGAAAGTGAGTTCGGAAAGCCGAAGTTTATATACTCTTGTATGAAAATCGACTATAACTCAGTCAAAAATGCATTATTTTCAATTCGGACAGCTTTTCTGAGATAGTTTTTAATAGGTTTCTTAACCACTTTGTTCCACATAATAAATTTAAAATGTTAGGAATTTATTTTTTTTTTCTCAAATTTTTTACAATTGTGATAAAGTGACCCCTTATAAAATTTGAAAAAATGGAGTAAAATTTTATATCGTCCAAACATGGCTAGATTGATTCGGCTTTTAATGCTGATCAAGAATATATATGAAATATAGGGTCGAAAAATACTCCTTCTCATTGTTGCAGGATTATGATTTATATAGTAAAACCCTGCATGGGTATAATGACTAGATCGACTCGGATTTTTATGCTAATCCAGAAAACAGGTAAATAAGTGTAGATAATAAAATAATATTTTTTATTTAGATATATAATTTGATATTATAGAGCAGTTTTAAAGTTTCTTGATTTGATTTAATTTAATAAATATTATATAAACCCTAACTGCTCACTTGACCCTATATAATATTAATAGAACTCCCCTCCTATATCCACCATGTAAGGCTTCAAACTTTAGGCTGTAACGATCACAAAGATTAAACATTTAACGAGCCATAAAATGTGAGTGAACTCTGTCTGCAATTTAAACCCCGTAATTCCCCATATTTTCCAGCATATTAATGCGGTTGCTAATGTATCTACATAAAAAGGCCAAAAAATTTATCTATTAAATTATACCCACTTCCCGGATCGATTCAACGCTCTCTAATCTATGGGGAACCTATGAGCAAACTGTCGCTAGGCTGGGGAATATGCCTATAAATCGCAATATTTACCGACTCGAACACACGACAAAAAAAAAAAAAAATCCCCCCTGGCAAGTTCACAGGCAAGGCCTCTCAAGGACAACTTGCGCATAATTCCAAATAAAATGTATAACCATTAGGGGCGGCTAAGGGAGGAGGGGTTGGGGGATGAGACTGGTGCTGGTGCTGAGCACGCGGCACATAAATGAAATTTATTATATGCTGCGCAAAATTTTCTATACATTTGCCATCGAATTTCGTTTCGGCGGGAATTGTACGTTGCCTTCCCTCTTTCTTCCTAGCTTTTGTTTTTTGTTGCTGTTGTTGTTGTTATTTGATATTTGTTGTTATTTTGTCTATTTATTTGGTGCGACTGTGTAGCCGTCCCTCTTCCACGCAGGCAGCTCCTCCTGCGTGGCCCCCACGGGAATATATCAGCAAAGGCTTAGCTCAAAAAAAAAAAAAGAACACAAAGAAGTGAAAAAAAGTAGAGGGAAAAGCAAATAAAAGTGCGTAGATTATAGGGAAGAGAATGGACTAAGAAGTACCTAGTAGGTGGGGTTTGTATTTAATTTTCTATGCTTTAATTTTTTTGAAGCAAACACAGTAAGTATTTTTGAGGAAATTTAAAAATTGTAAAACTTTATTACAATATTAAATAATTCATTGTAATAACTTGAATGTTATTAGAAAATTTTTAAAAATAAAATACCGTTTATTTTACTAGGTATTTTTAGAGGACTTTTGGAGTATTTATAAATAAATTAATATATTAATTCATTAATATTTTAATTCTTTTCTTGCTTTATACTTTAAGTTACTTAATAATTAATTTATATAAAAATACAGCTCGATATACCCCAACCAACCGAGTGCGTATAATGAATATCAGCGCTCGGGAATAATACCCGAAAAGTGTATAAAAACCAAAAGGCCTACGCACTGACGACAATGACTATATGGAGTGATATATAAACGCACACACACACACATGTACAGAGAGGGGGAGTAAGAGAGTGGGAGAGAGCGTTCGGTTGGCAGTGAGTGAGAGGGCGCTAGCAATCACATGCGTACGCACGCGTGCAGTTCGATGGGACCCGAAGGGGGACTGGGGCCAAGGGGGGGCGGAGCTACCCACACACGCACCGATCGAACGTTGCGTGAGTTCTTTATTTCAGCGCGTGCTCTCATCAAGCGTCGCCGCTTTCCGCTTTTCGCTTTGCGCGCTCCCCCTGACCCCCTCAATCATCTCAGGCCAGAACTTTTGCTAATTTCGTCTAATCAGTTAACCTTGAATATTTGTTTTATTCCCCCATGCCCATCCCCATCCTCCCGCGGGTGTATTTATTCTTCGCTTTTTTTTTGTGTTCGCCGTTGGAATTTGCTCTCCGCTTTAGCTTCTGCTTCTTCTTCGTTCTACTGATTCTACGCGCGAGTTGTTATTTGCCGCCTTAATTTATTTGAGGCTTGTTTTATTTCAAGGTGAAATATGCGCAAATAAAAATTGCCAAAAAGAAAAAAAATAACATATCGAAAGGAAATTGCCAAAAATATCTGGCATAAAGGTGGATGTCGTAGAGGGAGATGCTGGAAGCAGATGAAGATCGAATGGAAGATACTCTGGGTATATAGATATATTATTGAAAAGAAGATAATATCATGTCCGAAAACATAGTAATTTGAATTAAAATTATATATATTTTTTTTAATTATTTTTTTTTACAAATTTCTTTTCTTTTAATTGATATTTATCGAAATTTTTAAATTATATATTTTTTGACAAATGCTTAAAATTATCTTAACTTAGTCAAAAATGCATTAATTTTAATTCAAAAACATTTTCTATGCTAGTTTTTGATAGGTTAATAAATCTGGATTATAAATTTAAAATTAAAAAAAAAAAAAAAAATTTGTTTTTTTGAGTTTTTGACAATTTTGACTATGTAACCCCTTACAAAATTTTGAAAAAATGTGTACAGTTTGACAAGAAATATAATACTCTAATAATGGGTATAAAATTGTCTTTGAATCTTTGCCTGATCCAATATACCCTTTTTTCGGACACTTTGAATGAGCAAGAGGCTCCATTGATTGATTCCCTGGGGGCACCCCCACAGCGCCACCCTTCGGACAGCCACCGGAATGCAGTGCAGTTGCTGCATTTCCTGCTTGTCACTTGTCGCACTTGTCACTCGTTACTCATACGCCACCGTGCCCGCACTTGGTTAATTTGTTGCGCTTTCCCTGTCGTCCTCTTTCTCTCTCTCAGCCCCGTATGTTTTTTTTTTCAGATTCTAATTCTGTTTCTGTCTCGCTGCTTCTCCTACGCCCCCCGCCCCCTGCCAATCTTCTCTCACTTGGCTTTGACATTGACTTTGAAGATAACAAAGCACTCGTCTTAGTGTGTGTACAAGTGGCTCCCCGTCTCTCTAGCTCTCTCTCACACACATTTAAAATTAGAATACACACACGCTTAGTAGTAGTGGGTGCTTTGGGTGGAGGGGGGCGGCATGAGTGTCTCGCTATCGCTGGCATCGACTGTTGTTATCTACACGCGGTACTCACGCTCCCCAGGCGCCGCCTTAACCCCCTCACTCTTTCTCTGGCTCGCGGGAGAGAGAGAGAGAGACCGACTCTCTATATATTCCTCGCTAGCCGCTGATTTGATTATTTCGGCAAATTCATTTCGCGACTCTTATCGCCTCAAGGTCACGGGCAAAATTCCAACACACGCACACACACTAACACACAGAGACTGGGGACAGACAGGCGCGACATTGAAAATAATCGCTATTCTCAGCGAGGAAGAATCCGCGTGTGTGCGAGTGTGTGATAAGCTCCGGGTAACTGTAAATATAGTGATGAACGATCACAAGCTGGGAGGTGAAGAAAGGGGGTTGTTCAAGGGTTGTTTTAATAGGAAGTTGCCTCTATATAAATTTTATATTAAGATCGAAAGACGAAGCGATCTAGACTCTAATAAGGCAAGCTTTTCATTGAGAATTTAGTATTTTTTTGGTTGAGATAGAAATTAGATTTCACTATTTTTTAAGTTAAAAAAATTCTATAACTTATCTCACCTTTTCCGAGTATTTTCCCAAGAAATTCAAACCCAAAATTAAATAAAAACTCGCGACAGTTTTTAGTTTTTTCATAATTTCTGTTGATATATTTTAAATACTTATTTTCAATATTTTATTCACATATTCCATTCTTGGGGGGATGGGGGGGCATTTTTTGTGTTTTCTTTTTCCATTTAAAACAAACTGTAATATTATTTTATTTCACAAATACAAATTTTTGCTGTTCTTATTTTTTTTTAAGTGTTACTTCTTGTCTTTATGGAGATTCAATATCAATTTTCCGAAACTTTTTCTTACTCTCGTTTTCTTTGCCAAATTCTTGTGTTTAAAAACTCTTTTTTTTGCCGCAATTTGATTTGTGACTGTCCTTGAAAATATATTCATGTGTATATATATATATTTATATATGTATATATTAATAGATATTATTTATATGGTATTTCATATGCCTCAGCTGGAGTTGCCTGCGTCTTGCCTTCAATTAAATCTCGTCAAAGTGTTTTTTTTTTAGTTGCTATTACGTTACTCCTACGGCTGTTTACGTTTACGATTTACATTTACGTTTACGTTACGTTTACGCTTAATTGTCGCAATTTCATTGTTTCAGTTGTCGCTGCCGTCGTTCGGTTGGATATGTGCTATATATCCAACCCATTATACTTCCTCATAAATCATCGTCATCGCTCAACGCGTGAGTTAGTTTTTACATAAAATATTCACTTTTAGATACACATTACAATACCTTTGTAGCTGTTGTTCTTGTTGTTGTTGTTGCTAAAAGTTACGGACAAATACGCTTACATACATACACACACACTCAGACGACACCAAAACCGTTTCATCTACGTACATATGCTTGTGTATATATATAGTATGTGTATATATATATATATATATATAGAGTCAATTATTGAAGAGTGATATCTTTTTTGTTAATTTCCGCGCTCCTGGGCGCTGCATAAATTTTAAAAGAATATATAATATTTCTGTAGATTTCCTCATACTCTTCGGAGTTTTTCTTTTCCAACAACGTTGAGAGTGTTTTCATCTTTTCTTTTTTTTTTTTTTTGGTTTTTTCTCTTTACATATTTTCCTTGTGGCTCATTTTTTATACACGTAAAATTGTTAATTCTGATATAAATACTTTAGATATAATTTTGTGAATATTTTTTACAGAGCGCGGTAGTTACAAAAATCCAACTGAAAAGTGAAAATAAAAGCTTACCCTTCGAACTGAAAATTGGAAAACTGAAAATGTGCAACTGAAAATGAAAATTGAAATAAAAAGAACAGAAGATTTTTTTTTTTAAATTTTTAAACAAATTTTTTATTGATTTGACAATACAAATTTCTGCGCCAGTGTAGTTCTTTGTTTGTTTTTTGTTGTTTTTTTGTTTTGTTTGTTTTTGCATCTTTGTTTTTGTTTGTTGTTGTTGGTTTTTTGTTGTCTAAGCATAAAAATAGTAATTAATTAATCATAATAATTAATAATCATAATAGTACAGCGTAATTAAAAGGTAATTAATGTAATAGTTTTTTTGCTACCGCAAGTTTTCTCTTTTTTGTTTTTGTTTTTCTGTTTCTTTCATTAATAATAAATGTATACGTTACGTTTTTAAATAATATATCATAATTTCTGTTTGTTTGTTTGTTGTTTTTTCTTCTTTTTTTGTTGTATTTTTCGCTTGGTTTTCTAAGATGCCAATCAAACGTTGAACCGTTAAGCATTAGGTTTCTCATCTCATTAATATTTAATGTGTATTTATATGTACTTTAAATATGCCTTCTTATTTCATTGTTTAATTTAACATTTAACTATGTACACAACAAATATATTTAACGTTGGGTTTCATCTCTCTTCGTCTTGCCTGCTTGCTCGCTGCTAAAACTTGAAGCATTTTGTTTGATTTTTGATTTATTTTAAAGTTTACTTTAATTGTATTTTTTGTTTTTTTGTTTGTTTTGTGGTAGTTCTTTTAAAATTAGAAAACAATATACATTCCACTTGATGCTTTAGCATAGAAAAGAGCTTTGTGCCAAAGGAGAAATAAGGAAATGGCTAATCTGATGGATAGAAAGATATATAATAGATAAGGGGGAGGGTGGAAAACTATAACAAATTCATAAAATTAGTTAAATTCATAAAAAATGAATCGTTATCAACTTAATCGTAGTTAAAATTTGTTGCAAACTGCACTTCAATTCTGCTCCGGAGATCGCACAATAAAAAATTTCACACACATTGTTTTTGTTTTGTTTTTAGGTATTTTTCTTTTATGTAAATTTAATAATAATCATAATAATAATAATAATAATAATAATAATTTGCAGTTTTTTCAAAAAACATCCACAAAAAAGCAAAGTAGTTTTGCTCTTAAACTAAACATAGTTTACTTTTTTCTTTTAAACATAATTAATATGTACAACAAGAGCTTAAAACTTATAAAACAATCAGAGAGGGGGGGTTGATAGAGGGGGTTGCGGGGGGTGGGGTGTTGTTGCAGCTGAAGGAAAAGTTAATGCAAAAAGGGGCTGCCTTGTGTTTCATTTGTTTGCTTGCTACGTTAAATTGTTTAACTGCTAAAATATATTTTATGTTTTTTTATTTTTCTTTTTTTTTGTTTGTAATACCATTCAAGCTTGTTTTCTTTTACTTTCTTTTAAATTAATAACTTGTAGTTCTTTTGTTTGTTGTTGTTGTTGTTGCTTTAAATATTAGTTTTTAAATTGCATGCATAATGGTTTTTTGTTTTGTTTTGTTTTTTGCTTTGAAACTTTGTACACGGCTCAATTAAAAGGTAAAATAATTTAACTCAACTCCCGGCGAGGATCCTGTTGATCCTTCTCCTGCTTCTGCTCCTCCTTCACTCTGCCACTCCCAGTCTCTGTCTCTCCCACTCTTCTTCTTCTCCTCTCCTTCGCCTTCTTACGCCTCCAGCATCACCTTGTGCACCGTGGTGTTGAGTCCCGGATTGGGGGAACCCACGCTCGCCGGCGGACTGCTGCTGGGCGCAGGACTGGCCGCCGCCGATGGAGGACCACCATTGGAGGCCGTCACTGTGACATCGGCGGAGAGTGTGGGATAACGCTGAACGGCATTGGCGGCGGCCACCAGAGCGTGCAGCTTGCTGGGCGGCGGCGTTGGCGATTTCTTGGACAGATTCAGCGGCTGCGCGGAGTCGGCAATGTCCACTTGGAGCTCCAAAAGGGGAGTCGGGTTCGAGCCCGAGCTGGAACTCGCCGGGGCGCTGCTGGAGCCATTGCTGGTGGAGTGCGGCGACTGGAAATACTGACAGCTGCCGGCGGAGCTGGAGCTGCAGTTGGAGGATGTGGAGGAGGAGGACGAACTCGAGCTGGAGCTAGAGCTTGAGCTGGAGCTGGAGCCATTGCTGTGCGGCGATACGGACTGCTGGCGCTGCTGGCAGGTGGTGGTGATCACCGAGCTGCTGCCCCACCGCTGCTGCTGCTGCTGCTGTTGCTGCTGCTGCTGACTCTGAACCGGTGGCGGCGTGGAGCTGCTGCTGGGACTGCGGTTACCCACGCCATTGGTGGTGCTGCTGGCCGCCGTGCTGTTCTCGCGCTTCAGATAATTCTGGATAATGTCGCTGCGCTTCATCTGCTCCGGAGTCATGCGGGGCTCGGCCATCAAGGACTTGGCCAGCACCGAGTGCGAGCTAGCCATCGATGCCTTTGGGCTGCTGCGTGTCAGGTGCATATGCAGCTGGCTCTGGGCGGGATTCCCCAGGTTGGCGGCAGGTGCCACCGAGGGTGGCGGCGTGGCCACATTATTCGGCACCGGACTCTGGCGGGGACTCACCGCACTCAGGCTGTTCGAACCGGAAGTGGAGCTGCTGGCATCAGCCTCGGCGGTCTCGAATTCGCGATGCCTCAAGGCTCGGAACTTCTTGTGCGGCTTGTAGGCCTCATCCATCAGCGAGTTGGTGTCGTACAGCGGCGGAGCCTGCAGCACGCGCTTCAGCACTGGCATATCCTCCACAATCTGTCGCTTGAGATGGCCACTGCTCGAGGGCTGGGGGGAGCGTACCGGCGACACAGTCACCACACTTAGCTGCGGATGCTGCACCACCTGAGCCTGAGCCTGGGCGGCGGCATCACTGCAGTCCAAGGCATCATCCACACTGGACCGGGGGCTTGAGCAGGAGGAGCTGCCGCCGGAACTGACGGCCTTGCATTCGTTCTTCTCGTTGCCCGACTCAATGCCCGAATCTGTGGGCGAGTCCAGCTTGCGGTAACGAGCTGCTCCGGCGGTCAAGTGATGGTGCAGTTGAGGGTGTTGCTGATGATGCATCTGCTGCTGCTGCTGCTGCGGGTGAAGTTGCTGCTGCTGCTGCTGCTGGAGTTGCTGATGCTGATGTTGCTGCTGCTGCTGTTGCTGCTGCTGGTGGTGTCGCACAATCGGCGTGATTGTCAGCCCATTCTGGGTGAGATGTGCATGCGAGCCCACAATATCCATATCAGCTGCACCGGAATCCCCACTTGAGCCAGAGTTGGCTCTATTCCTCAGCGGGCATCCACCGGAAAGGGTGGCCGCCAGCAGGGGAGCTGAGCTGGCCAAAGCCGAGGGCTGTTGCTGCTGCTGCTGCTGCTGGGGCGGTGAGGGCAGGGCCATGCCCACGCTTTGTGGCTGCGAGCTGCTCGGACTGCCATAATCCAAATCCGCCGATTCGCTGCTGGAAACGGAACCCAGCGGACTCTTGGCTGCCTCCACATCCATGGCATCGGCCCAGCTTCCGGTGGGCGACTTATTCTGCTGCCCATCGCTGTTATTGCCATCCTCCATGGACCACATCTGCTGACGGAGGAGCTCCTTGTGCTCAGTGCGGAACACGACGAGCTTTTCGGTGTGCAGGGTGCTCAAAGTACGCAGATCGGGCATGGTTTCCAGCAACTTGGCCAAGAACTCGGGCTGATCGGGCCTATTCTGGGCCACAATATACTGCAGGCAACCCTTCAAACGCGAATACATCTTCTCAATCAGCTCCAGATTGCGCAGACCCGGACGATCCGGTGTGATCAGGACAATGGCGCAGAAGAGACCAATCTCCGCGTCCGTCAGGTTCATGGAGTTCATGCGCTCCGCAAAGTTAAAGGTGGAATCCACCAGGAAACGGGCATTGGCACCATTCTGGATGGCATCGCGTCGCATTACCTGGCCATTGAGGCATATGATCGAGTTGATGGACGAGTCAAACATGCAGATGAGACGCACGAAGAGGGCATCAAAGAGGCCGGCCTTCAGGAGCGTGAATTTATCGTCCTGGGTGAGGAGCTGGAAGCCGGGTATCATGCCGGCAAAGTCAATAACACCGCGGATAACATGGGCGAATCTCTGGGAGAACTCCTGCTCCGATTGCAGCTCTGGGGCGGGGTTCAAGGGGCAGGCCTGGAAAGAGAGAAAAAGAAAAATAAAGGTATATTTTTAGTTATATGAATTAAGAGTTAAATTAATTCTTTAGGCTTAATCTATGAGTTGCTCATTTGCTCATTTCCCCTTGGCCTGTCACTCTGAATGTTAAACTTTTCCTCGTAACTGTTGCTTAGCTTGTTTTTCTAACCTCTCCCCCTCATTGCCCCCCCCCCCTCTCTATTATCACGTCATCGCTCTTTTCACACGCGAAGGTCAGCGAACCTCCCCTCAGCTCACCTCGCCCCCAAGCACACACACACTACACACTCATTTAAATCAATAATAATAACTATTTGTACTTCCGCACCGCCCACCAGTGTGCCTCTCTCACCTCTCCCTCTCTCTATGCCTCTGCCTCCTTCTCTCACCTCTCCCCTGTCTTGTTCCCCCCTTTCCCCCCTACAAATGTCGCATTTCCTTAAACACCGCTGGAAGCTTTTTTTTCCACAATGTGTGAGAGTCGTAGAATCGTAGCGGGGAGCAGAAGCAGAAGCTTTGCCTACGTCAGCTGGTGGTTGTGCTGTTAGTTTTCCTGTTAGTTTCTAGGGGCTGCTCTCGCTCACTCTCTCTCTCCCTCTCTTCCTACCTTTCTTCCTGTTTATCGCCTCCCCTTGTGTAGTTTGTGTTGAGCTTTTTTGCCGCCTGACATTACCAGCCAAGGTCGACGAACCAGAGTTCAAGGCTTTTTGCTTTTGTGTGTAAGTATTGTTTTTGTTTTTGGCGCGTGTTTTTTTACTAGAGAGGGGTGGAAAAAAAATAGGGAGGAAATATACAAAGGGGGTAGAGGTGGCAGTGCCAAAGCCATGCGAATGTTCATGCTATTTCGCCATTTGGCTTTCCGGGTTTTGAGTTACATGAACATGCGCCAAGTGGCGGCAGACAGTGAACGTGCCGCCGCCTCTCCCAACCCCAACCCCTTAAATTTGTTTGTATTTATTATATATTTGATTCAGATTTTTCTTTCTTTATAATTTCACATCTTTTCGTTATGTTTCAATAAGCACACGTTGTGCTGTCTGGCGCCCCCGTTACCCGTTTTCTTGTTTTATTTTTTTCTTTTCCACCCCAAAAAAAAAAACAGTGCTTTGATTTTCGTCTGATTAACCTTGAAAAGTGCTCTTTTCTTTGCTGTGGCCTTCGGCAAGTGCAAAAAGCACACAATCACAAGGAGCCGGCAACCGGCAGCAGGCGTTATTTTTTCTTTTTTTTTCAAATATTTTGCTCTCAATTCTTTGCTTTTGCCGGCGCTTTGACGTCTTCGTATCATTTCATTTTGTGTGTGTGTGTTGTGTTTTTGCGCAAAAGCGGAAATAGTTGGCGAAAAAATACCAATGAGCGCGAGAGTGTGTGTGTGTGTGTGTGCTGCGGGGGGGCTATTTATGAAACGCTCCTGAATTTCCCGCCATATCACCAGATATAAAACCAACCCAAGCGACCTTCAAAGTGAGAGTCGTCTGATGGTATTTGCCAAAAATAGTTCTTTAACAGAATTCTTTCTTCTTCTTCAGACTGATATGGTTTGTCTAGAGAGGGGATTGAATAATCTGCTAGGACCTAGTACTAGAGATATTTCTATATATATATTAAGAATTTCTCAAAACAAGATCACCTTGCATTTAGCTTTAACATCTTCCGTCTTCCGTCATAAACTAAATTGCTTTTTTGTGGCCATATTACGATGCTTCCTAAATGAACCACCTGACAATTTTACAGATTTCTAGGTCTCTAGCTATCTCTTTCCTATCACTATATCCCTCTCTCTTTCTATGGCTGTTGTAGTGCATTTCTGTGACGCCGCTTGTCTGGCATTTGCTTCCTCATACTCATGACATTTTATGCATATTTTTTTTAGTGTTATTATTGTTTACTCATATATAGACGAGAGTCCGATTCCGAGTCCGAGTCCGAGTCTAGGGGAAATATCAACTATGTGAAAAAGAGAGGGACAACTGTGTATTATTCCAAGGTTAAAAAATAACTCGCTCCAAGGTCGTTGGTCGCTAAGGTTCTCTACTTGTTTTTGTGCTTTATGGGCACTTCTTAGACTGTCGATCCGATCGAACGCCTTTCATTGCTTGTGTTTTTTATTTTATTTTTTTTTTTTAATTTGAGGTATCAACAAATCAAATTTTAACTTTTTTAGCCTTGCACTTGACTCTGACTTTGTGTGCTTTCTTTCTGTGGCATTTTTTTGTTGCTTTTAAATATTTTAATAATAATTTATTGAAATGGACAAAGCATGTGTCTGGCTTTTTTCTCTATCTCTCTCTCTAATCCTGCTATAACCATCTCTTTCACACCTGCGATAGCTGCTTTCATTAATAATGACGCTACGCCTGACCTTGAGCTTTAGAACTTTATTTGTATTGTTTATTTTGTTGTTGCCGTGCCGGGACACGTTTTTTGTTTTTTTGTTGTTTTCGCTGAATTTTATTATTTGATTTTTTTTTTTTTTTGCTCTTTTTCGTGTGTGTGAGTATATATGTATATATAATATCACTTTTTCTTTATCGCTTTCTGGTCTGGTACTTTTTTTTAGGAGTTACCCAAAACCATTGATTTCCTGCTATTTTTACGAGTTTCCTCCATGACGTTGCCAAAGCATTTATCACTCATTATTTTGACATTGACAGCCCTCGTTTTTCGTCAAGAACTTGACCCCAAACTTGCCATGGCTGCCGCTGCCCCGCCAAGAATCCAAAAAGCAAAGAGTCGTTGCTGTCGCTGTCAGTCGCTTCGTAGACGCGTCTACGTGCGGCCAGCGATTTCCTGGTTTAGAATCGTGCAAACAGGTTCACCTTGGCGCATGACTAACGCCGCCGCCAGTATAGGTAGTAACCAAAGAGCAGTGAGCAGCAGTTACTAGTGACTATAGCGGGGTTATTTATGTATTGTTGTTGTTGTTGTTTCCTAGAGCTCTGATCTATGCATGTCAACAGAAGTCGGCCCGGAAATGTGATTTCGCCTACGACGTAACCTTTGCTAACCAGAGAGGGAGCCATAGAAGGGCCTGACATTTTCATAATTTTATGGGCAATGGTTATTTATGATGCCACACGTTTCAATGGTATTATATTTCAATGATCATAGATCATAAGGCTAACTAAACTTGATTTATGATAGTTGTATTTATCACTAACTAAACAGATACTCTTTTTCTTTCATTAACTAATCAAATACTCTTTTCTTTAGTTTTTAAATAGATTAAATTTCAAAAACTTACCAGCAATGTGGGCATCGAGTAGGAGGGGCAATCGCGCGCCCTTTGCCGCATCGCCGAGACCTTCTCCTTGGTAAACTCGCAGGTCTCGAGGTGGGCGCGCAGCACGGCGGCGAGTAGGCGTGGCTGGTCATCCAGCTCGGTGGCTAATGCACGCTGCTGGCCCCGATTCTGGGTGCTCTGCTGCATGGCGGCCAATATGCGCGCCTTTTCGCGCTTCGGCACGCGTCCAAAGCGCACAGCTGCAATGAAGGTAGAAGAAGAAGAAAAGGGAATACAGGTAAGTAACCTTGCAACATCAAGTCAAAACTATATAAAAATTAAGGCCCCATCAATTACACAGTTGAGTGCTTTGCACTTTACTGCCAGGAGAGCACCGCACCGCCGCAGCAGGTGCAAAAGACAGCTGTTGTTGTTCGGTTGTCCTGTTGTCACGCAGGAAGTTCCCCCTTTGCCCAGGATGCCCTTCAAAGTGGGTCATTGCCTCAGCTGCTGAGGCTTGCCACAGTCTGTCAGTCTTCAGTCTTCAGTCTTCACTCTGCAGTCTTCGATCTACGCTCTCCTCTTCTCTGTTACACTTTCTCTTTTTTTAGATTTTTAATTTCTGCCTCTGGCCGCAACCGAAAAATTTGTATGTGGGTGAACTTTCACATTTCACCAATAAACAGAAAGAGAGAGAGAAGAGACAGAGATGTAAAGAGAGAGAAAAAACAAATCAGGCACGTTTGCGGTCACGTTTTTCGCACTTGGAAGTAAGAAAAGAGGAACTAAAGGAGGTGATAAAAAGCAAAAAGGTTTTAAGGAGATCAAAGAGAGAGATTATCTTGTATTTCCAAAAATTTTATTAGTCAATTATTTCTGAATTTCAATATTTAAAGATCGTTTATATTAAACATAATATTTATAATACTTGTAGAAGTTCTTAAATACATTAAATATTTTATAAAACTCTTTAAATATCAATCTTATAGTTATTATTATAACCAGTTTTAAAAGGTTTTTTTCAATACAAGTACATTGCATTTCACTACCTTTTTAGCTACTAGTACAGAAAATTTCCCAACTTTTCCCTCTCCACCTTTACTACCTTTTCAGCTTCACCTTTTTTTCTGGTAAAACTTTTCCCCGGCTTCAAACAAATCTGACAAATGTTTGGCCAACTTTTCAATGTCAAAAGAAATCGGCGCTCGTACGAACAAAAATTTCACTCTGGCACAGAAAAGTGAAACACTGAAACAGCGTTTTCCATGCGTTTCCATCATTTCCACTGCTGCTGCTGCTGCTGCTACTGAGAGAAAGAGCCGGCCAGAGAGTGTGACCCAGTTGGCGGGCAGCGAAATCCAGGTCAAACGAAATGGAAAATGAAGCCTCTGCGCAGGCGCAGCAGCAGCAGCAGCAGCAGCAGCTGGCGCTGCGCGTAGAAATTAGAGCGTTCCAACTTTCCAACGCGCCGACGCGACGGGAGAGATGCGAACACCGCCGCTGCCGCCGCTCTCTTGCGGTTTCTTCGCTCTTCTTGTAGAAAATAGCAACGCCACGCAAAGCCAACTTGCCGTCGCCTTCGCTGGAGTTTCGATTCAAGTTTAAAGCTCTTCCGCGGCAAAGAAAAAAAAAATATTGTATGTTTATAAACGAGGTCAACACTTCAATGGCGCTCGCTTTTTTTTTTTTTTGTTTGTGTTGATTGTTGCGGGCACAGTGACGGCTCTTATAGAGTGAACAAAATATTAACCAGTAAATGCTTAAATAATTTCCTTTAAGACAAGAATTTCCCTTTCTAGATAACTGTTATTTATAGTATAACAGATTTTGAAATAAATTCTTGAAAACCTGGCTTCTCTATAACAAGTCTCCACTGTATTTGGTTGAAGTCAATGATGGTTTGGAGTTGAAAAAAAAGGTAAACAAAATGAGTGGAGAAAAAAAAGGCAGCGAATCAAAGTAGAGAATCTCAGAATGCTTGCATTTCTCTCGTAGATTTTTTCCTGCTCGTTTTTTTTTTTTTTTTTGGAAACCGAAAGCTGGGTGTTATTTTAATTTTAACTCTTTTTTTTTCGCTTTGGCCAAAATCTGTGTCAGTCGGGCTTAGGGAAATTGGTTTCGGCTCTTTCACTTTCTAACTTTCGCATTGCATTGTCTCAGCTGATGGAAATGGAAATTGTGTGTTTAAATCCATGGATTCTGGTTGAAACTTACGGGCATTGTGATAGTTGACATTGCCTTTGAGTATGCCCTTCAATATTGGCAATTCTTCGCCCATTTTGTTGCTTTTTGTTTGCTTTTTGGATTTATTTTGACAATTTTGGGGTCTTGACTTGGTCACTTTTCCCTTGGCGGGCACAACAACCACTCAGTTCAACGCGGTCATTAAGTATTCTTTTTTTTTGTTTAAGATAACTCTTTGCAATATTCTCTTGATTTTTTTTTTCTTGGGTTTCTTTGCTTTTTATTTGGCACACACACAGCTTTGGTTGGAACTCTCAGGTACAATATAAATATTTGGATATTTTTGAGTAACTTGTTAACTTATTTGCACTAAAACTCGGTTAAATATCTTTTTTAATTAACTGCTGTTTTCGTTTTGCATGAGAGGAACTTTCTTTGCTTCTGGGTTTTCACTTGGATTTTTTTGTTTAATAAATTAGTGGTTTTTTATTTAAGATTTTATATTTTTAATTTTTTTATTTTTAGCGCGTAATCCAGACAGACGAGTGGTGTGTGTGTGTTTCGTTTTTTGGGGAGACTCGGTCGACTTTTCTTCACATTAACTTTGGACACTTGGACAACTCTTGTATTGGTTGCTTGTAATTAATTATTGAATTAATTAATTATTATTTCTTGTGTTATTTGTGGTTTAAAACTATTCGCACTCGCGCGCTGCTTGGCTCTCGGCTTACTTCGGATCCCGCGGATCGCTGCTGGCTAACATGACAAAACTCGACAAGGTCTCGAACGCGACTAACTGTAAAAGCCAAAGCGCGTTACGAATATACCCCAAAGGTATCGGGCATCGACATCGGCATCGGTATCGGTATATCGGTGTCTGTCGTTGTGGAGAGCGAACCTCAGTGATGGTGACTGCGACGGCGACTGAGCTTCAGGCCGCCAAAAGCGAAGCACAAAACAGACGGAAAACTCGAACAAAACACACAGAGAGCCAAAAGCCGCTAAAGTCGGCTAATGGGAGAGAGAGAGCAATGAATGAGCAGGCCAAAGAGTGCGAGAGCAAAGCTCTTTTCAGAGCAAAAAGTAAAGAGAGTTTGGTCCAGTGATAAGGCAATGAAATATTCTCTAAATATTTACTGTTATTTGGGGGGAACTTTTTTAAGGCAAATAATGTTTTAATTTTATAAATTAAACTATATTTTTATATACAAATATTTTTACATATTCTTTTAAATATATATTAATTTACTTGTTGTTCATTAGGCTCAAATATTTTAATTAATAGTTGTGTCCTTTAATCATTTATTATTTATAATGAATCTTAATGTTTTCCCTTTTTATATTTTAAAACAATGACCCTTTTGCAAAAACAAAGCAAGTTCAAGCACTGATAAGCTTTTCTGATAAGCTTGTCACGGCTCTCTCTTTTATTTTTCTTATTTTTAAGGGTCGCTCTCTCTTCTCTCTCTCTCTTTATTTAAAACAAGTTCAACAAACCCAAAGAGACTCTAAGAGATTCCAAAAACAGACTCTCTTAACCCTCCACAGAGCTTCTCACCACTTAAGAGCATTTCATGTTGAATTACCCAGAGCTTTTCCAGAGCTTTCGCCGTACTTGTAGTTATTTTTGAATATTTTTTGCATTTTAGCGACTTTCCACAGTGCGTATGAGTGATGAGCAAAAAGCAAACATTACCCATACGCCATGTGGGCAAAGCTGGCAAACATCAACAGGTGACAAGGCCTGCATTTACATGCAGATTTTTAATATTTATATTTTTTTTATAATAAATTCCCCTTATGACTCACAATAGCTCCAGTTTTTGTGTTTGTTTGTTTATGCCTAGAAACCTCTGAAGGTGCTATGTGTCATCGCGGAGTTTCTGGTTGCCTCGGTTTCGGTTTCGGCTGGTCAATGAACTTAGCCGCTCGAATGAGGCCACAGAAACGTAACGAAGCAACATTTAATAATCATTCGGCGGCGGCGAGGAAAGTAAAAGTGAAAGTTGTTTGGCTCAATTTTTTTTTATACTTTTTGGAAGAGAGGGGAGGGGGATAAGCAAGAAATTTTCGTGCGTGCCGTGGAAATGCAAGCGAACTCACTCACTCATTCGATTGGTCAACATGGGCCGCTGTTTGGGCCTACAAAATGGGTTGCATAACAACAGCAACAAATATTGGGGCGGCAGACGAAATGGAAGCAACGAGAAAAAAGGGGGAAGGGGTGAAGCAGTTCGAGGGGGAAGGTGGCCCCAAAAATGAACGGGTTTTTTTTTTTGGAGGGTTTAAAATATTTCCTGCATAAGGTTTGACCTCTTTTTGAACGGTTTTGTTAGCAAAAGTTAAGGTTTTTTGGTTATTCATTTCTTATAAACTTTATATATTTATAAAATTTTAATTTTAATATATTTTATATTTTTCTTAGTTTTGTCTGTTTTTGGTTTTATATTTATTAATTATTTATTTTATTAATAAAATCTTAACTTTTATTAATATATTTTTCCTAATTTTCTCTTTTCTTGGTCATATATTGGTTATAAAATGTTAATTTAAATATATTTTTAACATTTTATGATATATTTTCCTTAATTTCTTTGTTATCTAAAGTCAAAACTTTACATAATTCCCTCTTCTTTAACTTAAACCAGTTCAATAGCATCGCTTTTGGCCATAATTGACATTCACAATAAATGCCGGCAATTAAAAGCCAATTAACAAGTTTCACTTTCACTGCGGCGTCCTCATTTCACAAACAAACACACACACACACACAACACCAGCAGCAGCAGCCACAACAAACAACACCATGTGTGTGTAAAGCCTTGTGTCAAGTTGCTTTCTAAACCAAAACAAAAGCAACGTTTATGATCTCTTGTTATTGTTTGACTTCCTGAATTACGAGGAAATAATAAATGAAAAAATCAAACTTGTTGTTTACCAGGCTAACTTTTGAGTTCATTAAACTTTGCCCAGCAAGAGTAGGAGAAAAAGAGAAAGACAAGAAGAAAGAGAGAGAGAGATGGGCCTACTTTCGGTTTTGGTGAATCACAAAACAAAAAAAAACACCTCTGGACGGCATGGCTTTACGTAAACTCACATAAGCGACACAATTGCTGTTGCTTTGGTTTTTCGGTCTTCGGTCTTCGGTCTGCTTGCGTAAGTTGTTTACAACGCCAACGAAGAGTGTGTGGAAAGAGTCCAGAGAAATGACACAAAAAAAAAAAAAATAATAATAATAATAAACTCGTCTCGAGTTTGTTTTGAAGTTTTCTTGAAATTTCTTCGAAAAGACAAAAGAAAGCAAAGTAATTTTATTTTATTTTCGATTTGGAGCCTTCGCAGTTGTTCGCTTTTTTTTTTTTTGTGGGTCATGAAAAAAAAAACAAAATGTCTCAATGAAACAAGCGTCGGGGAGGTCGCCTTGCCGCTCATGACATCGCTCGGTTGGCTCAGGGTAGAGACTATATAGACCCTGTGCCATATTATTCATTTTACACGAAAAGGTCGCAAGCAATGCGTTTTATTTCGTGTCATTTCATGTCGTTTCATGTCAACGTTGAGATGAAGAGGAAAATTCAAACAAAATGGGGGAAGAAATTCAAAGAAAGAAATATTAATTAAGGGCCACAGGGCGGATGCGTAATATTTTTAAGTTTTTAATATATTTTCTACAAAATGTATACTAAATAAATCCTTTTTTTTCCTATATATTTTCCTCTTATCTTAGTATTATCCCTCTTGACCTTTACACACTGAATTTATTACCAAATTTATTACCAACTTGTTTACAAGTTCACTTGACTTGGCTGCTGAAAATCAATTTAGGTCAAGCTGATCCGCAATAGACTTTGAAAAAATTTTCAAACGCAGAAAAATAATTCCATTTCCATTTCGTGTCTAATCATTTTCAAATAAAATTCGCGCCAAGGCGAACGCTTCGCAAAAGGCGAATGACCGTGCCTGACCCAAATAAGAGTCGCTGCACTCGGCGACAAACTGCAAGAGTCGGTAGCCCCCCTTAACCCTCCTCCCCTCCCCTGCTGCGCTGCGAATATTGCAGTCGAACGAATCGAGGCCGAGTGCAATGAACAGCATTCAGCACGAGAGAGAGAGGCCGAGAGAGAGAGAGAGAGAGACAAATACAGATGCAAATACAGATATACAGTTGCAAATACAGACACAGCTGCCAAGAGAGCGCGAGTGCCAATGCGAATGCAAATGCAAATGCAGCTTCGAACAAGTTGCGAGTCTGCTCACTGCTCTCTACTTTAGCTCCCCTGCTCTCTGCCCCGCTGCTCCACTGATGTTGCAATGCGAAACCTTCGAGAAATTTTACAAGAGTCGTTGAACTCGACGGCAACTGCAACTGCAACATTTGCTGCAACATCTGCTCCATGCTGCTCTCGCTGAGCTGCTGCCTCTCTCTCTGAGAGCTGCTGGAAAACTAGTTTTTTGGCGCCGAGGCATTGAAAAAAGCGAAAGTACATTTTTTATTTCAAGCAGAAGAAGAAAAAAAACAACAAAAACTATAAAACCCGAGAGCTTGCTCGCCAAAGCCAGACGAAGCTGTAGCCAGTGCTGCTCGGGTTCGCTCGTTGGCTGGCGAGAGGTAAATGAACCTTTTGAAGGTTCAACTTGCGTAGTAGGCGACGCCAGCAGAGTCTCGTGTAAAACAAGTTTGTTACGTTCGCTTTTGGCGCTCATTTCTTTGCAATTTCACCGTTAACCAGGCAGGTGAAGGCAGAGCAGAGCAGAGCCACTTTATGTAACCAAAAAAAAAAACAAAAAAAAAAAAAATCAAAAGAAGCATCCAGCAACTTGTCAAGCAGCTGCCGTTGCTGTTGCTCTCTTTTCTTCATTCCTTTATTATTTTGTGTGTGTGTGTGTGTATTTTTTTCGGTGATGGATGACACGCGTGAAATGATTTCACTTATGGACAAGTGAGCGAGTAATTGTATAATAAGAGAGCAAAAGAGATAAATAATTGGGCTTGAAGAGGAGGAAATACAAGACAAAAAGAGAAGAGAGTTGGGATGAGAGTTTAAATTGGAGTTAAATACTACAAATGAGGTCTTTAGAATTACTAAAACTTAGTAAATAAAAAAGGCTAGCTAATTCCAATGGCAAATCGAAAACAGCCTTAGAACTAAACCCACTTTATCATCAACAGTCTCAACGTGATCATTAGCATTTTGTACTTGAAGCTGCTACTACACGACGCCCACTCACCCCGTCTCGAAGGCTCCTTGAACTGCTGCTCCGAAAGCTACACCCACCGAAGGCCCAGCCCCGAAATCCACCTCCTGCCCTGCCCTGAACTGCCGCTGAACCCCTTCCCACGACCCCGCGAGCAGTTGAGTCTCCTTGTCGTTGTCGTCGTCACTCGTTTCGTTTCGTTTCGTTTCGTTTTCGTGTAGTGTAGCCTCCAATATTATTTTAGTCAACAGCTTGTGTGTGTGTGTAGCACTGGCATTTTAATGTATTTGTAATTGACCTGAATAAAGTTCAAAACACTCGCAGCGGCGAGGCAAGGCGAAATCTACATGCATGCCTTATGTGTATGTGTGTGTGTAGCCTCAAAATAATAATGATTGCGACAACAACAGAAGCAACAACGGGCCTCTCGTAGCTTATATATTTATGTGTGCCTCTCTGTGTATATTTATACATATACATATATATATATATAATGCTTGTGCCTTCGATAATTGACAATTGTTTGATTATTTTATGTGCTTTTGGGGACAACACACCACCAGCAGCAGCAGCAGCAGCAACTAATTGCTGCTGTGCATGTCTGCTGCTGCTGCTGTTAGTAGGTGCGGTTATCTTTTCGAGTTGAAAAACATATCTAATAGATGTAAATCTATTTAATGTTTTGAGTACAAGTACTAAAAAGTGTGTTGAGATAGTAGTAATAATATAATAAATATAATTATAATTGTGGGGGGTTTTTTAAAGCCTTAAAACAGAAAGATAAAAGATAGAACCTAATAGTTAAAAATTATTGGGATAAAATCTCTAAGACACCTATTTTTCTTGTCAAAAATTATTTACGATAATTTTGAAAACTAGAAAAATACTAGAAAAATACCGAAACATACCAAAATATTTAAATAAATAAATTATAAAAACTAGAAAAATACTAGAAAAATACCAAAATATACTACAAAATATTAAAATAAGGCACACAAATTATTTATTTATTTTTAAAGCTAATTAATAAAAATGTAACTTTAGTTGCACTTTTTTTCCTTTATTTTTTCTTGTCAAATATAATACCAAGTTTATCGAAATAAACCCCAAATTTTTATATTTATTGAATCCCTTTCACTACTTTTGACATTTCAGGCCTCAGCCACTCCTCGTTAGCTCCTTTTCCACCGCTTTATCTTGCAATTCCTCTCCTCCTTTGGCGCCTTTGCCGCCTCGTGTTGCATATTTACTTTCAATTTGCCTCTAACCTCGCGCTAATTTAAGTTCATTTCAATTAAAAGCCAGCATGTCTGTGCATGTGCATGTGCCAGCTAATAAAGACAAGCACAGGCGGCAAATGAATTTATATAGAAAATCTACATATAGCTTTAGAGGAAAACCTAACGATATGCCACATTTATTTTCGTATTTTTTTTGTTAGCTTTTTTGTTACTAATAAATTTTCAAGCAAATCCACAAAAATCAAATGCAAAATGATCAGTGTGAGTGTGCATTGTTCGCTGTTTACTATCACCAACACACACACACACACAGAGAGACACACTCGGAGAGACACACACTCCTCGCCACCACCTTCACTGCCGCGCTGCTGCTGGCGTCGCTGCCGCTGGTGACCCAGTTTTGTTGCACGTCAGTGCGGTCAATGAACTGAGCTCCCCGCTTTTTTTTCTGTGTTTTTTTTTTTTCTTTTTGCTTTTTGTGGGGGGCGCCGCCGCTTGTGTCTGTTGTGTGTGCGCTAAATTTCGGTTTCGTTTTCATTTCTTGCGTTATTTTCGTGTCTTTGCAATACCAAAAAGAAAAAAATGAAATAAAAAGAAAACAGAAAAGGAAAAACACCAACAAAATGGCGCCTATTACTATGGCCAAAGAAATTATGAAAGCAGCCGAAACGAGCCGAAAAAGAAAGTGTTTCGAAATGGCCGCCAATTATCTCAGGGTTTTTTTCGGTTTTTTTTTATTTTTTAACTGAAAGTGAAAGTAGTTTCTTAGCGGGATTTCAAAAATGTTGTAAAATATGATTTCGTAGCCATTTCTAGGTCAGTTTCTCAGTTGTTTTATAACTGTAAATTGTTCATCAGCGCGGCCCTCGCCTGTGCTTATGCTTGATTTTATTTATTTATTTCAGTGTGCGTTTTATTTTAATTTTCCTTGAAAGATAAGGCAAACGCTGCTGCTGGCCGCGCTGCTGTTCGACGTCGCTTAAATAGCACACGGTCATTTTTATTATAAACAATTCGAAATTTTTGTTGGTTTTGCCTTTGTTTTTCGCTGTTTTTTTTTCTGTTTTTTTTTTCGATTTCATTTCATTTAATTTCATTGCTGTTGCCGAGTTCGAGTTTTGCCTGTGTTTATTTTGCTTGGCGGTCGAATTTTTGTTTCGGTTCACATGACTTATTTTTGGCTATAGCTTTGGGACACAGAACTAGTTCAAGGATTTGCTAAATTCAAAAAAATCGGCATTTGATGGCTAATAAATGTTGGAATTTTAACAATAAATGATGGGACATTATGGTAAACAAAGGCATTAATTAAGAAATAATTTATAAATCTGGCTAAGTGCTCTTTTTAGAGTTCAAAAATAAGTTTAATTGAAGTCTAGGTGGGTTTGAGGTTTAAATACTAAAAATATTTATAAAAGGTATAATTTCCTATTATATTACTTTATATTTTAATTTATTAGCTCAATTAGTTTTTAGTTTTAAGCAATATACTCTCTAATATTTACTATTTCTTTCCATTTTACTTTCCCATTGCCCCCAACACGCGCGCTCTACATACCAACACACACAAAAAAAGAAAATACTAAATACAAAATACAAAAAAATATCAAAATCTAATCCATCAATTACAACATCGAAGGCAAGCAGCAACAAATACTACATTTATTACACAAAGGCCGCGTCTGCGTGTTGCCTACAAAACAGACCCTCTCTGTCTTCCTCCCTCTCACCACTTCTCTCTCTCCTTCACACACACACAAACATGAACCACTTTCGTTTTCACTGCAAACAGCAAACATGGCCGCCTGGCCGAGAAGTCAATGAACGTGGAAAAGAGAGTGCCCCAGAGAGTGTGCGAGAGAGAGAGTTGGAGTGTGTGTTGCTTGAGAGTGTGAGCTAGCTTGTGTGTGTGTGTGCGTGTGTGGCTTTCATAATCTCTTGCTGGCGCTATTTCCTGTAAATATTTTCCGGGCTGTGAGCTTAATTTAAACAAATTATTACAAAACTCGAATATAATAACAAAGGCAGTCAGCGTAACGAAGAAAAAGAGAGCGCGATAGAGAGAGGGAGAAAGAGGCACAAGAGACACACAGCGTAGCGAGAGAGCGATGGCCTCGCTCTGCTGTCTCCATTATGGATTTAGGTTAAGTGCGTTCATTCAACTTTTAACACAATTTCGAAATGGCGCACACACTTCTTTGCTCTCGATTTATCATGCGGGTGCTCTCCCTCGCCCTCTGTCAGCCTCTCTGTCGCTGTCGCTGTCTCTGTTTCCCTGCCTGCCTTGTTTCTGTTTTTCGTGTTTTGTATTGTTTCTCCCTTTTGTTGTGTCGTTGTCGAGGGAATTTGTTTAAACAAAATAGACAACTTTTACTTTGCCGTGAAATCCGCGCGCCAAGCTAAATGTTGCAATACACAAGCACACACACACACACGCATACGCACACTTATACACTCCCACAGAGCTGAAATTTCGTTCATGGCTGGTCATTGAACTCAACGAACGAACGAACGAACGAACTTCGTGCGTTGCTCGGCTGCGCTTCGTGCTTGCTTCGTGTCTCGTATGGCTGCTAGCTAATATTTGTCTCTGAGCTTGATTTCATTTCACTTCCCTCCCCCCTGATTTTCGTCTAGATTTTTGCATAATTTTTGTTGTTGTTTTTTATGGCTAATAAGAGTTAACATATGTTTGGGACTCACCATCGCGACTCATGCCAACGGCAATGCACTTTTTCAGGCGGCAATATTGACAGCGATTGCGATTGATGCGCAGAATGCTGCACTGTTGATTTTTGGTGCAGGGCCGATACTGGATCTTTTGCTGGATGGAGCGGCGGAAGAAGCCCTGAAGATAAAACGAGAAAGATATAAAAGAGATTAATAAATGGTAAGATATGATATTATATAATTATTATACATAATATAAGGATTTTTAAGCTATATGTCGGAACTTTAGCATGATTTAGGAGAACATTTTGTCTTGATCATTGATCATTCCCCCTTTTATATATCCTGAAACCCTCTTATAAACCTACATCTGCATCTTCGGTGGCTGGTAGTGTGGCTGACGTATTTCTCTCCGCATTGTTGACATTACTGTTGCTGCTGTTGTTACTCAGCGCCGTATCCAGATTCTCGTCGAACTTCTGGCACAGATAGTTTAGCTGCGAGGAGTCCAGTCGCTGATGATGCTGCTCGCACAGCTCATCGTCGCAGCCCGAGTCCTGCGCCTCCTCCATTTCGTCCAGCTGCTGCTCATCGCTGCTGCTGCCACTGTTGCAGGTGCAACAATTGCCCGCACTGGAGTTGCTCGAGTTGCTCATCAGCGAACAGTTGCTGTCGGAGCTATCCCTTCGCTGCTGCTGCTGCTGCTGAAGCTGTTGCTGCTGCTGCTGCTGCTGCTGCAGCTGATGTTGCTGCTGCTGGGACTGCTGGGACTGCTGTCGCAGGAGATTGGCGATCTCCTTGTGTGTTTGCGCGGAAAAGGGACTATCACAGTGCAGCTGCTTGATGTTGCCATTGGGCATAACAGTTGGTTTCACATCCAGTTGTTGCTCCTGATGCTCCTGATGCTGTTGCTGCTCTTGGCTGGGGGTGGTGGTGGTGGTGGTCTGCTGCTGCTCCATTTCCCGCTGCTTGAGCTCCCGCGCATATCGTATCTTCTTCCAGGGATACTGATACTGCTCGTAGCTGCTGCCGCTATCCTCCAGAGACAATGGTGTGGCGGCGGCGGGGCAATCCTCATCACTGTTGGGGCAGTCCTCATCGATGCCCGATTCGCTGTCATTTTTGGCGCTCAGATCGGCACATGGCTTTGGTGTGGCAGGTTGTTGTGGCTGCTGCTGCTGCTGCTGATGCTGCAGAAGCAACACAATCTGCTGCTGCTGCTGACTAATACTATTTGTTGTCTGCGTGTTTTTGCTGGTGTTGCTGTTGTTGTTGTTGGTGGTGGTTGTCTTTACTAATGTTGCAGGTGTTTGCTGTTGCTGTTGTACGATTGCTGCTTCGTTTTTCAGTCTTTTGCGTTGCGGTTGCTGCTGCTGTTGATGCTGCTGCTGCTGCTGCTGCTGTTGTTGTTGCTGCAGGTAAATGATTTGTTTGGGCGTCTGCTGTTGCTTGCTGATGGGCGCTGATTCCAGCAACTTGACCAGAGCAGAGTGCTGCTGCTTCAGCTGTTGGCTCTTGACCTGCAGCTGCTGCTGCTGTTGAGGCTGATGCTGATGTTGCTGCTGCATGGGCTGGTGTTGCTGAGGAGCGGCCACAATGTGCAAATTGCCGCCGCCATTGCCCGTCAGCAACACTATCGTTGTGGCATGCTGCTGCGGCATCTGCTGCTGCGTCTGCTGTTGCTGCTGCTGCTGCTGTTCTTGCATTGCACAAACCATTTCTAGAATTAGAGATTTTGTTTGCTTTTTGGCTTCAGAATGACACTTGAACTCTCGATTGTTGGTTGCTCTACGATTTGCTAATAAGGAACATTGCACACACTTCACTTAGATCTCACTTCACTGGCACCAACAAAAATAATTGCTATTATTTGCTATTGAACATGTGTTGCTGTTGGCTATATATCTCTCTCTCTGGCTAGCTTTTCTTTCGCTTGATTTATTTAAATTGTGATTATGATTTTTCGCGCGCTTTTGTTGCTCGGTACAACCGCTTCCAACGACGAGCAATTTGCGAATGAAAGCAGCGCCAGCGTCCAGCGAGCAACACAAAGCTAACCCGCAGCAAGCTTGCCAGCCGAAGTTCGTTTGCGTTGCTCGTGCGGCTGCTTCGGCTGCTTCTCTCTAGAGAATCTCTCTCCCTCAGTCTCTCTCCTCTCTCTCTCTCTCTCTGGTTGTTTCTGTCGTTTTGTGTGTTTTTGTTTTTGTGTGCCAACTGAGGACATTCACTCCAAAGCGTCGACAGCGAAGCCAGCGTCTAACAATAGATGTTGCTGCTGCTGCCGTTGCTGCTGCTGCTGCTGTTGCTGCTGCAGTGGGGGCGCCTGGTAAACAATTCTTGGAACACCCACGCGACACCCTGATTTCCCAGGTAGCCCAGGCACTGGCACTGGCATCTCAGGTAGCTGCCACTGCCACCTGACTGATCAGCTTTGTTTGATAACAACAAAGGGGCGTTCAGCGTTCAGCGTTGTGCGTTCAGCTTTCAGCGTTCGATTGTGTATTGTGTTTGCTCGTGTTCCGATATAAATGAGTGACAAATAAGATTAATTGATATGGGGGCGCTGTGACAGGCCTAAGAGGATCCCAGATCTGGAGCGATGGCTCCCGCACAGCCCCATTTTTGGGGTCACCAAGTGAGGGATGGGGGTGTTCTTTCCAGAAATTTTGTTTTTTTTTTGAGTAGATTAAAATAATAATTCCATTATATTATTTACAGGAACAAATAAAACTTTTTTTTTGGGCCTTGCCAAACTTTTAGTTGGGAATTTTAGCATAAATACATTAGAATTCCCAAGTGGAACTTTCCTATACCTAAATTTTTCTTTCTTTAATATTTTCTTCTCGTAAAAAAAACATATTTTACAAAAAATATCTACCAAGGTGCTTCATACTTTTTCACTATTTTTATTATTATTAATTTTTAACCAACAAATATGACCCAAATTGTAAGACAATCCCCGCCTAATTAACAAAATGCAAACAATTCGCTTGAGCAAATATTTTTCCCGCAATCCGTCTACCCAGTTCGATGAACTCTATACAAAATGCGGGGCCAGATGATTTAATAAATGTATTAAATAATATTTTGTGCGCATTGTCATTTTGCTGTTCGCTTTTTTTGGGGCCAAATAATGCACACACATAGTCGCTCAGTCCATCTCTTTCCCACACTAGCTACGTAACCAAAAAGCCCCAAAACGACGTCAGCAGCGACGCGGCCAGCGACGGTGACAGCAACAGCAAAAGCAACAGCGACAGCGACTGAGGCTGAGGCTGCGGTGGTTCAGTTCAACGAACCCGCCATTGTCGTGACCCACATTTCGGTCAGCTACCTTCGAATGTGGAGCTGCCGAGCGAGAGAGAGCTACATTCGCAGCCGAACGCGACCGAAGCCAGCGCCAGCTACGAAGTCGAACGAACGAGGCGATAGGCGGGCGAGAGAGCGTCGCTCTCAATGCATTTTACATGCAAATTCGCTTGCAGTTCAGGCGAGATATGTTCTCTTGTTTCTTTGGCTTTGCTTTGCTTTGCTTTTTTTTTGCTGCAATTTTTGAGCTGTGGCGGTCGGTCAACGACACAGAAACCTCAGGTGGGCTTGGCTTCAAACGGGAAGGGGGCGGCGGGGTGGGGAGGGAGTGTCGAAATGCGTCCAAGGAAATCTTTGGCAATTAAAAAATTTGCACACATTTTTTTTAAACCGAATTTTTACGATTTTTTTATCGGAGATTTTCTGAGTTTGTTTGAAAAGCCGAGGTCATTGTACTCACTGGAGGGGGAGGTGAGTGAGTCAAGAGATTTGCACTCATTTCAATGCTGCAGCAGCAGCAGCAGCAGCAGGGAACTTTCGGGAACAAAACAGCTGTCCCACTTCGCTCCCGCTCTTAACAGCTCCACCTCTACCTCTCCCTCTCTCTCTCTCTCTGACTCCCTCTGTATGTGTGGCGCTCTTTCTCCCGGTGGCGTGGCCAAATGTGAATGAACTCTGGTGGCAAAGCGAATAACAAGTTTCAAAAGAAAGTGAGAGCACTTCCACGCACACAAGCACACGGGGACATGGCTCGTTCTCTGGTGTCCCTCTCTATCTCTCTCTAGCCCCATATAGCCCTCTCTTCTTCGTCGATTCCCCTTACTTTTTGATCCACAACGTCATTTTATAATTCATTCTTTGTTTGTTTGTTAAATAATTTCTTTTTCGGCTCTGCTTTTGGCACATTTGTTGGTAATATTGTTTTTAATTTTTTTTATTTGTTGGGTTCTTTTCATGAATGGTTCTATGCCGCGGGGGGTTCTTTGTTTATTTCGCCGTCTGTATGCTTTTTTTTTTTTTGCGAAACCGCCTACCTGTTGGCACGATCGCTGCTCCAACTGCTTGACCAAGATTTCTGTTCTGTTTCGGTTCTTTTGCATTCTTTGTTTTGCTTTCAGGTTGTTTTTTTTTCGGGGGCTACCGTCGGAACTTGACACGAATTCGACCGATCGATCGATCAATTGTCGATCGTCCCAGAAGAGCTGTTGAGCAGGTCCAAAAATATTCATGGGAAATCAATGGAAAGCGTGGATAGATTGGTGTTGAAATTTGTTCAATTATGGATCTATTCAACAAAGTCTTACCAAACAAAGATCATACTACTTTAGTTAATATATTTCCAATTAATTACCTTACATTTTCCCAAAGTATAATATAAAAATTCGAGATACTTCCCCCAAAACATTTGGAAACTTCCCAACCGATCACCACTTCAATTTTATTCTCTTTCTTTCTCCTTCTATTCCTTATGTTCTCTTTAGTGCGTCAACCGCCCACATACTCAAACAACAAGAAAAGAAGAATAAGAATAAGAAGACAGACAATACCTAATCTCCTGTCATAACGACGATCGTTTGTTGGGCTTTCAGAAACTCCCCTTTCTTTCTTCGGGTTTCTTATGGACGGGGCTCACTCGATGCGTCAGCAATTAGCACGTGCCCGGGTTTTGGGACTCATTTTCGGGGTCTTCAAATCCGATCCGGAACTTTATGGCGCTTTAGCTTTACAGTTCATTCAACGCTCGTCCGTCAAGCTCGTCTTGAAGCTTATTCGACAGTTGCTCATAACTCAACGAAGGCGTTACAGTCAAATTTTGATAATATGAATAATGATCTTTATACTTTTTGGGAGAGATTAATTTTATATAAAATCCAGCCTTGTTCATTTAAAAAAATAAATTGAAAATTAATTATGTTTTGTAGCAGGCAATATAGATTTAGGCTAAGTTGGCCACACTAAAAGAGAGATGTATACCTCTTTCGAGAGAGAGGATCGCTCTCTCTCTCAAGAGAGACCCTTAGGCTGCCTGCGAGCAGCGAAGTCAGTTGGTGAAATACAATTAAGAAGACCACATGCAAATAAACTTATATGAAAGAGACTTAAATAAAACGTGTTACATCCTGTCACAAATTCAGAAGTGGGATCTGGGAAACAAATTTTTCCCTTAATCCAAAACGCCAACTTAATTAAAACGGATTTAAACATTGCGGACGTAACAGTGGTTCAATTAAAAAAGCGGCTAAAGATAAAAATGCTGTCGACAAAGGGATATTCGGAAAAAATTAGATGCAGCGCTTCAGAAAATTCGGTGGATAAGGAGCAGAATATTTTGCAACCAGATGCGGCGGATATGCTGGAACGAGACAAGGAAAACTTCGGTGGACTGGATTTTGGAGCTGGAAATGTACACAGGCGGATCAGAATAGCGCAGATCAACGGCAGCCGGAGCAGAGACAAAGGGAACGGTTCCGGGAATACCGAACAGCGAGAGAACGGTGGCAACAACAAATATGTTAAGAATTTCGAACATCGACGCGGGAGAAGCTTCCAGAACACACAGCGAGACGATGGCAGAGGCGGCGGCAGAGACGACGGCAGAGGCGGCGACAGAGAAAACTTTGGTGAAATTAAGGAGCGGCAGAACGGCTGCAGTATGGAGAATGACAATTTTTCGTCGCCTGGGTTTAACATGGCCAAGGAAATGCTAATTAATTTTGGTGACAAAGTGTCAGTGCGATTATGGATAAATCAATGGCGCAATATTTCGGCGCTTTTTAGCTTAACAGACACGCAACGACATGTTTTGCTGATCAGCAAACTAAAAGGGAGTTACCGAGAATGGCTGCACGCTGATGCAGGACGATTCGCAAAGCCCATAAATGAACTTCTTGAGCAACTGGAGTTGGCTTTCGGCGGTATCGAGTCCAAATCGACATTAAGGCGCAAGTTTACGGCACGGACTTGGTCTCCAAAAGAACGATTTTCCGTTTATTTCGAGGAAAAATGCAGATTGGCTCGAGATGTCCCAATAGACGAGGAGGAACTGCTGGATGAGCTCGTGGAAGGCATTCCGATATTAGGTTGGCGTAATCAAGCCAAAATTCAATGTTTTGATACGCCGGAAAATTTGCGAAGAGCTTTTGCTGATATCTGGCTTCCAGCAGAGGCGCCAAAAACGACAGAATGGCATGCAGCGAAGGTGGATTCAGCGAGTGGCGAGACTCGTTGTTTTAATTGCAACGCAGAGGGACACTGGAGGAGGAGGTGCACCAAGCCGAGAAGGTCATCAGGGTCGTGCTATGGATGTGGCGGAGAAGATCACCGGATCGCTGGATGTCCCCAGAAGAAGAAGAGGGCGGTAAATAATTATGTAAGATTGTTTAAAATTTTTTGCGTTGAGAATCCGAAGCAGCCCATTATAACAGAGTGCCAAATAGATTCGGGAAGCCCAGTTTCACTAATTAAGCGTTCGTATTTGCCGATGGGAATTAATTTAGAGCCCCAAGAAGAGAGTTTTTGTGGAATTAATAAGAGTTTGTTGATTAGTTATGGCAAAATATTATGTTATATATGGAAGCATAAGATAAAAATTTGGTTTAGTTTAATTGTTGTGGCTGATAAATCCATGGAATGTAATATTGTGCTGGGTAGAGATTTTATGGATGCTTGCGACTTAAAAATTGATTTAGAATCGCTAAAAATGGTTACGGTGGAGAGGGTTGAAACCAATGACAAAGAAAATGCTGAAGTGAAAGTACTTTCCAATAATTGTATGGAAATTAGAAGATCGGAAAATAATTCGGAAACTC
>VNJR01008302.1:0-198378 GCA_008042585.1 Drosophila punjabiensis
AAGGCCTTATTTCTTCCACAATCTTTCCACTTTACTATAAGCCTACTAGTAAAATTTCGCAGTTTTTTGCCAATCTCGCGCTGCTCCTTCAGAGAATAAGTATGGTTTTTGAGAACAGTATCAAAAACAAAGCTTTCCATGGCTAAAAACTTCTTCGTTGGGATCTCTTCTGCGTGCCATACTAAGAAAAAACTGAGTTTTTCTACTGACATTGTTGGCTAGAAAGTGGCATAGTTTAAAGGTTAGCAGGAAGTAGCAGTTCATTTTACACATTTTGGACGCACAATGATTCACACTTTCGGCTAGTAAAAGAGTTAGGCTGAATCCGATTGAATCTAGTAAGTTCTATTCCACGAACGACAGGTGTACACTAATTCGGTCTCCTTGTTAATAGACTTAATTACCACTACGTTTTTTAAGCTACACATTTAAAGACTGGTCACAAACACTGATATTTTTATGTAATACATACCTTGAAGTTAATAATATCGAAAACTTTAAATAAAAAACGTGAAAATTGTAAATTTGCCACGAACTTGAATTTATACGCACAGAAACCAAAAAATGTTGTTAAGCTCTTTGCTAAATCATATGGTGTGTTTGACAGCTCACAGCTGATGATCAGCTGATCGTAGAGCTTTGAAAATACCGTTAAAAATCTAGTTAAAGCATCTATTATCGACTTACGAAAAAAAATCAAAGGTTTTTCAAACTTGAAATTTTGAATTAAATGCCGCTAGCCAGATCAAATCGCCCACTGTGCGCCGCAGCGGAGAAACTAAATCCGAGGAAAAGAAATAGCTACGTCTTTTGTCAGCCGGGGGTTTTAGCCGCCAGCGCTGCCTTCGGTTCCGCCCCTTGCGGTTGACTGGCAGAACTTTAAAATGGGTTAATTGCATTGTAAACTAAACGAACAAATGGCAAACAAGTGGCACAAGTTGCAAGAGGGCAACAAGACAGTCGAGCAGCGGCTACAAACGACCCAGCTAGCTGCTGCGATTCGATTTGAGCTTTGGCTTATTTATAAATCTGCAATTGCACCCTTCTCTTGCTGTGTGGCTCATTCCATCTCGAGTTTCCCCTGGCAACCGTCGAGTGCATAATTAAAGCCAGTGGAGAAGCCACATTCGAGAGCTACGACTGCGAGATACCTGCTACTTGATGCCCGACTGGAAAGAAAAGGGTTGCCTACTTATTCGGGAAGGATTTCCGGTCGATATTCTTTTTGAAAGATAAGCTGGAATTAATGGGTTCCATTAATTATATAGTTCTTAAATAAGTTTAATATAAATAACAAATTTTGCAGTATTTCAACTAGAAGATGTTGTGAAGCAAATTGTCCTGCAATAATTATATTATAGAATTTCCATTTTCTTTATTAATGATGTTCTAGTTAATCTTTTGTTTAACCAATTATAGATTCTAATAAAAATACCAGATATTTATTACTTCTTGAATAGTTATTAGAATAATTTATAAATCAAAATATAATTAGCTGGCGAGAATAAGAAGAAACTCCAGCAGAACACTGAGATGACACAACTCTTTTCAAACAACAACAGCGGCCACATGGAAACCCTTGGAGCGTATAATCAAAGCGTAGCTCTGAGATACAGATACATGCAGTATCTAATAGGAACACACACACGCTCACTCCTTGCCCCCCTGGGAATTTTCATCCGGCGACCAGGCGTTGGCAGTGAATTATTTGCAATTCTGATGCTGGAGGGGCGCCACATTGTCACCGAAATGATTAACAAGGCGGGGCACAATGTTGCCAACTTGGAGCACAAAGGCGGCTGCGAAAAAAAAAATATCCATGAAAACCCCAAAATGAAAGCACACGAAAGCCGCTGCGTGCAAAGTTCAAGCCGAGCACTTGCCACAAACTCCGAAGGATTGACACGGCAACAATGTGGCAAGACGGCGGCCATGGCCATCCTCCAACCCATCTCAAGCTCACACACACGCACCAGCATCTCCTCCACCTAATATGCAGTTGACAAGTTTTAATGAAAAAGAAGAGGAAAAATGGGACCAAGACGAACGACGCTGGGATAGAAGTAGTTGAAGAAGATCTGGATCCGGCCCGCTCGATAAAAGATTATTAAAATTTTCCAAACGAATGGCGAAAGTTCGCTGCAGCAATTTGTCAAAGGTTCAAAGGTTATCTGCAACCTACACACACACACAGAGAGAGAGCCGGGCTTGCACTCACTCTGGGACTCGTCACTCGACGACCCTCGGTTCACGTGTGCGCGGTCTACAAAGTTGACAGACATTTTGCACAAGCAAAAGTCAAGCACCCATCTAGCACTCGAGCTGAATGAATACTCCTGCTGGCAAACACCAGGATGGGATACGATAGGCCAGGACTGAGCAGGATAGGTCAGGATGGGAGTATCTCCTGGTCGCCGGGGCGAGGCATTAAGTTCTGCCTTATCTGTCCGCAGGCAGTGAAAATTAAATTCCGGGCCCACTGGACGGGCAGGCTGAATGCCCGTACATGAAATATGAAAGTAATCTCCGCATATATTAAGGCATTTGACGGCTGCTTTAATATGCAGCCAGGCATCGCAGCGCCTGGGTCCTTGATACTTTGCATTTTTGCTGAGGCAAACATAATTCGTCTATTATGCAGGCTGCCACAGAACGGCACCGAACGGAACAGGACGGAGCACACATGGGGACTCGTGGGGACATGCAGCTGGGCTGGGCTGGGCTGGGCTGAGCCTGTCCCGGAGTTCATAGATCCTGGCTGGTATTCACTTGGCAATTACTGCTTTATTTATTATGCCGAAATGGATTATCCCGTTCGGGGCCCGGGGATGCAATTTCTGCTTGTGCTGCTATTTTGTGCCGTCAACATTTTTTCCTCCCCTTTAAAGCCCTTCTTCCGGGCCCCTCCTTAACCCTATCGCTCCCGATGCAAATTCTAGCATGACAACAAGACCTACGGCTGTCTTCCCTCCTCCAATCCTCTGTGCAAAAGCACTTGTCAGTCGTGTGTCTAATCCGTAGGATGACACAAAAGCTACACCGCTTAAATGCAAAATACTCCGAACAAATATTTTTAGAGCCACAATTAAATTAAACAAAAATAAGCCTTCGAAATGGAATTAAATGCGGGGCTTTGGCGTAGTTTAAATGCAAATTCCAGCGTCGCATTGTTCGAGCGCCTCCCTGGCAATGGCCGGACTTTGTTGGCCTCTGGCTATGGCGCACGGCGACATTTGTAACAAATTCGATGCACACGAAATCCATAAATCAAATCAATAAAATGACAGCATGAAAAATTGCAAACACAAAAAACCGCAGGCCAAACCATTATTTTGGAGTCAAAAAATCGACAGCGAGAGGCAAAATGTCGCCTGTTTTGGAACGCGAACATTGGAAAGGCCAAGGGGAAAAAGCCAGAGCCGAGAGCTGAATAAAAATCCACAACCGCATTTTGAATGGCAATCAGCAGTTAGAACAAAACCAAGGCAATAATAATAATAATAATAGAACAATACAGTGGCGATATGCAATGGAAGTTAACCTTTCGACACCTACAAATAAATAAATGGACGAGTAAATACTGTAAACAAGGCAGGAGCAAACACAGAGCTCGCAAAAAAAAAAAAACGAAAAAGGAAATATGGGAGTGAACAGAGCAAACACAGAAAGGCCGTAACGCAACATGGAAAAGGTTCGGGAGGCTGGATCCGCAATCCTGGCAACGGGTCGTATGTGTAACGAATAAAATTGTTGACTATGCCATAAAGCGACAGCAGCAGGAGCAGCAGCTACAACTACGGCACCAGAAGGGCAGAAAGGAGCAGTAATGTACAAGACAACGAGATTGAATGAAAATCCTCGTATGACATAAAAAATAATACGCAACATGCGAAAACAGACAAAAATGCACACACAACAAATGGGAAAACATCGCAGCGAAAGGATTCAGGGCCGTATTAGTTATATTTCCCTTCGCCAGTCCCTGTCTATGTGTCAGTTCTCCCAGATTCCTGCGCTGGCGTCAGCTGGCCAGGATGAAGCCAAGTCGAAGTCATAGCCAGATCCGGAGCTAAATCCGGGACAGGAACGAGAATGAGAGCCAAAGCCGAATGCCTCTGGCAGAAATGGCAATAATAATACGTTATTGGGAATATTGATTGCCTGTATTAGGGGGATCCCATCCGCAGCCAGACGCGTGCTAGGATTTCCTTCTTGGCCAGGAAATTCGCATGACGGCTTATGACGGGCACGCAAGCAGCCAGGAACAGCAGCAGCAGCAGCAGGTGTTCTTTGTTTAACGCCCAAATGACTTTCCAACTATTGGCTTCAGGCCCAAAAAAAAAGAAAATACAACACAACCAAAAATGGCAGAAGGAAGAGCCACTCGAGACGCAGGTTTACCTCGGGTGACAGGCAACGATTCTGTCAACAGGAAAGCCAAGACAAAACCAAGTCAAACCATAACCGAGCCCAGCTGTGATTAATAAACAAATTGAAATACCTTTGGCTAAATAAAGACCCAGGCGGGCGAGCCGAAGACGCGACTCAATAAATCACTGGCTTATCCACTCCCTCGACCGGGCCAAATCAATTATAGCCAAGCACACAAAAACATGGCCTTTACACAGCTCCGAACACGGCTCGCAGCAGGGCCACGGAGGCACGGCAGATAATTTATTGATTACCATTAACAAACAGCATGTCAAGTAAGTGTCATTAGAATGTCAACGCATGTTGACGGAGGCGATGGGAAGACCGCCCCCGGCACCACAGCCCCACCGACTGGATGGCCATCTGGCTGATGGACGGGACAGGACCGGCTGACCCCGCAACCCCCGGTTCACTGACGTTGTCACGCTCATTAATTTGCGCGGTGTGTGCGAACAAGTTCATTTCGTTTGCAATTTCCTGCAGAAGGCGTTGGGTTACTGACCGCCGACGACACTGCCGCCGCCGCCATCGCCGCCTCCATCACAGTTGACAACGCAAATTGACCAAGTTGGCGGACGGACACACCAAGAGGCCAGCTCGCCAGCTGTCTTCGGCGACAGGTCGAGACAAAAAGCACACAAAATACTGACAGTTTGACAAATTGTTTATGTAAATGGAAGTGCAAGTAGCTGAACACAGGGACACTGAGCTGTGAAAAAATTGGCAAAGGAAAAGCTTAGGCATATTGGCTTAGTGACACGTTTCCGTTCAAAGTTCTCCATTCTCCAGTTCCCCAGTTCCCAGTTTCCAAGTTCCCAAGTTTCTCCAGTTCTCAAAGTCTCCCTTCGGCTGCCGGGTTCCATTTCACGCAGCTCGGAGTAAACATCTAATTTACTGTTTGTGCTCTTTAATTGTTTGCCGTGCCCACGGGGACGGCAGAGTGCCCGAGATACGCCGACAGCCTGTGCTGTGAATGGTTTTGTCGGGCCCCATAAATGACAACGACCTTCGCGGGGTTGGGTTCCCAGCCAAGACACCGCCCAATTAAAAATTGCTGTCTTGAAATTTCAACTGCGGCCGGCGTCTGGCCTGGAGCGGATTCTATAGTTTAGCTGCTCAGCTCCTTCGCGGCAGGATGCACAGGGGAAAATTTATATAACTTCAGTTTAATTTTTAGTTATGAGACTGAGTTTATAAAGTTGTTTAATCGAAAAATGTACTAAATTTTAACAGAATTAAGTTTAGATAGTTCTTTAATTACATTGAAAATAATCATTTATGTGAGTCACAATTTAGCTAGGCTTCCTGCCAGTGTAGTCCTGGAAAAACTGGTTTAGCTTAGCTGCCTTCGGGCGGGCAGGCCGACTTCCTGGGCGTCGTCAGCAAAACGCTTTGCCAGCTTTCTTTTCCCGGCTAGTTTCCATTTGGTTTATGAATATGCGTGCAGCTTGGATGCGAGTGTGAGCCGGAGTGGCAGTGCGAGCGGACACAAAAGCTGTTGCTTGCTTTTCTGCTTAGACGCTGGCTTTCCGCCAGACTTGCCGAAGGCCAGAAAGTTTTCCTTTTGAAAATACTTTGCTGGCCCCGGCACTCCGGCCGCCCGGGCCTGCCTTTGGGCCCTTTGTGGGACGACTTAGTGATACATTTTTTTGCCTCTTCCAAGCCGTTGGCCTGCTTTGGCGTTATTAACTCTAATTACCACATTAAACGCCAAAGTGTCTTAATATTCAATTATAAGTTTTTTTCCTTCCTTCGGCCGCATTCCATTCTGTCGCCCGTTTGCTAGCGTGTCCTGCGCTGTTTGCGGTGGACTATTGGAAAAGTTTTGCCGATATTTCGGGCCATCTTCCGGCGAGGATATGTGCGGGCGCCACCCGCGCCTTTTATGACCTGCCGCTGCTGGTGGCTTTAATGAAGTCTGAGTGCTTACAAATTATTTCACCAAATGTGTTTAGTGTTTAGATTGCTTTTGATTTTGTTTGGTAAAAGTTGGACGACGTTAGCCCTAATGTATGACATCCAGGTGACGGCTTCCCCTTAGGTCACGAATGGAATTGAATCGATGAAATAAATTGCACATATTGACTTTTTCCTAACTCCTCCAATGGCAATTAACTCTGGCTAATGGCATGAGCCGTTTGTCAGTTGGATAAAGGGGGTGCACAGAGAAAAATACCAAGTTCTTTGAATTGAATTGATTACCTTAATGAAAAAATTACTAAGACATGCTTAGATAATGGAAACAGAATAGGTTTAAGGAATTTTGTATAAGTTTCAAAATATATATATAAGGTATAGTAAAGTATATTTTATTATTATTATTATGATACATATTTCCCCCCCGTGTACACCATACACACGAGTGTAATTTGAGACCGCCGATGGCTTCATCAGGGAAATGCCATTTGCCGCGCACAAAAAGCCACACTCACATGACAGCAACTCAATAAACTAATGAATGCTTATAAAGTCAGCACCGTTGACAGAATTTTAATTAAAGAATCGTGAAGCGCTAATTTAGCATATTAATAACGCAGACAGGACTACGAGTACACGACACGCCATAGAGGAAATGTCACAAAGGATAGCTGTGGATGGAAACTGGATGGAGCTGGAGCTAGAGCCGGGGACTAGGGAGCTAAAAACTGAAACAGAGACTGTGGCGGAATGTGGGTTCTGCAGCTGGCACACACAAAGGCAATAAATAAAACAGTAGCAAGAGTCGTCGCCTTCGCTGCCATTTAAGTAGTTGAAATTAATTTCAATTCAGCCCGCACATGTCCCGCCGGCACACATCCTGGCGGCGAGTGTAGGGAGGAGGATGAGGAGGAGGATAGCTCGCCCGTCTCTTTGGAGTATTTTATTCCGACGGCACACGTTGCAGACATAAAAGTCGCCGCGCTGCTAAATTATAATATCAATTATTTCGCAGCACAAAACAGAGAGCACACGGGAGCAGTAGGTGGCAGCCGGAGGAGGACGGAGCTCGGGCTCCTCACGTGCAGGCATCTGGCGACAGAAAATGGTTAACTGTTTGCGAGTACTACAGGTACTACAGGTGGAGTGTATATAAAGACCACCCAGCCGGAGGCTGCAGTAATTACCGCTCGGCATGCAAATGGCAGCCAACTAGCGATGTCAGTTAGGCAAACAGGGTGACAGCTCCGCGCCCACTCGTCTCTTGTCACGCGTCTCCTTGACTTACGCCTCATTTTGTTCCGTTTTGATGGCTTTTCAATTATGCGCTATCAATTAGCCAGACCACAAGCCACTTACTGGCGGCCCATTAGCTCTGCCTTGAGTCCACAAAGCAAGTTTGGTTGCCATTATGGCAGGGATGCTGCACTGAAAAAAACTTGTATATAAATTCTATCTAAGTGTCTAAATATTTAAATATATTTTCTCAATTTTTTGTGCCTTCCAGGTTTACTTTAAGCACTTTAAGTGAATATTATTTGCATCTATAACTATCCTAATTAAACCCTTTTCCACCGTGTATATGCAGTAAAATCTGGTGAATTTTCCCTGGAAAATGTTGAAATTCAAAGATCATGTCAAAGTCATACTTGCCCAGAGGCACTCATTCCTAGTCGTTGGATTCATTGCGCACCAACGCCTCAGAAGGCCAAGGAGCTTTGCAACTTTAATTTAAGCATAACACAACATTTTCCTGGCCATGGGAAACTCATTAAATCAATTTCACACCAGACTGAAAGCCAGACCAGTTAGCACTTTCCAGGGCCGATAAAAAATCCCCAGCTTGCCCAGGACCAGGACCAGCTCCTGCTCCTGCTCTTTCCGTTCCCAGCTCAAAATGCGCGTCAAAAGCCGCTCCAGATGAGTAGGCCCAGAGGAGAGAGGAGTTCCACCAAAAAAACCCGACCGCTGGTGGCCTGCCATTGTTTGGGAAAATGCTTTTCACAGTCTTTGTTTTCATTTGGTTCCCTCGTTCGGGTGCCCGGCCGGGTCCCTTTTCTTTATTTCTACGCCCGGCCAGAGAAATTGTTTCTGCGTGATTGAGGTTTTCCGGCAGACCTTTTCTTCATTTCGCAGCTGCTTAGCTTCGTGAGAGCAGAGCCCCCATCCGAATTTTTGGGGCAACGAGAGACAAGGAGAAAAGGAGGTCAGTGTTTAAAGGGCCAGGGCCAATGCAGTCCGGTCGCTGGGGAAAATGTCTTTGTGGCCACAATTCATGAAATTTGCAACTGCCAGTGCCCCACTGGCTATTTTTAATATTTTGATTAATTTGGGCTTCCCTTTGTGTGCCGGTCCCACGACAAAGATGTTTTGCCACAAAGTGAAAACTGTTATCGGCGCTTGATCTTTTTCAAACACACAATGGCCAACCCTTTTCCGCCAGCCAAGATAACGTTATTCTTGTTCGGAGGAAATAAAAAGAAACAACTTGGTCTTGGGAAAGTCCAACAAAAGCCGCCGAAAGACCGAAAAGAAAGGAACCTTCCTCACCTGGCGGGCTGCGGGACAGTGGGACGGCGGGGCGGCACCCTCAAAAGTGCTAATGGTGAAATTCGGAGATCAGGGCCAAAAATAAAGGAAATAATCTAAATGCAAATAAAACTATTTTCATGTCACAACAATGCCTTAAACAATGGCGAACCGAGGGGCAGAAAGAGAGTAAATTCAGGACGCCGAAAAGTATGCAGCAGCAAGGAAGGCAAAATAAACACCGGCCAGCAATGGCACACATTTTGAATACATTTATTTGCGCATTTAGAAATGCAAACAGCGGCAAAGGACGAACGAACAGCCGGGCAAGAAACGCCAGGGAAACGGACCCTTTTTCGGAGCCAAAGACGGCGAAAAAGGATTCCTTTCGAGGGACTTTTCCCCCGGCAGCAGCCGGCAGCCGTCTTCAAAGTGAGTGAATTGTGTAACCCTTGCAATGATTTGTTAAATTACAAGCAAAGTTTTCAGCGAGGGGAGCGACGCTCCGAGTAATTAGTAAAAGCCTTGGCTATGGCAATGAAAAATTGCCCGAAATTGGGCGTGAAAATGGCGCGCAACCCGGCTAGGGGCTGCGCTTCTACGTTGTTTAAAGCGGAGCCATTCCCTTCGCCCAAAAGTCACATTAACTTGCCGGTTGCGCTCCTGGTTCCATTAGCGTTGCGCTCTATCAAGATCATGTTCTCATTTTTTCCCTCACAGCACTCGTAAGCCATTACTAATGCAGATAATTAGAGTTTTAATGTGTGCCATGCATTCCTCTGAATATATACATAGAGCCAACGGGGAAAAGCAGGCCACGGGGAGGAGCTCTAAGGCAAATTAATGAAAGTTATCGGCGGACGAGTATTCTGGCAATCAGAGTCTTGTCTCTGGGCCCGGGAACTTTTTAATGGATCCCAAATTGAACCAAAGTTTCGGTCCCCGATCTAGAGCCACCACCAAAACTTAATCCGGCTGAGCTCGACTCTTGGACAAACATTTCTGGCATCCATCGACGTCCTCGCCGTCCTAGAAGCTGCTGCCGCTTTCAATAAACAAATTTGTACGCAAATATTTTGGTACACAAATTTCTACCAGGCTACTAAATATTTTGTGTAAAGTCGTTGAACATTTACAAAGATTGCAATAATGACAGCCGAGGCTCGGCACAAGGAGCTCCTCCTTGAGGGGCTCGGTGGGGTTGTGCCTGAGGAGGCGCATCCAGGGCGCAGAATGTGTTTAAACTGGAGCAAGAGGCGGCATACATTACAGAAACGGGGCGCTCGAACCTTCGGAATGGAGCGGAACCGAACGTAGCTGGGTGGAGCGGAGCGGGACAGACACACAAAAGTCAACATAAAATTTAATTAAAAACTTTGCAACAACTACAACGATGGGGCGTGCGCCGCCTTCGAAAATGAAACAACATAATGCAGCGCAGGCGGAAAACGTGAGGAAAAGGCCTGGCTTTCCAGCGAATTTTGTATCTTTACAGCACGGCAATCGGAGTAACTAGTCACAAGTCGAGGCCGACCCAATATGTGCACAGAGAAAATAAGTACGAAGTACTTATTTCTTTATGTTTACATCAAAAGCTAAATAAATAATCAAATAAAATTTAACAAAAATATATGTTACAATACAAACTTATAATACCAAAATGCCAAAATGAATGTGTAAAATCATTTGTTAAGGTCTTCATTCATTGTTAAGATATAACATTTACCTAAACCTCGTTCCATTTCTCGCAGTGCAAAGACTATCCGCTTGATTTCTATGCCCACGAACGAACTATGAACTTGGAGTTAGTTAAATTCGCCCAGAGTATTGAGCACAGGCTGGGCTGAAAAATTCGCTTAGGAAACGAAGTCAGCCAGAATGGGGCAAATAAAAAGCAGGCAGCGGCGCAAATTTAAATAAATAAAATGGCTGAAAATAGCGATGCCGAGGCAGCATCTTCCCGATTCCGATGCGGCAAACTGGCTGGGCAGAAGGAAAACCAATTACGAATTCAAATGAAATTCATGAAATTCCTGCCACTTTGTGCCGAACTTAAACCACGTCTTTGTAATATATATCACTTTGAATGCCTCACGAAAAAAGGAACCGACAAAAAATACGGAAGAAGGCATAGTTTCGTGGGGGAGCTTTCGAGGCAGCGTGGGTTGGCCCGGTGTATGTATCCCTGTCCTTCGAGACGCTCTCAAGGCATTTAAATTGCCGGCATGATTTGAAATACAAATTGAGCAAATTGGCAGGAAAAACTGTGCAAAGTGAGAGCAGCAAGTGCCCCGACCGCACTGCCGGGCGAGTTGGGGTAGGATGGCGATGCTATCAGGAATTCGAATATTCTCCGACGGCGCTCTTAAAGTTCCCAATCTTTGTCAGCAAATTCTCGGGCACACTGCGCAACACCCCGGCTCTGGCTTCGGCTCTGGCTATTGATTTTCTCATCTTTATCTTTGGACCACGCGGAATATGAGTACACACAGATATCGCGTTACGTCGGGCCATAATTAAAATGTTAAAAATGTGGTCACGGAATCTTTGGTAGGTTGCTTCCTGGCTTTTAATGGGCGATGTCGTAAATGATATCGCGACCGCATTGAATTTCCAATGAATTTCCCTTTGTCCCTCTGGGCAACTGATGGGTGGCTTTCCGGGTGGCAGGCGGAGGGCTGGGCTTTGGTATATTGTCACCTTGACAACGGCTGGGAGCTCGTTAGCCCCGGCTTAGATACAACATTTTATCTTGTGCAATTGGCAAGCCACCGTTCACCACTCACCACTAACCACACACCACTCAGCACTCACCACTCACAACCAAGCACTCTGCCGGCAGCCTAATCGCATTCGATTAACACACAACACTAGACAATCCAAGGAAAACTAAGCTCAACTACAAGAAAAGGCAACTGGCCAAAGTGCATGGCGGAGAAGCAAATCCAATAAACTTGTTATTGCTTTTGTTTCGGCTGGTCGAAAGGCGTTTATAAATTACTTAAAGCGCTTAAGGCCGGGCCAAAGAAAAGAAACGAAACGAAGAAAAAAAAAGCGGAGCAAAAACCCAAGGAGCTGGGCCAACAACTTGTGGCGTGACCAGTCGCTCGGTCGGTCTGTCGAAGCCAATCCGGCAATATGTTCGCCGATTCTGGCATTGCCTCCTCCGGTTTTTGGGCAGAAGCTGAGCAGATTAAAGCGTATCGTGTAGCAGCAAATCCAAACCGCAAGCGGCCAACAAAAGGAGGCAGGAACACGAGACGCCGGGGCATTCTCGCCGGCAAAGCCTACCAATTGAATATCAATCAACTTTTGGGGCGTGTGCGTGAGTGCGAGTGCGAGTGCGAGTACGAGTGCGGGACGAGCCAAAATCCCCTTGCCAAAGAAGCCGAAACAATGGAGGCAGCCAAGTAGAGGAGACGAGCGGAGTACAACGGTTTGGAGTGGAGTGAAGTAAAGTGGCCCCGGCCCCAGCTCCCATAATGGAATTAAAACTGGCAATTTCGGGGCCAAATTGCTTGATAGGCTGTCTTGTCTTGTGTTCCAAGTGTTAAGGCTGCTGCACAAGCAAAAAAGTAAAGATCACTAAGGGGAAGTTAATAAACTACATATACCTCTATATGGAAAAATTTTCAAATATAAAATATATATAATTAAAAATTTATAAAAAGCAACAATTACATACTATACTTTACATCCAATAGAGCCTTATAATACTAAGAATACCCATTTTTACAAATTATTGTTAATTTATAAAAAGTAGCATATTGTTGCTGTGAGTTTATTTATACAAAGATCTTTTTATTATTCTGAACAAGTAATAATAATAATAATAGTTTTAAACAAATATTTTATAAGTAATTCAATAAAATCAAATACATTTTTCATAAATTAATATCTTAAAATAAAGGATTAGTTGTTTTGTGATCAAAGGACAGGGTGTTCATAGACCAATATGCTCAGACATTAACTTATAAATATTTTACTGTAATTATATACTTTTAATTCTATAAAAATATAATTAGAAATTGCTAAATTTAACCGTGTTAGATTATTTTTTTCTGTGTAGTGAGAGGCTCTACCCAGTGAAATTGTACAAGCGCGTCTAACCGAATTAGGGAACACAAATCAATTGCATTAAATGGCAGCTAGCGCGTGTCTTCGCCCCTTTTCGGCCGCCGAATCGTGTGTGTGGTTAGGCTTCCCGGCTCCTACTCCACTTCCTCTGCCTGCCTCTGTTTTAGCATACGAAATTGGCGTACACGTCGTATACGGAATACTTGCAGCCGCATGCCAAAAACAATTGTGTTGGACTGAACAGGCAGCCAAATAAATGCCGACGAACAGCTGCAAACGACTTATTTATTTAGGCCTCATTCCATTCCGCCGTGAATCGGCCCCATTGTGGGTGGAATGATATCCCTATTATGGCCGCTACTGCCGGATTATGTGAGCCTGAATCCTAATTTACACAGCTTCTCGGAGTTTACCTCTTCCAAAGCACGGCAAGGACGAACTTTTCCCTTAAATGAGAAGTCGAAAGGAATGCCTTTTCGCCGAACGCTTTCTCAAGTATTTAAATTCAGCGGATTTTTTCGTACCTCCTGCGTTGCCTTACTTTTCCATTGCATGTGTTTATTTCATTTCTCATTTTCACCAACATTCTGCCACACACAAACAGAGGCACACAACTAAAGACGCCACATGCCAAGTTCTACTTCATTTCATGTTGGCATTTTGCACAATTTTTTGTGCTTTTTTTTGCCTTTTTTTGTTTTTGCTCAGTGGGTGCGGGCTCGGTGTGTGTGCCTGGTGTGTGTGTTTATATGTTGATGAAAATTTTGTTATACTTTTTGGTTTCTTCCTCACGGAAAAGTGCGACTTGGAAGCCACCGCAAAACAATGAAAATTGGTTTTGTTACTTTGCTTACTTTCGCAGACTCTCTTCTGTGGTTGAGCCCTTGGCGGTGGCTTTTTATTGCCCGCCTTGTTATTGTTGCTGTATTTATTTGGCAGCTGGCGCGGAGTAGGAGCAGCAGCTGGAGCAGGAGTGGAAGCCACCAGGCCACCACACAACCATGCCACCACCCACAAACCGCCCACTTGAGGCCCCAGACCAGCAGCTTCTGCTGTTGATGGCGTCAAGTATTATCGCATAAAATCCAAAATGTAAACACTGGCACAAGTCTGGTCCCTGCAGCACGTACACGTTTATATTCTAAGCGAAAGTCGCTGCCAATTTGAATATTTCGGGGCGAACAGCTCCCCAAAGAATTCACTAATATGCTGCAAATTATTACCTGGGCCTGCGACCGGAACTCAGGTGATGAACGATCGCAGTCGTATTGTCCTTTACTGCCAGCAATAACTTCACTTGCGTCTCCCTTGACGGGTAATCTGTTAATTCACTTAGTTTTTCCGTTAAAGTCACTTTAGTATTTCACTTGCTTGAGTTAGCTGCAGAGTGAGATCTGCTTAGTTTGGGTTAGCACACTGCACAAATAACTATAATCCTTCTGCTGGTGTCCTGCTGCTGCTGCTGCTGAGTGTCTCTGGATCCTTGCGAGTCGCGCGCGCTCGTGTCACTTGCGTCGAAGGGTTCACTTTCAACTGAAACGCTGCTCGCCGTTCGCTACCCTTCGCGTGTCGTTTCTCTGCGCCCCGCACTCGGCTTCGGGTCAGCGCTTCGGGTCCACTCGGGTCTGTTCGGCTGCGGAACCGAGGAGACACGAACGCCGGAGAGAGGTCGCTGCTGGCCGAGAGAGCAGGTCCTGGCTCTCTCCCAGTTCGCCGCAGTACAAGTGTGCCACGGCGAATTGGGAACTACCAACTCAAGTCGACTGACTTGGTTCTTTAATTTGAAGAAGTCCTTATAGCAAAGGCAGCAAGAGGTCTATTTGATAATTCACTGATATTAGGTAAGAATGAAAGAAACATTTCTAATTTTTACAACCTTTATTATAATCTTACCAGAAGTCTGCAACGCAATAAGGGAGTCATTTTCGACCCGATAAATCATATATATTCTTAGTCGGCATCACTAGCCAAGTCAATCTAGTCATGTCCGGTAAAAAAAATTTTTTCAAAATTTTATAAGGGTTTACAACAATTACAGGGTTTTAAAAATTGCCATTGACATTCCAAAAAATGATTTTTTTGTTCGAAAAATTGTTTTTATTCAGGAATTTATATATATATATATATATTATATATATATATAAATTCCTGAATAAAAACAATTTTAAATCGATATTTTCATTTTAGATATTTTAATATTGATATTTTGATAAATCAGAGCCATTGACATTCCAAAAAATGATTTTTTTGTTCGAAAAATTGTTTTTATTCAGGAATTTATATATATATATAATATATATATATAATATAATATAAAATGAAAATATCGATTTAATGTCTATATAAAGTTTTTCCTAAATTAGATTCCTTTCTTCTGTACAATACGTACGGATATCTTGATTAAATAATTTTAATTAAATGCTCATCTGATTTTAATGAATCCAAAAGAATGCAAACCTCTGAGCTAAGTTATAAAAGTTTCTTCTAGGTTTAGTTTATTTACAATCGGTTAAGCCTTTTGGTGATTTTACTTAAAAAATATTAAGTATCGTAACACTCCTATAAAATATATACCAAATTTTGTGTATAATTACTAATTTGGCAATTGTTCAAAGCCACTTCAAAGTCTAAAATTATATGTTTTTGATTACTGGAAACATTTATTAGGTAAACAGGTTAACCGGTGATAATCCAAACCAAACAGTGCTATCATTGCGATCCTTTGTCACTCTCCGGAGTTCCTTCCCAAAGAGACTAACATAAAAATTACCCCTACAATATTTCAAGCCAATTCGCCATTCCGAATTTCTCTCCGAAACGAAGGGGTGACTCTGACTCCAGCGACAGCAAAAGGTTGTATTCGCCGCATTGGAAATGTCCTGGCAACATTCGAATGTTGAGTATGTGTGGCGCAACATTTCGAGCTGGAAGATAAATTGCGGCATGTCCTGCTAATTTCGGTGAGTGAAAGTTACGCGGCAAGTCCCCAGGTGGAACACTGTCACTTCTCACATATCGCACTGGCCAAGGAAGGAAGAGCTGCTACACAGTTGGAAAATCAAGTTATCGAGGCGTGACAACCGAGGGCAGACTCGCGTGTAATTAAAACTAAACACTAGGAGCAACATCAACATCAACAGCAACAACCACCCGCTTCTGGCCATGGTCATCCCGCTAACCGTAAAAAGCGAGTCAGCACTTTGAGCGGCGGACAACAAAGGGAGAACCAACGGAGTGCATGGATACGTATTAAGCTGATGACGAAACGGAATATGAAGTCCATAAGTCAGGATTAAAAACGGCGGCGGCAGCGGCGGCATTGGACATGGCCAGCGACACGCAAAATATGGCGACAACAACCTGGTCAAAGGAACTTACACCATCCGTCTGGGGGGAGCGACGTCCTGAAATTAATTTGAATATTTTCCAACCTTTCCAACCGCGCCGCGCTGTCCCGGCCTTTTGTCTTTTGCTTTATTTCTGTTTTTGTTTCTGTTTCCGCCGTTGTAGCAACGGGACTTTTGACTTCATTAGAAGTAATGGCAGAATCTGGCTGAAAAGTGAAAAACAGGAATCTGTCCGCGCCGCACGCTCCACGCTCTACGCGGTCCATTCCCCACCTCGCCAACTGTCAGCAACGCAACGGTTATAAAATTCCAAAATATGCACATAAAGACATAATCCTCCCCCGACCATTTTCCGGGAAATGGAAATAGAAACAACTGCGGAGTCAACGGTCAACAGGCGGCAGCAGCGGCGGGTCAGTCAGTTTCAATTTATTGGACGCGCTTGAAAATAAATTTGTTTTTCGAAAATGCGAACATCAAGCACACAGCATGCCGTGGGCAGTGGGAAGGTGGACAAGTGGGAGGAGGGACAGACCGGCGGGTACAGGTGCGGGCTGGACAAAATTCTCAGGGGTCCTCGGAGATGAAAAACGATTACGCAATCTGGCCCCTGTCTAGTGGAACAAGCTGGGGCGGTCAGCATGAAATGAGCTGAGTTTGTGCACACAAAAACACATCTCTGTGTGTATAAATATATTTTCCAAACAAGGCTTTCGTCCTAGGGGCACTTTAAAGGCTCTATTAAATTACGCAAACTGATTGCATGTCCTTAGAACATATTGACTTTGAGCACAATCGATTTATTTAAATTGAAGCGATTTAATTACTTAATCTTTTGTTTTCCTTCACCTGTCAACAATTCCAAAGAACCTTATTAAGAGGCCAAAGCTTTTGCGTTTAAATTATGCCGAATTTCCTAATAATCGGATCAAGAATTAATCTGCCTTGATTATATTCCAAACACACAAGAAATCGTATGTACTTCGTTCTGAGAAAGTAATAAAGTGGAAATTTAATTTCTAATTAAATGCAGCTATCGTATTTAAGCTGACTTGAGATTTCTATAAACTAACTCTATTGAATTTACCAATTAATGATTAAAGTAGGATTATATTTTACGTTAAGTGCTTGGTTTGAAATTAGGCTTTTAGAAATGAAAATTGCCTGCTTGATGCAAAGCTAAGTGTTTGCAGTTATTTGCCATATTGATTTCTTCTCTAAATTCGGGCTTAATAATAATTATTTAATTGGAAATTGGCAGTTTTCTCTTTGATTATAAATGTTATAGGCTAAGGACTGATCTATGGCATTGAGGGCAAAGTTTATCACGCAGCTGCTGCAAGTGCATCCTTGCGGTTATTACAACATTCCACAATTAGTTGCAGACACACAATTCGTTGCAGGTTTTGTGTGAAAACTCAATATTGAACATTAAGATTGGTCACCTGGGGGCAGAATTGGTTGCATAAACCGAGGCGGAGAAAGTGCCGGCGGTGCACTCAGCTGTTCATCGGGCCGCGGAAGCGGATTACATTTCGGATTCGATTTACTTTGCCGTCGCCAGGAAGTCACCATGCGGGTGCGTTACAAACAGGCAACAGTTGAGGGTGTCCTGTCGGAGGGGGTGGCGGTGTGAGGGACTTGCAGTGGCTGTGGCAGACCTACAAACAAACAAACAAATAAACAAGCGGCTGGCAAACAGGCCGCGCCGTGATTGCAGGACATTTGCGCAAAAAGGCAAAACAATTGAATTGAATTGACAACAACGGACCACCAGGATCGGGATGCTTGGTCCTGGATTTGAGTCTGGGGTTGGGGTTCGGATTGGCGGAGTGGTGGCCTCGGTGGTCCTGCTGCTCGAGGGCCGCTCACTCGACCGGTAATGGTGTTGATAGCATTAAGCATGCCTCGCCGGAGTCCGGCCAGGATATGCGTGCAGGCTGGGTGCCAGCGATGGCCAATCTGTTCCAGGGCCTGGGAGTAGCTCCTGCACTGGAAAAAAAAAAAATAAAAATTTCAAAATAAATCGGATTCACAGTGGATTCCTAAGAAAGGCTTTTGAGCTGTAGCTTCAGGGACAATTCATGTGATAATTAAATAATTCCAAATAATAAATTAAATTATTATTTGCAATTTCTTTCAGTGTATGGTAGTTGTTTCGTGTGTTGTTTTCACTGCACTCCAATGCTTTTTGCAATGTAAACAGCCGCCACAGACGCCGCCCTCGGCCTTCCACCGACACTCGCACATATTTTCACATTTCCTTTTTTCCTTTTTTGGGTTTGCTCCTGTCCATTGTTTATTTGCTTTACTGTGGTTACTTTTGCTGTTTTTCCGTATTTTTTTTTTGTTGTTGTCTCTTTTTTTTACTAGCAGCTGGTGTTTGTTGTTGTTTGTGTGCTGGCAAATTAGTTGAATTTGGGAAAGAGCCTGGCCAAAAGGGTGTGGAGGCTGTTGAAAGTTTTTGTTTGACACTTTCTGCCATAAGCCTCGACCACATGCGACATGCAACAGCAATGGCAGCATCGACAAGGACAACGGCAGTCTGGTGCTCTGCTCTCGCACTTAAATGTCCTCCGTTGAGCCTGCTTCTGCAGCACTTAATCCGCTTAAACGTTAAAAGTGCTAATAGTTTTTCATGTTGCAACCCTGACTTCTTTACGGCATCGGTAAGGGAGGCGGATGAAGGAGAGGGGAAGGTAAAATCCACCACCATCAGCAGTAAAAACAACATTGCAGCATCAAAACATTTTCAGGGGGGTGAAAGGTGTTAAAAGGCAATAATTTATATGCTTAGAATTGTCATTTGTAGCTGTTTTGTGTGTGCAGCAGGACCCGTCTGTCCCCGTATTTGCTTTGCTCTCTGGGTGCGATAATTGCAATTTTGTTTTGAGGTTTTCCCTCCTTTTAATGACCAATGATTACACCCTGCATTTTTTACGCTTCCTCAACTGCTACAATGTGTGGCTAATTCGCAGATCAACTAAAGATTCGCCCTCGCTAGCTCTTCAATCACTGAGTAGATCCAATAAAATCGCATATGTGCGCCACACCCATAGAAATTCGCATTCACATTCCTTAGTCGTAGGGGAGCTGGCGGCGGAAATGTCCTGCATCAATTAAAAGCATCGAACTGTTGCCGATTGGAATGTTATTGTGATTGCCATGCCCTGCCACTGAATTATTGAGAAAACTGATTGCATTCGGAACTATGAATTAATACTTAATAAGGCAAACTCGGGAATTTCTCCAAGGATCCTGGCACATGCAAAAATGCATTAGCATCGATTAACGACATGTGTGTGTCTGTTTGTATGTGCGGTTGCTGCCCTGAATCTCATTTCCGCTGGGCGTGGCCGGATCATTTTGGCAATATTGCCACATTACACTATTCATATTTTAGCACAGGACCTTCTCAGTTAGAAGGACCAACCGAGCAAGCATCAACGCCTGACCACACCCGGCAGGGACACAAATTTCTACTCCGCCCCGGAGGAAGAGAGAAAGGCGGATGTCCTGCCGCGCGCATTGAGCCATGGCAAGCTGCCTTATTATTTATGATAATGTTTGGCCATTCGTTTGGTTTATTGTGCTAATGTGCCGCAATTAAGATTAAGAAGACGACTTTCCCCGCTTTTCCACGAGCAAGTACGTGCCTGTGGTCCTGTGTGTGCCTCAAACCACCTATGCCAAATGGAACTGTGAGCTCTTGACCCAAACCACAAACGGAATCTACAATTTCCTTTAATTTGGTGAAATGATAAGACTGTTAAATAATGCAGTTGTATCTTTGCAGGGTTTCTAATTCGTTCCTTAAAGATGAAAGCTATATCCATTTATTATTAATAATCGATTTATAATAAACTTTGTTAAATTTCCCGCCATTTCTATTGGCAAAAATCATCGTCATAGCTTAGATTTCCATTCTCCGAGTCTGAAATTTCTACAATTAAAACTTTAATCATCCGGGAGGCCAAGACAAACCGAAAACCCGGCTGCCACAAGGGAATAGTACAAATGGCATTCGTTTTTTGGCTTTTCGCTGTGCCGATTTGTGATTAATGACATGGACAGAGGCAGAGTCAGAGGCAGCTGCAAAGGCAGAGGCAGACGCAAAGGCAGGAACCGAGGCCGAGACCGAGGCAGTTGTCCCAATCCAAATGGAGGAAGGAGGAGTCCTACAAAATCGTGCGATAAAAATTCTTAAGCATCAATATCCATCGGTTTTCGGGCCCCACCGTTTGGCATTGACCGCTTTGAGCTTTTATTTATGACAATCATTTATCACCGCCGCGGTACAAGGCAAATTTTACGCGATTACGCTTTTCCATTATCCTGCCGCTGCCATTTCCGTCTTTTGCCTGCCGGCCCCGCAGTTGTTCTTCCATCGAATCCGAAAGCGAATCCCAACCCGAGGTCCTTGTACTGCACAATGGCACTTTGATCTCTGGCAGGAGATTTCCCCAATGCCTTCCGCCGACTCCTCCTCCTCCTCCGCCGACCTTTTGCCGCCTTTGTGCATTGATTTTCCCGTCATCCTGCTCTGCAGCGAAAGGAGCTCTTTTTTGCGGTTTGCATGACAGCTGACACATGTCAGGCCGATAAGTTCGAGTGAATAAAGATGAACAATTGCCGTAAGAGATTATTAAATGTTGCTTAAAAATAATTAAGCCGCCCTCAAGGCAGGGTTCGGGGAAATTTGGTATGCAGACAGCGATTGGTCAGCTCCATAAAAGGAAATATCAGCCATCAACTTGGCACTTGATGTCGTCGAGGATGTGCTAACTTTTTTCCCGAATATTAAACGCTTTTTTCCTCGGCTGCACTTCCCATCGAGACGAGATGGGGACAATTTCCGCTGGCGACTCGGGGTCGACATTGACGTCTGGTACTCTCAATTTTATGCAATTCACGTCCCGGACATTAGGCGATGTCGAGTCCTGCCAACGTGCAGGCATCGTCCATTCCAATGGAGAGTCCAAGGGGGTTCGACCAACCCCATTTGAGGCGCTTTGCATATGGCCCCGTTACGACTTGAATGCTTTCTTAGAGCAAATCCTTTTGCTTATTCTGAAATCCAATTAGAAACCTCTCAAATGCAATTCGACGTTGCCTCAATCTTCGACCTGTCTTCGATTTGTTTTCGTTTCATTTCGGCAATTTGTTTGCGGCCGGATTTCAGGCAAAGTATTTAATTGATGCTCACATCTTCCGGGAATCGAAACGGAGAGCACCGGCAAAGATTAGCATAAACATTTGTAATAAATATAAGGAGCGATGGAGCAATAATTCCGGTTGAGTCTAGTCGTACACCGTCCGGCTAATGTTAAATTATTAAAACTTGACTCAGTCAAGTACTGTTCAAAATACTTGTTTGAACAAATATCCTTTGAATCGCAAAACTTGCAAATTATTTCTGTTTCGAATGCAACATACAAAGGATACAGGATATTTTAAGGAATTAGAAGTATATGTCTTTGGTAGTTGATTTTTCAGTGTACCCATGGAAATTCGTTGCCTAATTGTTTGTTTGCTCGCCTGCGAGAGTTTCCAAACCAGCCAGGGCCCCCCTTTGCACTCCGTCTCTGTGCGCTCGGCTCGGAATGAAACATAAATATTACGCATACGCAACGGTAGACACAACCCATGTGGGAAATGCAAGAGTTCGTGCCGCATCCACTCACACAGATGTCTGCATGATAAGTTTAATTGATCCGAGAACCACCCGGCCATCCTGCCCCCTGGATAAATACAAATCGAACGCCGGCTCGGCTTGTGCTGGGAAATCATTAAGTTTTTGCTGCCAGAGCAATCACAAAGGAAATTGGAAAATTAAAACGTGCGGAAATGTGCCGCTGAGAGCTAATTAGCTTTGTGGTTTCATCGGGCGCAAAAGTGCACAAGAGCTCATCCTCGGGCGCAACTTATTTCTCAGCAGCGAGCAGGCAGCCTGACTGCTTCCATTTCTAGTTCTTGATCCGACTGACCGTTTTGGAGCTGGTCACTCAATCAAAGCCATCCGATTGATGGCCGAACTGCTCGACTCCAACGTTAACCCGTGGCCCGTGCTAATTGTGCATCATTCTGCCCGGTCATCGGCTTAAATCCAAGCTCTGCCCGGGCCATCGAGATTTAAACGCATCCCTCAGCGCCGAATGCGCAACTCATGGCGTCCAATCGTCAAATGTTCCGCACGTACGCGCCCCCATATGCGGGCCAGACGTCTATCCACCATATTTCGATTGTCACAGTCAGGACAAAGGCACTTAAAAAAAAAGAAACAGAGATATTGAAAACACATTTTTTTTAAGTTGCCAGAAGGAAATAATCAAACATTTTTTATTCCACGTCCATGAATGCTTCGGATTTTCATATCAAAACTAATTTGTAAGCTGCAACTTGTCCAATTTAATTTCTTTGTATTTCAATTATTTCGTTTTTACAATTTAAGTCACAAAGCTATGCCAAAAAATCCCAATTTAAAATCAAAAAAGAAGGAAAGATTCGTGACATCTTTTTCAACCAAAACAGACCAATTATAGACTATTTGAATAAAGTAAAACAATTAAAATATTTATTTAGTTTTCAACATGCCAATGTGCATTTTTTGCAAGTGGAAGACCCGCTGTCCATATCCGTCTCCGTCTGTTTCGCTGTCGCTCCTTCACCTTCTCCTCCTCGCCGGTCGTCAGTATCGACAGTCATCCCCGGAAAGTGCGAGGGACAGGGACAGGGCCAGACACGTGGGCCGCACTTTGGCCGCTGTTAAATAGCATTGACGAATTAAAAGCTGAATTGGCAAAAGGGAGTGACTGGGGGACAGCGGAAAAAAGCAAACTGGAATCCTCTGACGGGGCGTTAAGGGAGGCGTACATTTTCTGCAATATCATCAACTATAAATTACGAATATTGAGGCACAACAACTTCGAGTACGTGGCGTGATAATGGATATTTGTCAGATATGTGAACATTTTAAACTTCCGCCCCGGCAAAAAAAAAAAAAAAGTAGAAGAAAATAAAAATAAATAAAAAGGGAAGCACGAGCCTGGCTCGGGGAGAGGTTGTTTTGCCGCTGGAATCGGATTCGGCACTTTTTGCCACATAAACATAAAAAAGGTAATACGGCACCGGGGACTGAAAGTAGCCCGAAATGTGGCACTCGGATCAGAGGCGTGTCCGGGGGAAACTCGAGCAGGATAGCGAGTATCCTGACCCTTTTGGCGGCGCCCCTGTGACCGCCTGCGATTGCAGTAAGGTGGAAAACAAACGAGATCCCCGGAAAACACTCGGGGGTGTTACAGGGAAATGCGAAATGGCAGCAAGAAATGTATTTTGCAATGATGCGGCAGGTTTCCCTTTGCCATCCAGCCGTCCTGTCGTCCTGTCGTCCTGCCATCCGATCTCGTTATGATTAGCCCAAGGAGGGTGACGGGTGCCGGACTGGACGATGCCATGTTAGCCGCATATAAGCGAGAATCGTGGAGTAAATCCAGCCCGGGAAGGAAGAAGTCAATTTCTGTGCCGAGAAAAGTGTTGGCCCAAACACATAAAAGTGAATTCGAAAATTATGCACAACACTCGCAACAGCACGGAACAGACAGAAAGTTGTCCTGCCAAAGAGTTTGAGTTGTTTCGGCTTTTATGTGCGAAGAAAGTGCGGGAAAAAACACCAGAAACTTTCATTACGAACGGAAGTTGGGGGATAAATAAAAAAGGGAGCAAACAATACACACTTGGACCTGGTTGTTTTGTGACATTGAACTTTTTGCATTAAACTTGAAATGTTTTTAATGAATCCCCGCTCTTGCCGCGCGGGGACTTTTGCCGTTCAATCTCCCATCTACGGGTTCGGCTTCAACTTTAGCTTTAGCTTCAACTGCCTTTGTTGTTCTAGGGCTAAGACATCCGCCGAAAATACAGGCGAAATTTTTGGATGCAAAACTTTGCATTTCCTGCATATTTCTTCTCTATATTTTACAGCAGCAACTTCCGGCTTCCGCTCGAGAAGCATAAAAATAAGGCGAAACTCCTGCCTGGTCCTGCTCTCCCCGGCAGGACCAGTTTCCTCCGCCGCCGCCGCCGAATGGCAGACAGAACTTTCCTCAGACATTTGCCATTCATTGGAGCCCGCTGCCAGGTCCCCGGCTTGGGGCCTCGTCTTTGGCTTGTCAGCACAGCGTCTCCTGCGTCTGCATGATAATTGCAAGAAAATAAACTTGAGACAATTGGGAATCAAACTTCGCAGACGCGAGCGGGCCCCGCGCATAACTGGGGATTAAAATTTCATAACAACGCAAGCGGAAGCGGATTTCGGCTTCTACGTATTACCCCCCAAATTATAACCAAGAAGTCGCCTTGTGTACAAATGTCTATCACTTACGGCAAATGTCACGCCACATTCATCACATCCAAGGCACGCGAGTTCTGGGAAAGCCCAAAACAGAGCCCCTTCCCAACGAGTGTAAACGATCCACAAACAATATTAATTGAAACGTACCGCTCATATGACATTTATGAAGCGGCCCAAAAAAAACTGAGCCGAACAAGTCGAAGAGCTGAAAATGTTGAAATGAAAGGGTGTTGGGTATTTAGCTATTTTTTTTAAAGGTTTTTTTGATTATTTTTGAATGGTAAAATCTACATAATAATTATATATTCATGGTGCACCGAAAAGTTGCCAAATATTTTCTGCAGAAGTCTTGTAAGCTAATCCATTAGTAATGCATTTATACTTCAAATAATTTTAAGCAACATAAAATGGTGAAGAAAATGTATGCAGGAATTGTAAGGTTTGTTATTTAAGAAAACATTTCTTACTAAAATCTAAATAATTCCTTAATGAATAAAATAATTGCTTATTGTAATTGAAGTAACATTTCTAGCTACTTTTTCGATCGCGTTTCAGCTATTTTCCTAATTTCCACTTGGCATCTCTTTAGAACTGGCGCAACCCTTGGCCCGTGCGCCGTGTGCATGTCCAACTGCCAAATACAAGCGTTAAGCTAAATGAAAACAAATTACCGTTGCATGTGAGACACCGTCCAAGGCAGGGCAAGGCGCCGGCAGTCAGACAGTCAGTCAGCCAGTCAGCGGTTCCACCCCCGGTGGAAGCCACCCCCTCATTTCGCCGGGGCGACGACTGCTGCAATATGGTGCCGTCATAGCGAGACCGACCTGCATTCTCCGCGCTCGCATTTAGCATTTAAACACGCACCGAAGCCGAACCAAAAACCAAAACCCCAAAATACAAAACCCAGACAGAATTAAAATAAAAAAAAGGGGGAACATTTCGGAACCCAAAATGGGAGACAAATTAATGAACGCCGTAATGAAATGAGCTGTGCTGTGCGTTCGGAGCAAATGATTGCTGGACTAATGACAGGGCCGTGGAAAGTCAAATCAAGTCGCGACCGGAATCCGATATTACTTTGGCAGGAGTAACCAGTCAACCCATTCGAATGCGCTAAAGCCCAAATGAAATTAATTAGAGACTCCCTCGGCCAGTGCCTGGGCTATGATTTAATTTCGTATGCTTAAAGGTGCGCTGCCAGGCTCATCCTCGACTCCGGAGGAATGCTCATAAATCTCTCCGCACGGCGGCTGCCATGCTGCGCACATGTTCGATAAACCAGAGATTATACACAAACATAGACAAAGTGAATATAGAATTTGAGAAAAATGCGTGGCAGTCAGTGCTGAAGCATGAATACCCTTTGAAGGCGGTGTGAAAACTAATCAAGAGCACAGTCAGGCGCTCTTGCCACCGTCTTAATGAATATTTGAACCACGCAACAACTATCTCTGTGAGCTATTCGGGTTCAGTTTATTAAAGTCCTTGGTGCTCTTAAAAGGGTATACACAAAAAAAAAAAAAAAATAAAAATGGGAGCAGATGAGAAATACCTGCTCGGCGGGGGTCGCTAGCTGCATGTCGCCCCCCAATGAACTGCAATAAATCTCAATAAAAGTCGCACAACAAAGCGAACCAGCAGCAGCAATCCAATGCAAGCTTCGCAAAACAAACAGCCAGCAAGTGGTCCTGGAAAAGTACGTACGCGAGCTGCGGAGAAAAAATCCGCCCCCAAATCCACCCCCACAGAGAGTTTGTCCCGCGAAAAGTGAAAAATGTGTAGAAGGAATATTTTAAATTTGATTATTGAAAATCGCGCAACGGCAGCGATTATGTTATTTGTAGGGCGACAAACGTATTTGCCGAGCGAAAGGACACTGCGGAAAAATAGTAACCAAAAGGGTGTCTTTTGCTTACAGAAAAGTCCAAAAGAAAACTTAATCGAGAGAGTAGTTAAAAGAAGTTTCCTATGAGAAATATTTAGGGTCTCCACAGTTCAAGCTATCCTTCACATTTTGTGACTAAACTATATTTTTTTAGGAGAGTCATACAATTTTCTCCCGGTGGAGTTTCAACTTTCAACGCGAAAATATGACTCAAGGTGTGGGGTTTTTTAAGGGGTTTGTGGGTGTGTACGTGCGTGTGTTTTGTGCGGGGGTTGTGCGCACATAAACTTTGTTTATTTTATTAACAAGTTGTGTGGAGTGGAGTGTGTGAACACAGAGGTTGAGGGGCAGGGGCAGGGCAACAGCACCGGCAACCCTTTGTTACTTTCACTGTGGAAAGCCTCGAGACCGCGATCAACGCAGGTCGCAACCCTCGTTTCGCTCGGCTTTTCCTTTCAGCATTCTCCTTTGCGTGCGGCGCGCAATTCAATTTTCATTGTTTATCAATTTTCTGCCTATTTTGGGCGCTTCAAAGCGACGCTTTGTAATTAAATTTGGAAAGCCGCCAGTGGCGCATAAATCAGAGCTCAACAATGAGGAGGATGAGGACGCGGACGAGGATGAGGCTGACGATGCCTCATGATTATGATTGCATGTGAACATGAGGACGAGAAGGCAGTCAGTCGTCTGCTGGCAGGGTCTTCGCCGTCTGGCTGGCAAGCATCTTCATTGAATTCCGGCGGCTGGGAGCAAAAAGTGCGTGGTCTTTGTCTTGGCAACTTTCTTGCCAAAAGTGCAATCGCAGCAATGGGAAAAATCCAAATTATTACGTACGAGTGTGTGCTTCATATTTCAGTCTCCTCTGTCCCAGACACATAAATCTCGCAAAACAATAGAGACTCTCGCTAGCGGCGCACACAAACTGATTTGAATTTATGGGAAACTGATTATTTTCCACGCCGCCGAGAGGCGACAACGAGACAATGCTGCTCTGCCAAGAGCTGGTATCCGCCCGAGCATCTGCCGGAGATAGTTGATCCGTTCCATGTATACATATATAGCAGCACATATCCATGCGAGTATCTCGTATATTGTGCGTGCCACGTGACCGCGCAACGGGCACCGCCAAAGATAACAGAGGCAAACGGCCAAACAGCCGCTGCATCCGCTCGCCGACGGCACTTGGCCAAATCCCATTGAAAGGTCAAACAAATTATGGCAAAACAAGGCGGCCTCCTGCTGATGCAGCAGCTCCTCAATGCACTGTCAAAAAATAGTACAGAAAGCTTAATTGTATTTAGCTTAAAAATATAAGTAAACATTTTATTATATTGCATTTTTTAAAGTTTAAAGTTTAAAAGTCTCTCAAGTTTAATTAGTGCCTCTATATACTACATACAGAAGAAAATGTAAACAATACATGAAAGTTAGTGTTTATTTTTTATACATTTTTCCAAACAGTGTTTTGGTTGCAGTCGGAGTTGTTCAAGGGTCCTTGACAAGCTGCAAGCCCTCGGCACACGCTCGGCACTTCATTAGACGCGTGCAAGGGTCGGGGAAGCGAACCCTTTGCCACCTCGTCGCTGAAGGAGGAGGAAGAGCAGGAGCAGGATCTGCACGGACTGTCTCTGTCTGCCCGGGATTCCGCCCTTTATTGTTGTGTTTTTGTCCGGACTGCGTTTGTGGGCTTGGCAAATTCGAAATTGATATTCGCACGGCGTGAAATCAGTTTCAGTTTCAGCTTTCATTTCGGCTGGCCGCTTCCCCTTTTTTATTTGCGGATGTTGTTCCTTCGATTCCTACGGCTTGCCTTTGTTTCGTTTCACTGACTGGCCGCCGGATCGGGCTGGGGGTCCTGCGGAGCACTTAGCCGGCGGATGGGGCCATGATTTATTGAGTTGCATAAACACAAACGGCAGCGCAATCATGTCGCAACTGTAGCCCAAAACTCGCCAGTGAGCTCAGCTTTCAACTCGATTGCTTCACAAGTCGTTAGGCGTCATCGAAAGGGAGCTCGAGCGCCCAGGATTCCTGGGGGTTGACCTGCACTTCGTGGTGGCCGGTGGTAGTTGGTCGTCCTCGCTCCTGGGTCCTGTGGCTGCAACGCCGTCTTGCGGTCCCTTTTCTCTTCACCGATTCCCCTCGAATGGCAGCCGCAATTTCGGTTATGGGAGTCGTGCAACAAAGGGGAAGCAAGCTGGACTCCCTCCACTGCCAAATATAAATCACAAATAGATTTCCTTGCGAGACTTCTGGCCGAAACACCCAGGCTGCCGACTCCATTTCCCAAATGGGGAAACTGGCGCCTGCCACGCCTCCATTTTCTGCTCCTTTTCCTTTTATCAGAGTGGCAAACTTGGCTATTTGTCAGCTCTTTTAAAGACAAAGGTGAGCTTGGAGTTTCTAGTGCAATCTAACTAAAAAATTCATTTCAAGATTAGTTATATAACAATTTAAATTTATCAGAAACTTTTTAGAGAAAGCAGAAAGCAATTCAAGGAATTAAAAATGTTATGAAATTATATTTAAAATGAAATTAAATATTTATTTTAGATTTCAATTTATTTGATTCATTCATCTTTAAACCTTTTCTCATTTAGCTTCTTTTTGTAACCTGATTCCGACAACACTGACTAGCTAACGCTGAAGTTTATGTTGGCTTTTCGTGTGCGGCATTGGTGGCACTTTGTGCTGCTTTGTGTTGCGCTTCAATGAGGTCGAAATGGCTCAAAAATAATGTGAAAAGTTCCCTTTAACCATTTTTCCAGAGCCGCGGCGCTGGTGACGCACAAAAAAGAGCTGTGGCAGAGTCGAAGAGCAGAAAGGATTCGCGCCACATTTCCTACTTTCCTTTTGGTTAGAATTTACTCCTTCGGCAGACGTCCTGCTGCCCGTCCTGCTCCTGTTCTCGTGCTCCTTCGGTTTCACCCTTTATTTTTCTTTTGCGACTGCTGCCTGGTTGGAGTTATGCGACTTTGGGGAATTTCTGACGGCCCTCGACTCCATCTCCTCCGCTTGGCCGTCTTTATATCCCTGCGTCTCAGTCTCAACTCGTTTGCCACTTTGGCTTCCTTTGACTTTTCGAGAACTTTGTTAGCAGCATCTTCCCACTTTGCCGCTGCTCCTTCCGCCTCTCCGCCTCCGATCTGCCTTTGAAGATATTGCGGCGAGTGCAACGCCAGCCGATGTCGCCTTTGATGTATATATCGATAGTGAAAACTTGGGAAACTCGCTGTGGCTAATGTTGCGAGAGACATGTCGCCTTGGCATCAGCACAATCATATATCTCCCCAGCTTTGGGCGGTGATTAACCCAGTTCCAGGATTAACCCATTTGCAGAAGCTCTGATAAGAGCATTTTTATTTAGTTTAGGGAGTTGAAAATGCATTTCTTAGCTCTGTTAAACAGTTAAAATACATTAGAAATTATTTAAAACTTACAAGTTTCACTTCATCTATAGTTCGATCAAAATTTTTGTGAATTTTAATGTAAATTAAATCTGACCTTCTAGCAAATCAAGGCCACAGAAAGCTGTTCCAAATAAATGCAATTAGCTGGAAGTGGCTGAAAAGGAACAATCAGATCTGGCTGAGGTCCTACGATGAGCAGCCAGCACTCGGACTGATTTGTTTCCCAAACGACTTAAGTAATGCAGCAGGAGATTGTCAAATGCCACTCTTCCAGGAAGGCAACAACCAAATAGAAATGGCACAAGGAGCGGCAGCAGGAGCGACAGCAGGAGCGGCAATAAAACAAAGACCTGGCGGAGAGGCAAAGCAAAATGGCTGCAAATCTGTGCACGGGATCAGGGGGATCCTGGGGTGTAAGTGGGCGGCATGGACCTCAATCGGCTGCCAGATGCTGGGCGGAAGCCGGCTCCTGACTGCTGACTGTGTCCTTGTGCCTGGCACGCAACAACTCAATTAAGCCGCTTTAATTGGTCTAATTAATTTGCGCTCAAACGCACTTCAAGTCTAAACGTGTTTTTCCACAGGACCAAGATGGGCGTCCCGAGAAGGGTTGCCTCCTGTGCCGCGCGCGCGCGTCCTGAAATATGCATTAAGCCGCAGATTTGCGACGCGCCGGTAATTAAGCCGAGCGGCCCGGGACCCTGCAACGTGCGACGATTGAGTTCCCCAGTTGTTGACAAGCGGGAATCGCTTCCCAGCCATCCTGCCACCCGGCTGGCAGCTGATTTTTCAGACTTCAAGTGATGCGTTTAATGAGCGGCACGTGACTCGCTCAACAGCGATTCTACAGCTTCCATCACACAATATCATTTCGAATTCTATGCCAGTCAAAACGCTGACGTTTAATTTGTAACAAATTTGAATACGATTTTAGTATGCACTTGAAGAAATTTTAACTGCTTTCTCTATAAAGTGAGCCGAGATACAGTTACTAATTTCTCAACTGAAGGCATTAAAATATAGTTAGTTTTGCAGACTCTTTCTCAGTGTACTTCCTTCCAGCAATTTTCTTGATTTTTTAATTTCGTGTTCAATAAATTTTTATTTTGTGTGCTTTTTACACCTTTTCGGTGTTCAGGCATCATTAATTTTAATTCAATGGATAGATAGAAAAATGGGAAATTAAACCCGACTGGGATTGGGATAAAGCAAAAGGAGTATTGCCCCGGACAGTTGGTCTGCTCGGGGGCCGAAGATTATTGCTCTAATGCCGTCATGTACTTGGCATAAATATTTATTTGCACTGCCGCCCCAAACCGGAAACACACCTCGTCTCGACTGGAGCACTCGGCGAGTATAAGTGTGCCTAATGGAAAAATATGCCGCAGCATAAAGCAAGGAATTGCTTTTAGGGCATCCTCCGCCTTAAGTACTTGCAAGCCGATTCCGTTTGCCTATTTAACAATTACGGAGGCGAAAGGAAAACCCGCCCGGAATGTGCGACATATGGAAGGGAAGACGGAATACTCTCGGCCATACATAAATTTTTGGCCAGCAGGTCCTGGCCAGGGGAGGGTTGTAAGTTTGCTCCCCAGTTGGAGGGTCGAAGTTGGCCAAAAATGAGTGATGTTTATTTGTGCGCGAGGCAGGACCATTAAAATGAAAAGCAGCAGCCAAGATAGAGATCATGAATATGCAACAGCAGCGGCTGCCGGGGATAAAGCGCAATCGACTTGAGGACGGGGAAGGAAGCCAGGAGGAAGTGAAGCCAAACGCGCCATCACAATAAAAATTCATTACGGAAAGCGACCGGGACAGACGGACGACGCGGAGAGGGAGATCCTGCCAAAAGACCGGAAAAGAAATCGCTATAAATTTTCGACGCAAGCAAAACAACAAAAGCAAATGAAGGAAAGAAACGCAGAGGGAAACCAACCAAAATAACAGCAGCGCCAGTTACATGAAGAATTATTGCGGCGGCGAAATGCTGTCCACCTACTTAAAATTAATTTCGGCAAGGAATCGTCGTCGTCGTCCAAACAACAACATCAGCGGCCACAGCCATGCCGATAGCTATACCCATATAGCCGCTGCCGGAGCAGCGATATCAGCACCACCAGCGGCAGCCGTCAGCAGTCGCCGGTTATATCCCGCGGCGTCTCCGGCAAACCGTAATGAGAGGGTTCAGGTGCACTGCAAGAAAATATGCTCAATATATGGCAAAGACATAAGAAATCAAATCGAGTCCTACATTATTTAAGCTATTTACTATGCCTACAACTAAACTTTATTACTTCTTCTTTTGTGTAAGGCTTTAGTTTTTAAGATCTTAAAATCTAGCTACTTCTTATATTAAACCCAATATCAGTTGTATTAATAATTGTAATTTAAATTAGCATATTTTCTCAGTGTTCAAGCAACCGAAAAGGGCTTCCAATGGAGCGCAAGGGTGCGGTCTTCCAGGAGAACTGTTGGGGGGCAAGGCGGATCATGACTTTCAACGGCGCGTATGTCAAAATATTGAAATATTGAAACAAACGTCGGCAGCAAAAATAAAGACGGACCATTGGCAGTGGCACTGCCCGGCCAGTGGTTCTCTCACCCTCACCCTCAGCCTCACCCCTCAACTCCCGGCACCCCCGATTTTTGGCCAAGTTTAATGAATGTGCGATGTACACGACATCCTCATAAAGCCGCCCGCTGCTGCTGTAGCTGCTGCTGCTGCTGCTGCTACCAAAAACCAAATTAGTCGCAGTTTATAATGGGGCACAGTGTCGATTGCAGTTGCTCGATAACAAAACGCTGGGGTGAACGCAAGGAGGAGTGCCAGGAAGTTGCAGTTGCAGCTGAATCGATAAGAGACAGGACAGGACTATGTGGCAGTATCCCGAAACCCGCGAGCACTGCCATAGACAACCCCCGAGCTCATTAGGCAGGGCGGCGCTAATGACGGCAGATCCAGTTGTTCCCGGCCTCATCCAACAATGGAACACTCTGTTGTGTGGCGGCCCGGCGGTAAATAGTCATGCGAGCTGCTGCTACTCTCGTAAACATAATAATAATGCCTCGTTTGCCGTTTGGCCCCGGGGCGCTCATAAAGCCATTAAGGCGCTGAACCCTTTGGCGCGTAATTCACACAAGGATCGAGCCGAGCTTGGATTGTATGTAGTTCCCCGTGTCCGTGTCCCGCGACCCTCATAAATAATGTTACCAATAAAAGCGGGAGCATTTGAATCTAGCGGCAACCTGTGAAATCGACGCCATATTAGCCCTCTTCTAATAGCCCATATATCCGAGAGCAACGCCGGCAACGCTCATTCGTAAATATTTCATTCGGTAATTTTCCAATTTTGCGTTCGAATTTTCACTCAGTCTAAAAGTGTAGCAAATATGCTAACTGCAACGATTGAAAGCGAAAAAAACCCGTAGAGAAAATGAAAATAATAACAAAGCCAATAGTTTGGACTATGAAGTACCCTGCGTTTGTTGAAAAATATAAACAGAATATTGAAAATATATTTAATTTTTCGTTGGTTAACTTTAGACATGAATATACTGTTATGAGTTTTAATAAGAAATGTTTACTTTCCCTCCTTGCAATATAGCTATAGTTTCATAAAATCTGACTAGACTTGAGAGAATATACCTATAAATTTCCTGGACACTGGATACTGCACACACATTCGCGGAAATGCATATACCTTGGCACTCTGGAAAACAAAAATCACACACGCAGCGCAAATTTGAGTGCAGACAGTCTACAAAGGCAAAAAAAAAAAGAACTAAGCCACCAACCCGAGGTTTGCAAAAAATGCCCACAAAAAAATAAATCAAAAGGGAGTGCCACTCAAAAAGGACCAACAAACTCCTGTCCATATATACCAGGGATTCGATTCAACCGTCCGCCGTCGAGCGATTCCCGTATGGGTATCGAGGCAATTCAATTATATTTTTGCAATAATTTTCAATACACTTAAGTGCAGATACCACACCACACCATCCCCAGCCCCTGTCCCAGTCCCTGTCCCTGGATTTGGCGGCAGTTTAGAAAACAAATAACATCCCGTAGAAGGCCCCAGCCCCACCTGTCTGGCGCATTTGCTTACTACTCGACTACATGTGCGGTTGCCACTTCTTGTGCTACCTGTGTGGTACTGCTGTTGCTGCTGCTGTTGCATATTTTCTTTATTTTATTGGCCCGGTCGACCCGTAGATGTTAATGGAAATTGAACGAGCAGTTGGCCTTTGCTGTGGCCCAAACTCAACTTTTGCAGCAATCGGTTCGCAGAGCGGCGCTTGAATTATGAAAGTTGCTGAAATTGTTTTGGGGCTTAGGAGGCCAAGGAGGATGTCTGCCCCGTTAAGCCGAGCCCAACCCCTTGCCTCTCCTTCTCTGCGGGCAATAAATTCCATACAATCACTTACAAATCGCTCGAAAATTGCCTCAACTCGAGCACGGTTTGCATCAAGTGTAGAGCGAGCTCTTAGCTCACATCATCAGTTAAGGGAAACTTCACCCTGCCGCTGCTTTTGGCGGGGCACAACTGACATTGACATTCGATATTATCGGCGACAAACGATCGGCAATTGAAAAATGCGCACGAAGTGAGTTTATAAAAATACACAATTTGACGACTGCGGGCGGACTTGGCGCTGATCCAAGTGCAGTTTGTCACAGCTTATCAACATCTCGGGAGGGAAGCGAAAGATAAATCCCAAGCACACGCTCACTTCAAAGATTAAAGCAATTTACAGATTGAAGGCGGGCCGAGAGCATCGAGAGATTCCAATAACTTTAAACTGCAACCCCTGCCAAAGGGGGGAGCTCACAATACAGGCTCTTATGAAATGCAACCGCTCGGAAAATCCAGTCGATACTTTTACTGTTATTGTTTCATGTCGGCAGGGGTTGGATCACGGCAAGGATACACCGGACACAAAATATGCCGAAAAAGCCAAAAAATCTAGCAGGAAGACAATCCTTTTAAATGAAATTTCAATTTGAAGAATGCTCTAAACTTGATAGATTTTCTTTAGAATATGTTTATGAAACCCTAAATATTTTAAAATGAGTTATTTTCCGGGGTTATTGTCCCAGTGTAGCTACATATGCTGTGGCACTTTTATCATTGGGCTTGCCAGCAATTTGCAGTTTCGATTTCCCGCGCTGGGCTTCTTTTTCGCCAACCCTCTTCGAACTCGGGCTCGGGTCGGGCGTTTCTTAAATAATTCAAGTGAATCGCAAAAGTGCAGTAAATCGTGGAGCTGGCGTTAATGTTATGGCCCTATTAACTGCGCAGCAACAACAATGACAGAGCAATAAAAGTCAATCAGCATTTATTTCAGTTAACCCCAACAAGATCAAGAACACAAAGCAACTCCGCACAAAGCAAAGGGGGGACGGAGCCCAGTTCCCTTCGGTGGCAGTTCAGAGGGCAAAGTTGAATTGTTTAGACTCATTTGCCATTCGAAATGAATTTGAGAATGTCTCTCAGCGATTTGCAGCATGCACACGAAGTCGGGGCCATTTGGGTATTTATCTCAATTAGCCGAATCAGCCCTCTAGCTGCAGTCCGTCTATGGAAATTACCGAGAGTGTTTCCTTTGATTGATGCGAAAATCCAGCTTAGGGTCAAGTCCTGATTGAGGCTCAAATCCCAATGGCAGTTCAATCATAAATGTCGTCTTAAGTGATTAATTCCCGGCGCCGCACAGCCAATGATTAAGATGCTCGAGATTTGAGTAAACACCACAACAAACGAATGCAACAAATATTAGTAGAAACCCCTATGAATTCTGCAGCTAAAAATTTGCATATTCCGAATTGCAAATTTATGGGAAATAAGCCGGCAGCAGCGCATAAATCACAGTCAACTGGAATTATTATATTTTTGACTCGTTTTGCCGGCATCAAAAAGCGCTCCTATGTTGACAAAATGCCAATGAAGCAACGATTCCACTTGAATGATGGTCAAAACAGCATTGTGTGTGTGTGTGTGTGCTTAGCTATAAGTCAACTAAATTATTAAAGCATAAATATGTACATACACCCCAAGGGCGGCGGCGGTGGCGATTGCCTCGAGGGCTGTGCAGACGGGAATCCCCAGTGGAAAAATGGTTATGATTTTCGGCAACATATGGCCAAATTAAAATGCAAATTAAATGCAAATAAACAATTAAAATTTCCAACTGCGTGACGCTGATTGTGGCGGAAGCCATATCGAGAAGGCGTGGCCAATCAAACGGAAATGTTGACACCAACTGTTAGACACAGCAGCCCTTTATGTTCGGGGGCGCAAAAATGCATAATTAATAGACAAACAAGCCAAACGCACCCACTCCCACAGCTCACACACTCGTCGGCAAAACGCTGCCACTCAAATTGCCTTTTGGGCAAACAAACTGCGCAAAACGTACAACAAACACAACAACAATGCCAACTACCAGCAAAAGCAACATCAACATTACTAACGTTAAAGGGAAAAAGAATGATCGAATAGTGGAGAACCATGTACTCGGATCGTTATGATAAGTTGTTGGTTTTTTTACTCTGAAAAAAATGTGGCTTACATCCGGATTATTACAATTTAATATTCTCTAACTTCTAGATTTAATTTTACCATCTTTAAAATTATGATAAAGAGACAAAGTAGATTTCGTTTCAAATTCGAACTACAAAGACATCATAATATCGAAAATACCTCTCCATTTTTGTTTCTACATCATCTCCATTCCCACACACCCTTTCGGACCCCTTGAAATGCCGGGTATTAACCAAGCGGCAATAGCAATTCAAACAGAAGCCGCATTCAAATTCAGAACAAATGAAACGAAACGAAATTGTGTAGCGACGTCGGGAAAGCCCCTCAAGACATTTAGTGTTTGACATGGCAAAATCAACAAACAACCGCGCAACAACAGCCACGGAGCGAAGGTGCGAACTGTTCGCCTTTGAAGTGCGGAAAGGACCGAAAGAGGAAACACTCAGTTGGTTAACTGACAGGACAGGCTCACCACTCCAGCGCCCCGCAAATATTAAGGCAAGCAATTGGTGCAACAAACCACTCTTTTTTTATACTGATTGAGTTGCATTAGCGAGCCGGGGTGGAATAACAGCTTGGAGTAGCACTCAGGGGCTGATGGACAGCCAGGGATAAGATACTAGAGATAGGTCCCTTTTTGTATTTTAAGGATAGATTTTGCGCAGTAAAAATATCCGCTATATATAATTATCTTTAGGGGATAATACCATAAAAAATGGTATGTTTTATATATATTTTTAAACAACACTTCTATTATTTTGCTCGCCATTGTAAATACTGCGACATCTGCAAGGGTTGCACTTAAAAAAGCGAAAGGTTTTCATCATCCCAGCGTGAAATCCAATTGTCGTATTTGTATCAATTCCCAGGGCCAAACAAGTGCCACGAAATCTGTGCAAAAAGCCCTCGACCAAGACTCATTAGCCATGCAGGAATCCCGGCTGGGCCCGGCCCCGAGGGCCTGGTAATTATTCCGAAAGCGAAAGGACGTCGATGGAAATTGTCATTTGCTGATATGGCTAATCTATTGCATCAGTCGGTGGGTTTCCGGCCGTGTTGTCCTTGCCGCAGTAACTGGCTAACAGCTAGTGACGAGCACGCTAATGATACATTGACAACTGTTGTTATTCTTCGTCCTGGCAACTGCTCCTGCTCCTGTTCCTGCTCCTCCTCCAGTCGAGGCCTTGGCATGCCCACAGTAGCAGCTAATAGTAGGTGACCAGCTTGGCGCAGCAATCTGTTTGCTTTCGCATCGGGTTTGTACGGCCTGCGGACTCATTAGGCCATTAGAGGAATCGCAGCAAGGTCCGTTGGCTAATGGGGCTGGGGGAGATCAGCGGTCCCGTGCGCTTCATTAACGCATTATGTGCCACGGTGGCATCCATCTTTGGCCAGACCAAAAAGTGTACAGTTTACACTACAAAAATTTCAGATTTCTTACGGAATTTACAGGGGGAACTTTTTGAAATATGTTTTTTAAATGTGTAAACTTTTTTAAGAACTAAACAGCCACGAGAACTAAGTGCTAAGATATAGAATTTAAACTAAGAATTGACATAAGTGTTACTTTTTTCAAATAAAATTTGTTTAAATATAAAATAAATTAAACGTCAGCAATTAATCCTCAAAATCCTTTGATATATTAATTTCGATATAAGCTCACGCATTAATAGTATCTATTTACACATTGATTATTGTTATGTGTCAATTATAATCAGATGTTAATTGACATCTGAAGGACTTTGTTGAAGGAGCACTCAAGGACCATATGAGAGTCAACCTTTTCAACGCTTTTTTTTCCAGTGTACCGTTGTTACCAGCACATAACTGACCGCACAAACACACTGGCACACATTTGAGCGGACATGCGTGCCCACACGCATACATAAACAGTCGGCGGACAACATGAAAATGCAATTAACGCATTAATGTCCCGTCGAAATGCCTCTTGACCGCTCTCCGTTGTTGGTTGTTGTGTGTTGTTTGTTCCTGGTCGCTGGTTGCCGGTTGTTTTCGCCGGCGGCAACATCAATTTTTCGGTTCCGCGGTCAGCGCCAAACATTTTTTGTTGCCTAACGCTGGGCGCAGGGCACACACAAGCACACAAACGCACACCAAGCACAACATGTCGGCGGCCATTGTCGCTGCTTAATGTTTAACAAATATGGCGGAAGTTGCTTTTTTCTGCTGTCTCTGTTGTGGCCACACAGACAAACATATTTATTTCATTAACAGCAAAATGGCAGCGGGAATGCGTGCAAATACCGCATTATGCACTAATTGCATGGCAACCTGTGGAGCATAAGCATAAGGCAAAAAATAGTTGCATAACTGCCACGCCCCCTTCAGGGTTCTGCATGCCAAATTGGTCGCCAAAAGCCGCAGGTTGGTCTTGCCCCTTCTCCCCATTAACCTGGTTACCCTGTTAGCCCTGTTAGCACTTGCCACAGCACAGGGCCACAGAGCGTAGCCAACGCAGCGAAATTATGCCGTAAACCTGGGGCTTGCGGAAAAACACACAGAGATAGAGAGGAGCATAGGAAGAGGGAGAGAAAGGGAGAGTGGAAAGCTGGAAAAGCATGCAATCTGCTGCCAACGCTTCAGTCAGCTCCTGGTCGCTGTGATTTTCTAATTAGGCAAGTTTCCCCAACACATTTTGCGGTCGCTAACGCTGCGGCAATTTACGCATAATACACGGCGCCCTGGGAAAACTATAGCGCGAACACAGACGCGGCACCTGCACTTCTATTTCTGTAAATTAACATAGAAATATGTAATTTCCGTTATGGCCTAAAAGAATGAAATAAATGAAGGCAAAAAAATAAAAGAAAACCAGAGAAATACGAAAAGTATAAGCGGAAAAGACGAGTTACTTTATGACTCGGCAAGATCCTGCAATACATTCAAGGAGTGCGCCAACCGCAAAGACCCTCGCCTACTTATAAAAATATTACGCCGCCGCCCAGCCGGGAATTGGGTGGCAGAGGGCGTGGCAGGAGACGGGGCAGGTGAAGGTGTAGCCTGCCATCCAACTATAATAAATTTCACGGGCTCAGTGAGGCGGCGTCCGCGGATCTTCGGGAAGAACGGAGTCCGGGTTACAGATATCCCTGGATGCACAGCGGAAAATAATAATAGGTTTAAATAGAGAACCAGAAATTTAAAAAAAATATGTATTCCCTTAAAATATAAATTCATTAGAAGTTATTAGAAAATAAAGTGATTTTTAAAATGTATGATCTTCTTTAAATAAATCCTAGTTGATTCCAAAAGGAGTTGAACGCTCCATAGATTATTTTTAATTAATATTTCCATATTTCTCATACCATAATATTAATTTAAATAATAAAACTTCGTTTACAAAAGCTCTTTTATCTCTTTATTTGTTTATATTTTTCTTAAATGCAATGTAATTATTTTTTCTTTGTGTTCCAGGATGCGTGCGTATGTACACCGCAAAAGCCGGAGCCCAAGACCAAGAACCGGGACCTGGTCCGGGTCCGTGTCCGGGTCCGGGTCCGGGTCTGGAGCCTCAGTTAAGCTCAGCCGGCGGGCGATGCGTTGGCCGGCCCAAAAGAAATTGCGTTGAGTTGTGAATGCCGCGCAGGGATTTACGTTTTCATTACGTTTGTAACCTTACAAGTAAAGACAGCAGGGCAGGGAAAGGAAGTGGGGAAGTGAATGTGTCTTTTGCCGTGCGTGTGAGTGTCGGTATGTGGTATGTGTGAGGGGGCTATGGGTCCCAACCTTTCACCTTTCGCCCCTGCACATTTCGGGCGTAATTTATGCGCTTATTGTCTTTTGCAAGGCCAGCCTCCTGCCAGCAGTCGAAAGCCCTGCACAGCAAAAAAAAATTATATCTATTACACCATTATAAATGGTTCATTAATACATCTTTGCACCACGATCTGTATCCCAATTTAATTTTAATTTTGAAGAGAAAGGGAGTCTATTATATTAAAAATTAATTCTAACAAAAAAAAGACCCAATGCTGCTTTCATTTCACATTAAAGTTAAACCTTGCTTGATCATAGCCACCTTTTATAGACTTTTTATATAAACATGGCAAAACTTAGTTAAAGGAAAACCCTGAAACCATACAAAGATATACTCATCGTTTAAATAATATAAATTCCCATTTAATAACAGATTTAACATCGTTTAAAGACCTTATTAAGAGATAACTGCCATCTCCACTATAATTTCTCTTTTCATCTCAAGTTGTTGATTTTTGTCAAGTGTACCCGCCCCATTTCGTGCCCATGATCTGCAAGGGTCCTTTGCCTCCGCCTCCATCCCCATCTCCGCCGTCTCCTTCACCGCCAGGGTTCCTCCTCCTCTACCTGCTCCTCGACACCGCGTCGAGGACTCATTTCGGCCATGCTTATTTGCTCACTCGCGCGTTCGCACGCCCTTCAGCCCAACTCGACTCGACTCGACTCACTTGTCGCAGTGTCTCGGCTCCTTGAGTCCTTTCATGCTGGTAATTTTTCATAACCGTCGACGAGTTGTCCGCCGCTGCCAGGTCGCTTTGATCCATGGCGACACGTTGACTGCCAGCACACCTGCACCGTCCCAAGTACAGTGGTTCCATTGGCCAATATTTCTGGTTTAAATTGAAATTGAAAGGTTACCAAGTACGAAGGTAATAAATAACACAAACAAGTATTTCTAGTCAACCGAATAATAATATCTAAAATGAATACGAAATCATTTCATGGGAATTTTTGGAATTTGTATATATTTTCCTTACCTTGTTTAATTTTAGAAGTAAAAAACATATTATTACACCTAAGAATAATTTTATACGTATTTAGAATTGATTTTATGCAATTATACAATGTTTATTTCACCGGAATTTCAAGGAAAACCGATTAAGTCAGTGTGCAAAAGTTGTGTGGTACTGTGTGGGTGGCGAACCCCACATATTTGAGCCTCCCGCGCAAGAAATTAAATATAAACTTGCTGCAGCACTTTGCCCTTTGGGAGCGGAGCTGAACGGAGCGGAGTGTTGGTTCTGCCGCCTGCTCGGGCAATAAAAAGTCCCTAGATTATGTTGTTGCTGCCGTTGCTGTTGCTGTTGCTGCCTTGTTAATGTGGCACTTGTGTTGCTGTTATTGTTGCTGCTGTTACTAGCTAAGTGGCAACTTCATCATCTCGAGGGAGGCGGGACTCGGAGCGGCCTCAATCTCCGCCGGCGCTGCCATAATTGTATTCAACAAGCTGGTGTCGCTCAGGATCCAAGAAGAATCTAAATGCGGGCGCGTGTATATTTCATTCTGTACTTTTGATTACAAAATTATCCGAGTGGGCGTCTTTTTTATGCAGATTATGAGATTTATTAGACCGCCCCCTACTTCAGATTCAAGGCTTATGCCAGCCAGCCAGCCAGCCAGCCAGAGATATTGCCCTAATGCGCTTGAGTTTTAATTCGCCGACTCGTGATTTACAGCCCTCGAGCAGTATCATGCAATCAGTCAAAGCACTGCAAAACTCACGTTTTATGGGCCCTAAAACGGGCTGAGCATTAAGTACCTACCAAAAAGCGATATACAAGCCTGCGAAATTGTTGATGAGCGAACTGCCAGTCCCGGGCCGCAAACAAGCAACGTAACAGGAATACTTAAGCTCCGGCCTCGCTCATCGGGTGGTGCTCCCAATTAGTTAAGCATTTCCACAAATTCCAGCTGAAACTCAGCCTCAACCTCATCCTGTTGCCGGTTGTCTCAGATGTCTCGGCAGTTGTCGGCTGTGGCCATAATGATTATTATTGTGCTAGTTTGTCTTAACAACTGCACTGCAAAAAAACTAAACGACTTTAATAAGTACAATAATAAAATATAAATCAAAACTTTAGACCTAAATTAATGAATTAAATAATTTATTTTGCAGATTAATCAATGGAATTTCTGGTAAATTACTAAATACATTTATTGTTAAATATCACTCTCCCCATTTTAACAAATAGTTTCGAGTGCATGACTACCTCTTCCAGGGGAAGTGTATTGATTTGATTTGCAATGCAATAATTACATGGTTACATGAGCGCAATTTCCGAAGCATAACTCACGGGGGTCGTATGCCAACGCCATGTACGCATGCAACATGTTGTCTGCCACGGGCCCCGTTTCTGCCCCCTTTCGACCCACTTCCCATCTTTTGTTAACCAAACTTGGCCGAAACACACTCACATGGGTGGGGTGCCTGGCGTGAGTTCGGCTTGTTGAGGAGTTGATGAGATGTTAAGATTATGTTAATGAGTTCATTAAATCACAAGGAACAAGCAACCGCATAAAGTTACAGACAACTGGGCGGGCAGGCCAACATCTTGGGAACTTGAGAGTTAGCCTGGCCCCGTTGGTCAGAGACGAGTTGTTATTGGCCAAGTTTCGCATTACCAATTAATTTACAGGTTGGAAGAGCTTAAAACGGGCATCATAAGCTAACAATGATCACTGAGTTAACTCTAAAAATCACAATAAGAATAATGAATATTTAAACTAAAATACTTTAAAGCTTATCTTTTCAAGTGTAGTACCCTTTCATCGCCAACTCAAATCTCGTTGCACACTCGCGAATAATTTCAATCTGATCGATTTGTGTATTTGTCAAACTGATTTATCGAGTGTCCCGGATTGATGGCGTGGAAATGACGACCCCCAGACACCCACGCAAATGCACACATAAGTTCATGCGGGAAGCGAACCTGGCGCACACGTGGAGCCGGAACAGTAATGATATGCAAATAGCGTGCCCTTTTCAGCTGCACCAGCATCAGTTGGCCCAGGCTCCGGACTACGGACTCCAGACCACGGACTACGGACTCCATTCAATCCGGCATTGGCACACGCATTCCATCGGGGACCCACAGAAAACCTCATTTCAATCTCGGCTGAGCCGCACTGAGCTGCAGCAGCCAAACACCGCCGTACACATGGCAGTGAGGCGGACAGAGAACCGAAGTCATTTGGCAAACTTCCGTCACACACAACAACTGCTGGAGCTCCTGGCTGGAGATCACTGAGAAAAACTTGCGGAGAATATTTTTAAGTGTGAAATATTAACTATTAAAACTAAGAATGGTTTATGTTGTATTTGGATTTCAACCCACGAATAGATAAGCAATAAAACTTTTTATTTATTCATTAACATTTCCTAAGATATACAGAAAAAGCTTATAGAAACAAATATAATAAAAACCTTCCATTCCATTATGATTAGCTTTATAATTGGCATTTTCAAGTGTATCCGTCAGTATAAGTATGCCAATCGTTGATGGCTAACTCCCCGCCTGGGACTGGAGCTCGTTCGAATGCATTTAGCCAAAGCCATCGCTTCGAATTGGCTTCCTCTATGCACAGCCAGTGGTGGTGGCGTGGCTAATCTAGTGAAATTCCAGTCAGCTAAGAAGAGCAGCAGCCGAGGCAGTGGCAGCCCAACTAAGCCAAATCGTGGCTTATTTAATCGCGACCATTCATCGCCGAAAAAAAAAAGGGAAATGCGAGATGCCTGTGCTTATCATATCTGCACCTTTTTAACCTTTTGCCCAGATTTCTTACTCCCCCGCCCGCCGCATTGGGGTCAATTTTAAATTATACACTTCCGCTTCCGTACTCCGACATTCGCTCGATTGACGACGACGACGACGACGGCGTCTTGCCTTTGGCCGGGCTCCTGTGTAAATATTGAAATCGATTCAGTTTTCATAAGCCGCCCGCGGCCCCCTTTTTATCCGTAAAGTCAGGTAAGCGGCTGGCTGGCGGCATCCTGCACCTCCAAGGAGTCTCGGGCGCTCTTTGGGCTGGGGGGGATTCGGTGTGGTCTGGCCTGGCCGGGTCTGTGGTTTCGCCTGCTTGTTATGCTTCATGTTTTTGCCAAGTTGTTGTCGACGCCAGGACTCCCCCTTTTCCGCTCGCCACTGCCTGTTTATGCAAGTGGATTACGGTGTTTGGATCTGATTATAAATCATCTTTATAATCCGTAAATCGTGTTTGGTTAACATAATGGAATAAATTTATTTTATTTATTGCAGCCGTAAGTTTTAATAAGATTTCTACGACTGGCCGCCGTTTATGCCAGCTTTTCCAGCTTCGTGTCCGCTCCTCCACGTATTTTCCTTATGTATTCCACTTGGCTCCCAATCTGGTCACCGGGCTCCCAGGGGCCTCGCCACGCCTCACTTCGGTCTGTTGGTCGGTCGGTAGGTCGGCGTGCCACGCCGGCTGCTTAAGGTTCAAGTGCACTTTAAGGCATCTGGAGACAAGGTTGTGCCGTCTGCCGGCGACGCGGCCAGCAATTATTGTAAATTGCTCGGTGTCATTTACACATTTTCCACGCATTTTCGCCATCGCAGTTGTCGCTGGGCCGGAAGTTGTTTGCCCTTCGTTTTGTGCCATTCGTTCCTTGTATTTTTTTCCTTCTCTTTTTTTTGGCTCTTCTGCCTGTTGACGTCGTTAGCGTTGTTGTCTCCTTGCTTATCTGTGCATTGTTGACCTCCTCCTGCTTCTGCTGCTGCTGCTGGTCCTCTTGCTCCTTCGCCCCCTTCTGGCCTCTTCAAGGACCTGTCGCGGTTGTCGTCGCCTGCTCCAAATAGTGGCCTCCACGGCGAGTATTTAACCAAACTGCCCACAAAATGGCATCCGAGCTGCATCGCGGCAGCTCATTAAACGCATGCACTGAAAGTTATCCGGACACAGCAGGGATGGGAACTTAACCAGTTTTTAAGTAGATCTAGGACTAAAGGATATCGAGTGCTTACTCTATAATTTCTCCATGATTATGCATTCTGAGTATTAATTTATTACTTTCCGAGAAAATCATATTACAAATTTCATATTTCTGCGGATGTTGTGTATTTTTTTTGTCTTATTTATTAACCATTTTTAATTATTTTTAACTATATTAATATTTTTTAATTTTAAATAGACTATCATTAAGAACCCTGGCATCTCTGTTGTACATGTCCGACTGCTCGAGTGCTGCCCCTCAGCTGCACGAGTGCGCCATGCGAAGACCTCGGAAAGCCGCTCATCGGCGCCTACTCGAATATTTTCTTTCGAGAGTTTCCACGGGGTGGCCAAGGCCAAAGTGCTTCTGTTGCACACTCCTTGCTGCTCTGGCGCCCACCCTCCAGTTGTCTGCGCCTATGAAATATCGCCCTTTAACGTCGTTCCTGAGCATTTTTAAAACGATAATGCGAATTTTTCACAGATAAATAATGCAAGTGGACTCGTGAAACACCAGTCTGTATTCCCTCCGCGAAGAACATTTCTGTCGAAATTTTATGAATATGGGGATTTATGGTTACGCGAAGGATTTGCTACGTGGAGAGCTTGAACCCGATGAAATATGAAGGATCTCACTTCGTGGATTTGCCAAAAAGTTTTGCCTTAGACTTACATTCACGGTTACCAGTTCTTTTGCTTGCTTCGGAAAAATGCTCTAAAAATGCATTCCCAGTTTCTACAATTTGTTATTTACATTCGCAGTTAATTAAGTTATCAAAGCGTAATTAACGTAATTTGATTTGATTGGATCTCGCGCTTTTTGTGCAGTTTTCGTGCAGTTTTCGTTGAGAGTGAAACGAACAGGTGAATGCTATCTGGATTTGGATATTTAGCTGCTTTTTGTTAGCTTTGAAGGGGTTAAAAAAACATCCTGAATTTGAATTTCAGCTGTTTTTGTTTGCTTTTTAAACTTTTTGAACTTCTCAACCAATTAACATGTAAATATGCAAATGCAGCCTCGCATTCGTTAGGGAAATGCTGAGAGGGGAGCCTGGGCCCAAATCCTGCCCTGTTGACTTCTTTTCCCGGCGCTACTTGAACTAATTTTCTCACAGACAATTATTGCTGTTCATGCACAAATTGCTGCCGAAGTGCGCATTTAGCCACTCGAAGGAACACTTGCTACGGCTAAAACCGGCAATCGCAATGACGATGATGATGGGGAGCCCGAGCTAGAAGGGCTGCATATGCTGTTGAATTTTTAGCGCAATTTAACAGCAAATTAAACCGCACTCACAAGGGGGAACCTGCTGCCCCATCGCCCGCCCTAATGCCACATGATTGGTGGGTGTGTGTGTAAATTGAAAAAGTTTCTGGCCAAGTTCGCTTGTGCTTCTACCAAAAATTTATTGCGAGTCGATGCCGAAATTGATGGCTCGCACAGCAAAGTGCTTGCCTAGGAGGAATGCCGCCTGCAAGTATTGACCAATTTATGCAGCGATTCAATCGCCGGCGGAGCGTGTAAGCGGCCCTTGAATTTATGGCCAACTAATTTAATATGTTCGCTCACTGTCGGTGAGTGTGTGCCAAACTAATTAAAAAGTATTTAATATCTGTAAACATGCCGAAAAATAAACTCCTTCGGCTGCCCAGCCCTAGACCTCGTGTCGAAAAAAAGCAAAATAGTGCAAACTATGCCCCCGAAAAAGTTTGTCGTCAAAAGGCAGACTCTCCTCGCATACATCATACTTTCCCCTGCAGGTCCTTTCATTTTGGTTGGACTTTATGGACTGCCGGGGGCCGCAACACTCCACCGCCAGCAAAGGCACCACTGCCGACGTCCTCATTTGGAGCATGTGTTGCCTTTGTCGCTGTCGCCTCGAACCAAGAGCCAAGTGTTGCCAAAAAGTAGCAAAAAGCAAGCCCACGAATCTGGCGTCGAACTCAGAATACCCGGTTTTGGTCTGTAATGAAAATATAAAAACGATTCTCATTATTTACGGATGAGAGATATCCTGTAAACTTTCAAGGCTGCTTTCATTTTCTAGAAAATTGTCCAAAAGTTTAAAGTTTCCCCTTGGTTTAATTTAGTTTATTTTCCAACCTATATACCCTTTTCCTCAGCAGTGGATAGTACAGAGAAGCTTCCTCGCTGTCGTTGTCGCGTCCTCATTATGAGCTCTGGGTTTTGGGGTTTTGCTAGCCAGCTGCATGTTGCATGGACCGGCTGCCGGCCCTCGCATCCGTCTACAGCCATCCCCCTGGCCATGTAGTGTGTCCCACTTTGGGCTCATTTCTCATCGGCGGGGCTTTGTTTTTAGCAAGCCAACTTTTGGCAGCCAAACATTTTTAGCAAACTTTATGCTGCTCGTTGGCCAGTTAACGGCTTTTCGCATCAGCGACGGTCCTTGTTTTGGGTCGTCGGGCCGTCGGTCCGCTTGCGTGCCGGTCCAAGGGTTGCAGCAGCAACAACTTTATTATTAGGAAAGTTGAAATATTGCCTCCCACACACACTCGTACACAGAGTGTAATCAGCTAATTGGCGGAGGAGCTGGAAGCCAGCGAAAGCCAGTTAATAAGTGAAGAGTTCAGTTCATGCAGCTGCACCTTGCGGCAAAATAGCCGAAGATACTCGGACTAACAAATAGCGACGAGAACAAATTGCACGGAAAGTGAAAAGCTAGGAAGGCCACGGAGAACAAACTTTTTAATTGTTTAATTTTTCGCAAAGTTTCCCTTCGTGTTCTTAATTTCGCTTGTTTGCAGTTTCGTTAGTTTTTTCGACGCTCTTCGGAGCACTTAAGCTGGCTTCATCTGTCAGGTCGGATGACTGTTTGCCTTCGGTTTCCTGTGCTGGGAGCTGCGTTTCTGCGTTGTGACTGCTCCCCGGCCAATGTGCCGTATGATGAATTTCAAGCAAGCCAGCGAGCAGCACAAACTGCCATGACAATCAAAATGTAAAAGAGACGGAGAGACGAGCCACCCAAAAAAGGGAGAAATGTTCTGGGGAATGCACCGAAAGTTAGCCGGTTAGCCCGCAAATTCAAAAGTCAAATAGCCACAACAGCAGACCAAGTTTCCCTTTTGCAGGACGGCAAAACAATGCCAAACAATAGGGCTGTGTCTGCAAGTGCAGTTGATGAATTAAACATATTCGCTTGGTTGTACTTTCGACAGTTTCCTTACGCCCTAACTGCCAATCGATTGCTATTCAAAAGCCAGATACTTTGCCCACTCGCAAAAAATTAAGCTTGGCTTCGTGGAGCGTACGGCTAGTTTTTCAGGAATATTTTGGAATTAAAAAACATAGTTAAACTATATTTTAATTAAACTAGGAAGCAAGCAAATGGTTATAAGATACATGCATAGTCGAAAATGAACCAGGAACATACTTGCTTTATGTCTAGATCTGTATACTGTTGATATTGGGTGGCATTTTGATATACTTTTAGTTTTGCAGTTTCGCAGTTTGCATCTTCACTTGAATGTAAGCTTCTGACTTGGATTATTATATCCTACAAGGACATAAATAATAAATAAATCGTACAGATAGTATTTTCGTTCTGTGCAACCCGTCCATAAATAGCCAGGTCCTTTGTCGCCAGCTGGCTTGCGGTTCGCTTGCCACCTTGGAAATATTTCAATGTCAATGTAAGCGCGGACACATAAACCAACGCCCACGCCGAACAGAACAAAAGTTGGAAAACTTTTGCTTTCAGCCGTATTCGCCGGAAGTCAGCCCCATAAAGTGGGCAAAAGCTTAAAGCGGAAATAACAAAAATTCTCGAAATAACAACAATGGTATATCGGGCACATATTTCTATATGTTTAGTGCCGTTATCTGGCTGTCTGCGTAAAGTGCCAAGCGGAAGTGCAAGCTGCAGTGGCAAAAGAAAACGAATGCGAATACGAATGCGAATGGGAAACCGAATTCGAATTGGAAAACAGAGTCAAAGTCAAACAGACAGACATCGAGAGTAGTTTTTGGGGGTGGTAGAGGTGGGCGGTGGAAAAAGTTTTCCCTCTTAACCCGAGTACGATAATTGTGAAATGCTTTTGCTGCCGGCCAAGTTTATTATTTTCTTATCAGCCCGAACAGTGCAGAGCGCATTATTCACTGCCTTCACCATCCTTTCAAATCCGTTCAGCTCCTTTCAGCCCCTTGGCCCGCTGCCACTTGACGACGCATAAAAATCTTCGCACGAACTTTTCAGCAATAAAAATTGCAATAAATTGAAATGTGCGTCTAAGGGTTTTTTTTTTTGCCGAAAAAAGGAACATTACCAAGTCTATGCGGTTGCCATCGACTATCGTGAGGGTCAGACCCCAGTTCCACAAAACCATCATCCAGCCGTCCAGTCAGTCCACAGTCGTTTCATAAGCTTTTCTGTCAATGGGAGAAAATCGGTACATCGAGAGAAATATTTATCTAAAATGAATTTAGAAACTAATGAAAATTGTATGATTTTCAATACAGTCTTTAATATATATATTTTGAATTATATATTATATTGATATTTTCTACTTACACAAAGTTGTCTCGCTGATCTACAAAATTCTGAACCTTAAAATATCCCTAACAGTAATAATATTTTTAGATTTTCTATAAAAATAGTTTATGATATATGATATGATATTTGATATGATATATACAGTTTTATGTTTAGAGACCCCTTATTTCCCCCAGTGTAGACCATACCCTGGGGGTTGCCCAGAAAACGATGTCCGAATGGGTTTGTTTATGCGACCGTGCGGGTGAGCCAGTGTCTGTTTGATTTGATATAGACTCGAGGAGCATGTCCTCGTGTCCAGAGCTTAACTGGGAAAACAATAAAATATCGAGTTTCCGATAGACTAATGTTTCAGTGGCTATCGAGGCGGGCACTTTTACGAGTTCGCCGTCGAGCAAATTATCATGGCTGTGGGGTCGCATATGTGTGTGCCTTGTGTGTGTGCCTTGTGTGTGGGTGGTGCCCCTCACCCCACAGGCTCCCGGGAACTTGACCAATATGTGCAGTGGTTCAATTAGAGAGCCAACAGGGCGCTTATCGGCAAATCATCGAGACTTTCCAATTATTTGTGTACATATGTAAATGCTGTAGTTTTCAAATTAATTTATGTAAATTCGCATTACGCATTATGAGCAACAACAATGCGGGGCCCAAACACGAAATGAATCTCTAATTGGCAAGCATCTCATTAATCCGATTTAGCAAAATTAATTAAATCGTAAATCGACTAATGAGCGCGCTCTGATTTCAGCTGCAAGCGATTTTGAAGGCCAAAGTTGCAGTTTCGCGTGGAGTGGGTTGCAGTTGAGCAGCCATGAAGTGTATTCAATATATTTAACCAGATAACACCGTGCAGCCCAACACGCATACGACGTGTAGTGCATTGATGAGGACTGTCAGATAAACAGGATGCGAAAGACCGAGGAGGTAGGCGTGCACAGTAGGGGAAGGACGAGGGGATGTGCCTTGACGGGAATCCAATTTCACTCATCGTGTAAACCGACATTGATTACTATTGTAGAGAGGTCCTGTGAATGTGTTCATGTATATGTAATCATTTACGTTCGGTGGTGATTCATTGGCTATTTTCCAGCATAGATATTAAGGGATTTAAAATATTATTTATGCGAAATTATATACCTAAATAATATAATACCAAAATATTTACCTATAATGAACTTTACCCACCTCATTCGAAATATTACTAATAATGTTGTAAACATTTATTATTTGGTTTTATCCTTACACTGACTTGCTTGTGAGTGTATTTATTTTTTACTCGACAACACTATTCATAAATACAGTTCAAGGTAGAGCGGCTTTTCATCATTATGTTCACGTGTGCCAGATTTAGATTAAAACAAGCCATTCACTGGGACAAGAGTCCTCTTGACATGCATCGAATGCATTAAATTCAAGGCGATTATCAATCAATTTGCTGGGCATAAGGACCCCTTGTTTGAAACATAACAGCGTACAAGTGCACATGTCGATCCCTGATGTATCTGCCTCCCTCTCTGGCGTCCCACCACCCATAATTCCCATTGAGCCCCTTGCACGGAGAGATTACGTAAAACTGCCTGCCAATGGAGCCGAGAGGTCATCAACTTCATAATCAACAGCGACATAAATAATCACATGTCCCACTTGGGGTTCGTGCATAAATGCGTTCCGAAAACGAGCACAGCTTGGACTCCGGATCCGGAACCAGGTCCGAGTTTGAGTTCGAGTCCGAGTCCATTGAGTGGCTACGATTCCACGTACGCTCGCTCGGCCTGCGGCAGGCCGCACTTTTCTATGGGCCATCAGGCAGGAGGCTCACGTGCGTACAGCACCTCTAAGCCACCTCCGACCCCTTTCCCTCCACCACCTGCCGTACGCCCCGGGAACTGGGTTAGGTTAGACCGACAGATGGCCAACCGACTTGGTCAGGCGTACGTGCGCCTACGCAGAAGGACGCGTGGTCAGAACGGGGCTTGGGCTTGGGGTGGTAGCTATTAGTGGGATCACTGAGAAAAAATGCAGATAGAATTAGTTGTAATGTTTAAATATATTTACATTTCAAATACCTCTTGTTATAAAGAATACTTGAAAGTAAAGGTAATTTTAAGGTAATTTCTAATGTGTTCTTGATGGTTTTCCAATTGTAAACTGAGAATCCAAGCTTGTGGGATATTGATCTCTTAGCAAACAAAATCACAATGCGTATTTAATACCTTCGAGTGCAGATAAAGTTCGCAAGTGTACTGCTTGTGCTTAATTTCGGAGCGTGTGCATGTATTTCCACGTCTGCAGCTATTCATAACAAACACACATGGTCCGTGCCAGGGCCAGGACTCAATCGGACTGTGACCCGGTCTTGTCTGCTGTTTATGGCACTTTGACGATGGCCGCCGCACCACCGACACACCGCACCACCTACACTCTCACCGAGTGTCGAACTTCCGAGCTCCGGACATACAAACCGGCGGCCGGGCCGGACCGGGCCGGGCTTTGGCATTTGTGCACGTTTTATTAATGGCGCATGGTTTAATATGCATTAAGTCCATGATGGCAGCACTCGCATTGTTCCGGCAGATGAAATTTGCATTGAATTGCTGGCTAAATATTTGTCAAAGCCATTGCTGGGCATTTAATAATCAATTTTGAGCACTTCCCTGCACTTTGTTTGCGACACAAATTGTATTTGTCTTTGGCAGTCTTAAAATTTGCTTATCAAACTTGTTTGGTGTGCCGCTCTAATTGAATTTCCTTGGTTTCGATGGACCCTGAGCGAGGGCGCTGGGATCCTGGGGCTTCCGAGCTCCGGAGCTCTGGCCGTAATTATTGCAAGGGATGCGAACGAAAGGTGGGAAGGGAAGGAAGGGTTCTATTAACAATTTGAAATTTATTTTTGGTGATTTTTCAGGCCACGAGGACTGCCTTTTGTTGGTCCGAGCAGGAGAAATATTGGGGCCATTGTCTGAGCATTGTCCTTTTACCTTTGCCACCTTCGTCCAATGCCGTTACCTGCTTTACTGCCTTTACCTTTACCTTTACCTTTGGCAGTCTTCCTTTGACCGCAGAGCACGGTCGGCGGAGGACCTTCTCCGTTTCCAGTTAGCGAGTGCTGTGGTTTATGTGCGCTCATCTATTTCATTTGGGGCTACGGCAACTGGGAACGGGAACTGTGTCAAAGGCGCCTGCCTAAATGATTTAATGAGTTTTCTTTATGTCCAACCATTTGCTGGGGTCAAGATTTCGGTTTCGGGCGATTCGTTTACCGAGAAATCCTTGTCATTTTTTATGCAGCGCATGGCATAATGATCAAAGGCATTTAGCAACAGCTGCTAGCAACTCCCACACATACACACACTCGCCCGGATTAGGCCAAGTGGAACAGAAGCAAAGACTCTGCAGTTAGGGACTCCGACTAAGAGATACTTATTAGTCACTAACTTGGTTATGGGTAAATCAAGTTTATGTTGGAAAAATTTCCTGCTGCAGCTCAGCATATACGTGTTTTGCCAATAATGATAACGAAATCCAATACTTGGTACTAATATCCATGCCCTGTATCAGTAGGCTCACTGTAGCTCTAGGCCACCGGATACAGTGCGTGCCCGCGATAAATACACATCGCAGATATTGTTTCGGGTAAATCTAACAGAGATTTATCTGCCAAGTGTCACCTCGAGGGGAAATTTATATGCTGCTTGTCCCAGAATCGCAGCTACGCAGCGACAAGTGATCGGCGAGGCAGCTTCCTGCCAGCCGCGTCCGCGTCCGCGTTCTCGTTCTCGTCCGCATCCGCATCCGTATCCGGAGCCATTCCAAGATGGCGACGTGCGCTGCGTCTTCATTTGCATGTGGCTGCTGCGTGCGGGGGCTGGAATTAGCTGCATGTGCTTGAGATTCCGATTCCCATGGCTGCCAAGCAGCCAGAGTGCCAGGAGAGGATATACAGATATGCATAGATTCCATCCCGGGCACAGCCTGCTCCTGCCTGCTGTCTGTTTCCGGCTTAAACGCCGCTCTGTCGCTTCAAATTTCATAGTCGCTTGAGCGCGAGTGTGTTACTGTATTTGTGCTCACGAGTGTGTGTGTGTAGATGTGTATAAGTGTGTGCATATAGATTAACATAATGCTTAAGTACGTGTGACAAGCGACTTCCGGGTTTCATTCCTCGAAAATTTATGTTGCTTCCAAATTGTCGCACTCGGGCATTCCCATTCCCATTCCCATTCTTAGTCCCACTCGCATGTCCTCATATCCCCATGCCCCATCCTTGCTGGCAATTAAATTCATTGGAGCAATAAAATCGCAAAGCGAAGTATAAAAGAAATATAATTACACGGCACAAGTAATCTCTGCAGGCAATCGATAAAGCGCCCCACTGCTCCACAGTTCAAAAGAATGTTGTTCGTATCATTAATATTTATCAACTTTACTGGCACATTGTAACAGAATTCAATAAGGCAATCGACCATCGACATCGGCTTTGACTTATTGTCTCGTTGTCTTGTTGTGGCCGATAAACTAAATGTCAGTGCATTTGAAAGATAGTCCCAGTCCTAATTCTAATTCGGATTCTCGGTCCCATTCCCAATCCATTTCAATTCCCATCGCATTTCAAGTGGCAAACAAAACTTCACTCATTACGTATGCGCTCTCTGGTCGGGATGTTGATAAAATTTATTACGCATGCGGCACGCGTATTTCATCTTGTTTGCTTGTTTGCCGCGTTATTATCGCCCAACGTGGCGTATGATTAACATAAAACGACAGGTCCCTCCTCCACTTGAAAAAAATCCATCAGAATTATAAGAAAATAAACCTAAATGTAGAGAACAAGAATTGAAAAAGAAATTAACATTGCTGTAAAAGTAAGTCAGTAAAATTTTAGCAAACATATTAAATGCTTGAATGAAAAATAAAATCTGCTCTGTTGTTTTTAGCCTTAAATTTCTCGCAGTGCCTCAGCTTTCAACCACCTGCAATGCACTGCCGCCTGATGATGCCGATGATGCTGATGACGGCGCCTCTCTGGGGTCGCAGTATCGAAATTCGGCATATCAACTGATTAACATACTTTTCTGGCACTTTACCAGCAGGCGCGGAGTGGCGCAGACAGGCGACTGCGGTTATGTAACGCGCCAGCTTCCTGTCGCCCCCCCACTTGCCACGCGCTTTATCTGAACGCGTTCGAGAGTTCGCGCTACGTGCGAGGATGTAATCGTTTCGTGGGCGGTCCACACCTGAAAGTGATCAGCCCTCGACGGCGCCATAGTACTCTTACACAATATTTAACATTTAAAGACTCGCAGGACTGAGGACGACTTGGGCGGACGGCCATTGTTGTCGATGGGTCATTGCGGCTGCTACAGGTTCACGCTCTCAGGTCGTCGAAGAATGGATAGCGTCGTGGATGGCGTGGATAGCACGGCACGGATGAAATGGCTGGAATGGACACAAAAGCGAGCGCGGCTGCCCGGTGTCCTGCCGGCCAATCAAGGACACATTGTGTGCGTAGCTCCTCCTCCTCCTCCTGGTCCTCCTTATTCCCGTAGAATGTGAAATGACAAAAATCGTTTCTGCGAGCCGGGCAAATAGAAAAGTAAAAAATAAAAAATACAAAAAAAAAAATAAGTGGCAGGCCAAAGGAAAGAGCTTCAATATCAAATAGCAGTCCCTCGTCCCCACAAAGAGGATTTCAGCATTGGGAAGCAATAAATATTTAATTGAACCCACTTGGCCGTGCATTCGCCGGTGCAGCAACTGAAAATTGCCGCATTAGAAGCAATTTCCATTTTACTTTAATGCCCGCAATTACGACCATCGAACTGGGTGATGGCCCAACGGAACAGATATTTGAATTCCCGTGCAAGTGCATAGAATTTAGAAAGAAAAACATTTGAGTTACTTAATCGCCGACAAAATGAAGAGATGTCTGCATGCTTCTGAAACAAATATGCACATGTCAGAGTGCCGAGAGTAAGTAGAGCTATGAACGTCGAGGACTTGTGGATTAATTAAAGGGGATTCGGCTGCTTATTCGTTGGTAAACAAATTTGCCTTCGATAAAAGTGAAATGTGCCACACCAGTGTGTCGGTGGCAATCAATTTTCCCTCCAGACAGCAGGCTCAAGAATTTTGCGTCACCAATGAGCAAACAAGAGGGTCAGCAGGCCGGGAAACAAAAGGCAGGGCAGCCCTAGACACCAACTCCTACTCCGAGCATCCCGTCGCATCGCATCGACGTGGAAGCCGACTACGAGGGGATGAGCCCATTGATGGGGTCGTAACTGTGGCTGCTGGGCTGCTAGATGCCAGGCTAGCCAGGAGGTATTATTACACCATTACGCATGCACTCAAGGCCTTCATTAGCTCGTAGTTTGGCGCTATTTGGAAAGCAATTACTGCTGGAGATGATGATGCCGGGACTGAGACGCAGCTCGATGACCGGAAACGAGGCACAAAGACCCACGGTGCATTGAGCTAAGCTTCAGCATCACCACAGCCACTTACTCGGCCAGGTCCTGGCTGCTAGTGTTGTCAACTAGGCAATTCTTGAAGTGGTCAGAAGGTATGCAGGAAAAAAGCTATATCATTTTAGATTCAAAAAATCTTCATTACTTTTAGGGAAGTATAAGAAATTCTTAAAAAAGGTTGGATTGGACTTTTATTTTTAAATATTTGTTTAATATTACAGAAAAAATCCCGAGTTGGGGAGAAATATATAATTTTCTTTGAAAGTAATTATTATTCTATGAAATAGTCCAGCTAAATAAGAACAATAATAATTTGTTTAGGCTCCTAATAATAATATCATTGTAATATCGTCAAGTGCTATGTTCACAAAAGCATAGATTGATATTTTTCAGTCTTGACTTGAACCATCATATTTTTTTAAGAATAATAAAATTGGCTTTAACTTAGCCAAGGCTCCATCACTCCTGGAGACAATGATGGGACAAAGTAAATGAGCCTTCTCGTTGACAGACCAACTCATGTGTCTGCGGCTCAGTTCAAGTGAGGGTGTGTGTGACGGGTGGGTGTGGAATGGGCTTGTGTGTAAGCGGAAGTCACTTTAGCCAGTGTCTGTGTCCCCACTGACTCCGAATTGGCATTTACAACGTTGTTTGCTGCTGCTGCTCCTGCTGCCTGCTGCAGTGCAAGTTGCAGGGGTCGCAGAGTGACCGACCGACGGAGCCCAATAACAAAACCCCTTCGCTGGCCAAGTCTGCAACACGCAAATGCAATTAACACGCCGGCAGACTGAACGGAAATGGAACGCTGCTGCCATCGCCGCTCCGAGAGTCTGGCCGAAAATGCTGACCCTTTCTGGGGGGTCTTGGTTTTTTGCAGGCAGGACATTCTGAATGACCCTGCATGGCCGTAAATTAGACATCTGAGTGCCCGAAAGTCAATTAGTTGCAAATTAATTTTTCAATCTCTGTCCCAGGCGAAATCAACAAATCGAAGCGCCGATTAAGAGCAGGATGAAGGAGGAAAAGGACCGAAAGCAGACTCACAGCAGGCAGGTAGGACACTCTTTCAGGACACTCAGAGCCTGCATGATTGCACTCAAAAAGCACGCGCCGAGCAATCGAGAGGATTCGCATTTGCATTTTTTCTTAAACGTTTCGTTGCTGCAGCTCGTTTCTTTTTTCTCCTTCCTTCTGCCAACTGGCCAAAAAATAATCGCCCAGCCAAGTGTCCTTGCTGGCCGTGTCTGCCATTTTCCTTTGCACTTCTTTCGGCTTCATCGGCGAAATCGTTTATTTGCAGTTTAATGTGCACTTCACTGCTCGTTTGCATAGCAATACATATAATGCTGAGGGGCTACTGGGAGATTTACCTCCCGCTCGAGTGGAATTTAAGAAATTTCAATATTTGCTGGCGGCCTAAAAGTATCAGCACTTTGCTCGGTCTCGGCTTGCGTAATTCATGACGGCTGGAAAATGTGAAACATTTCTGCTATAAATCAGCATCCACTGGAAGAGTAAAGAGATTAAACTAAAGGCTTGCAACAGGCACTGGAAAAAACTGGTCGATATAAAATAGTAAAACTTTCAACTATATTCTTTGTGAATTTCCTAGAATTATTTTAAAGCTTGGTCTCTAAGCAATAGTGTTTATATTTATTCCGTAATAAAAGAAATATCCTGCAATATTCCAATTATAACCCAATCAGTAAAAGAATAATTGAGAATATGCCTCAATATTTTCCTGTGCCTAAATATAAAATTTTGTTTCGCTCCAAGGGAAAAGGTGGCAGAGGTAGGCCGAAATGGCCGAGTAGGAGTATTAGGCTGAGGAGCAGGAGCAGCAGCAACAGTCTCGACACCACATATATTATTCATTCATTTAATATTTAAGCTGCATAGCTGTAAATCATACCGGTGGTGCAGGATCCGCCGCCCCGAGAGCACATGGCCTTCCATGTACAGGCCCTCATTGAGTGCAAAAAGCATTGTCCAGCACATAAACCATGTTGCAAATGACCAGACGTGGGCCCTCCATTAGCCTTCATGGCCCCCAGACCACCTACAGCCCAATGGAGCCACTCTGCCCTTCATTTTCTAGTAGGGCTCCACAGACCAGCCTGCTTACAGGGCATTTTTGCAGGTCCTGCGTCTGCTGGCTCTGCTGATGCCGGGCTGGGCTGGGCTGGGCTGGATCCTGTTGTTTGTTCCACTTGACCACTAAAGCATAGTTTTAGGCGCTAAAAGCTAAACACCGAAATTCAAAAAGCAGCTGCTACCGGGCCCAAAACTCAGGGGCACTTTAGTTTATTTCGTTTGCCCTGTGCGTGGGTGTGAGTGCATACGTATTTGATCGCATTCCGGTCAGAACATACACTTGGAAGAAAACTGAGCTTCAAATGTAGTAAATATAATTAAAATAAAATGAACAATACCAAATTAAATGAGATGATAATTAATATCTTTAAACAATGGATAATTCCTTGTTACGAAAAACTACTTCCCCCCAATTTACAACAAAACTATTCAGCAAATTCTCAATTAAATTAATTGAAATTATAAAATCAAATTAATAAATTATATTAAAAATATGTTATAAATATTTTTGTAATTGAAAATGCAATCTTCTGAAATTAAAAATTGTTTCCTGTGCACACACACCAGTGTGGTTCTTGGCCAGTGGCCATCTTCTTGCTTCAGTTAGCTTTGGCACTAATTGCACCTCCACTCACCTGCTGCTGCTGCTGCTGACGCATTCCCACTGCCAGCGGCTGTAAAAAAAAAAAAAAGGTAAAATAATTAAGGCGGCTGCAGCAAATGCAAGTGCTTTCCTGCAGAGACGCAGTTGGAGTGAAAAAAATTGAAACAATTTGCTGGAAATTAACCAATGTGGGATGCCTTTATGATTGATCGACAAGCCAAAAAATCTCTCTTTATTGAAAATTGCGGTCGTGTCATAATGATTATACATATGTACATTCGTACAAACTACCATTTGGGGCCCGGCAGTCGTCATGTGACAGGAGTTTATACCATTTTACAGCTGACCGCAGCGGAATAAACCACTAAATAAATTATGCATGGTTGGGGCAATTGTGTATTGAATTGGCAATGCCAGGACAAATAGCCCAATCGACCCCCGGATAAGCTGGGCGAATGCAAACAATGCCGTAAAGGTAAACTTGCAAAATTAATTAAAATTATATTTAAATGTTCAATCAAATATTTAAGTGCCTGCCGTGACAGAGCCCAGCAAGCGAAACAAATGAAATTAATAAATAATTGCAAACATTTCTTTACCATTCGGCTGGTTGACCAACAACAATTCAGGCCCTGCATGCAAACGCAAATGCAAATGACAGGCCCAAACCCAAACCCAAACTCAAACCCAATCCCTAACCCACACCCAAGACCCGGCTCAATCCCAAGCCCCGGAGAAACCAAACACCCACAGATGGGCCATAATGATGGCCTGGTCAAAACACGCCCAGAGGACCAGATCCTTGGGTAATCCTTGGCCTCCATCTGCCAGCTGTCTGTTGGCTTAGCCATTTTAGCAGCAACACCAGCCAAGGCAATCCAGAGTCAACAAGAGCGGCCCGGCAACGCCTGAGCCCCCCGTTTTATTGGTAGGGCCAATTTCTGTTTGTGCCGCAAAGTGCCAACTGCAATTTGGTAGCAGCTCAGCCAGCCGCCTCCGGAGTCCGGAATGCGGAGTCCGGATCCGAAGCCGCATGTGCATCTTGGATGTTGAATGTTATTAATGGCGACTGATAGACGGAACCACTAATGGCCGCCCTCTGAAATTTATCGGAGCTGCGGTCGTGTCACCTTGCAGGCGCTTCGCAAATTAGCGGTGAGCCCCTCTTAATTTATTCCGTTTAATAAGCGCTGTTCATGTTACCAAAGCCTGAACACAGAATTCTCTATGAATTGGTTTTAAGTTTGGTTTGTTTATTTATTCATAATTTAAAAAGTATAAGAAAACTAACTGAAGGGGGCCATGCAATATTTAACCGGTTTTGTTGATTGTTTTTTTTTCTTTTATTTTTAATTTCTATCTCCGGTCAATTAAAAGATAGAACTGTGAATTTTTCATTATTTAATTATACAATTTAAAATGTTTTTTTATTGAATAAAATTTTTATTGATAAAAAATCTGCTTTAAAAATTAAATTGTATTTTAATCTGTATCTTAATGGCTAAAAAATAAATTGTTTAAGCAATATTTTTAATCCTATTTTCCCCTAATTCCTCTAGAAACCGACAGTGAAAAGAATAAAATCAAATAACTTTTTGGAAGATCACACCGATTCTCTGATTTTTTAAAATAAAGGAAGCCCTTTTTTAGATCGAATCAAACTCAAGTTATTGTGTTGCGATAATGTGATTTCTTTATATCAGAAAAATGTTGTTAAATTAAATTTTTTGTAAAGTTGTAGGTGTTTTTGGTAAGAAAACAAATTTTTCAGCGAACAAAGTTTCCGGTAGATGTTCATCCGTGGCGCACAGCAGTTTTGCACGTCTCAACTGTTTAAATTTAATTTGCCAGACGACTTTGCTGCTCCTCCGGATCCGGCTCCGGCTCTAGCTCCTGCTCCTACTCCTACTCCTGCTCCTGCTTCTGGTGGCTGTGTTTTCAGGTCGCCAGAAATCAACATTTTCTGGGGCGACGTGAGCAATCGAAGGTAATGCACTGGCTTCAGTCGGCCAGAGAAACAGGGGCCACAGCAAGGTCGGCGGGGGAGGGCACACACACAACACACGGAAGTAGTTACCATCATGCCAAATATGACAAATGCTGTTGCACATACAGCCCCGAGTACAAAAAAAGGACCTTGGTTTCTGCAAAGAACTATCCCCGACCGACTGACACGTAAACTGCATAAATATAAACGCAGCCGGCGAACGTGCGAGACATGGAGGCGAGCTACAACCAGCCAGGGCAGATGGCAATCCAATGCAAAATTTAACAAGCTGCACCCACCCCAGACCACTGAGCGAATGAACCTCCAGGGGAACAAGACACAGGCGATTAGGTGTCCTTCGGAGAGCAGTGCAAGTGCACTAAGGAATCAAATATCCTTAAACTTGCAAGATATTTATTTAAAGAGTGTTTTTCATTTTCTTGAAGTTCTATATTCTAATATTTAATTTTGTGCTTCTTTCATGGATACAACATATACTGCCTTTCTAGAAATACCCTACGATTTTGTACAGTGATCTTAGTGAGACAAGATGCAAAGGTTCGGGTGGGGAATCCCCCAAAAGACCGCAGGGACAGCAGCTGCCGCTTGCAGCAGGCAGCACTCAACCCATCTGCAACCGAAGAAGGAGCTGCGCCACCCTTCTGCGGTTTGCCATCAGACAATGAAAGTAACCGGCAGCACCAGCAGGAACTGTAGCAGTCTTTCGGCAACACCAACTAGCAGGGGTAGAAAATTTTAGCTGATTTGGAAACGCAAAATCCGCTTAAGGTTAAAATATGCAAAGTGTTTGTTCGCCTGTTGGCCCGGCGAAGTGAGAATGTGAAATGACATTTTAGGGGCGAGCCGGAGGCAACAAACTCCGTTTGTATACTGCAATATTGTGCATTTCCAGGCGGTGAAGGACAACAAAATACAAGAATGGCAGAAACGGGGCCTCAAAGTAAGGATGACCGACGGAAAACAAACGGCCAAGTCAAATCTCCTTGAAGGCGGGACTGGTCAACAGTCAATGGGATTGGCTTGGCAGCTTCCAAAAAGGGGAGGTGCCACCATTTCAACTTCTTTCGAAGCTGGCCACGCCGTAAGGATATTGCGAATTTACCAAAGGAAACGGAAGTGCAGAACTAGCAGGAAACGGACTCATACCGAGAACAGCATCGATATCTGTTTGTCTCCAGCCACGCTTGCACAAGAAACGGAGCAGCAGGGACAAAGGGCGAAGCAGTAGCTCCAGTCTATGGATCCTTCGATGCTTCGATGTATGCAAATGCCACTCGTTACATTTGCATTTGGCCAGGCAATGGACTTACTTCTGCCCCCACTTCTGCTGGAAAAGTGGATTTAGATAAATTCACTTTCACAATTGACACTATAAACAGATTGCGGTCCAAATTGCTGGCCACAGGGAGAGAGAATCAGACGGAGTTTGAGCAAAAACCCTAAGTGGAGGGAGCTGCTGCTCTTGGTAATTGTTTAACCCGATGGAAATTCGAATTCGAACCAGAAATCTGACCCGGAAAATCAGGACCAGACTGCCGTAATTACCAACCGCACGCATTGCATAATTATCAATTTACATTTGATTACGTTTGTTTATTTGCACAAATAATTATTTGCATGCAAAAATAATTGCAACGACTGCAGGCACTGCCTACACGATGAAACCAGAACCAGCTCTTACCTTTGTCCACCAGGTGGGTTAGTTGTTAATTAGCGGCCTGGCCAGAGATTTCACTTGCAGACACAACAAGCAACAAAGGCACTGACATTCACTTTATGTAATGGGCTTAGGTCCTGGTACTTGCTACATTTATCAATGGAGGATTTGCTAAGCCAACTCTCATTACCACGCACTTTCTCCTAACTGCACACGCCCCATAAAACCCAGTTACGTATGCAGCAATTTTCGAGGCCCCACCACCACCACCGCCGCCTTCCCAAAGTCATGCAAGATTTATGAGAATGTCAGGCGGGCGGGAGGGGCCTGGTTCAAATTTAATCAAACGCCAAACAACCCTTTCGTGGGATACAGAAATCAAATTTCGAAATTTGCAAGCTGCGCCTGGGCGAAAACTTTCATATAAGAAGTCGGGGAAGGAGTGGAACCGTAATGGAAATGGTCGAAAATTGCGGGGATCACATTCCACAGTCCAGGAATGTCGACCGCTCACTCCAAAAGCATGTCCTTCAAATACAATATACTCTACCAACAATTGCAGTTGAAATAATAGTAGTTATTCAGCTATTTAAAAATATATATAACAATTAACATTAGTTTATTATTCAATGCTTTTAATTTAGATCCCATTTTGATATTAATTTAATTCCATAATAAATTTAAAGTACACAGCTTCTGAGTTATCCTTGGACCTATATTTTCGAGCTCTGCTGTGCACACATATTCTTCCCGAAAGGAAACTGATTCTATGCAGAGTATGTGTGCCTGTGCATTCGGGTAAATTTCATCTTGGGGCAGCAACATAAAAACGTCGAAAACATGGCAAACATTAACGGAAAAACAATTTTCATAAATCTAGAATTATTACCCGGGAAGCAAGCACAAAACAAGAACAACAACAAAAATGGAGAAAAAAAAAACGTACAGAAAAGAAAAGAAACTCAGGGCGAAAGCGGAAGTGCGCTGTGTGTCCATTGAGGCAACAAATTTGCCAAAAAATAAAATTCCAACCAGCATATGGAAGATGGAGGCTGCCGAATACCCTGCCATTTGGGGCTGGGGAAGGCACCACACGTATAGGAAAGTGACCCCCAAAGGGCGAACCCTCGCGAAAAGTTTCTTTGGCAAACATATTTGCAAAAGCATTTATTATTTCATATTTTACGCCTATTTCGGGGGTGTTTTTTTATAATATAGCGAAAACAGAAGGCTCGGCTGGGTGGGTGTAGGAAAGTGCTTATGTAATTGCGAAGTGTTTGGCAAACAAGCCGCCGCCATAAATCACATAATTCACGCTGAACGCACAAGAGCCCTTCGCATTGTCTTTTTTTCGCTGCCTTCCATCTGCGTTCTAATTCGATTTTTGCAATCGCTTTGAAGTCCACTCAAATTTCAATAATTCTCCTCTTCCATCGACATGCAAACGCAAACAAATTATAGTAAGAGTGGAGTGGAGAGGATGAGTGCTAAAAAATATGATAGAAAAAAGGATGGAAGAGCTGAAGACATCAACTGTCGCTGTGAAATCTGTTATTAAGCCATTTATAGTTAAGGCAAACAAAGCGAAGCGAGCCAGGCCGGAGTGAGCGACACTTGAATGCCCGAGTGCTTATAGACACACTTTTCAATGGCTTATCAAAATCTTAAGCTGACGACAATGGCTGTCTCGTTGACAAAGGAAAACCCTCGCACACATGCGAGACAATTTATAAAATTAAAAGTCTTGGGAGTCAGGCAAGTGAAAGAAATGCAATGCACCAAGGCGAGGCAACAAAGGGGCAAGGAAATAAAACTCGGCGAGAGACAACTCCTCGACCGATTTCCCGGCTTTTCCGCTCAGTCGCCTGGAAAGCCGTTACTGTGCACCAGTTCGATAAAAATGAGTGGGTGAAAGTAAAAGGGAAAGCGAGTCTGAGTGTGAGTGTGAGTGCGAAAGTTTCCTCCACTGCAGTTGGCATATGCCGCAAATATTAGTTCGCCAAATGCCTCCGAATCAGGAAAGGATAATCAGGGTGTGTGTGTGCGTGAAGTGGTCATGACAAATCCGCAAAACACGACAAGAATTTTCACAATTTGCATATTGCAAATCGCTAAGAGTTCACTGAAATAAAAAAATATGATTAGACATTAATTTGTGACATTAACATATTGAAAAAATAATTTATTTTCTTATAAGGTAAATTGCTAAGGGAGATCTATAAACTAAAATGTTTTTTACATTACATTAAAAAAAAAATAAAACATTTTCTTCACTGGATATAATGACAATCATATATTTTTCTTTAATATAAGGTAAGCTTAGCATATTTCAATATATATTAATCATTTTGTAAAATTTAAATTAAATTCTCGAACTGCAACATATTTCTTTCAGTGCCTATGCAAATTACCTATCAAAGCAGTAGATTAATTTGGCGCACATTTAAGTAGGCAACACGACCGCTTCATTTTCCACTTTCCATCTTCTATATTCCACTTTTCCCGCTTTCATTTTCAGGTTGTGACACATGACAAATCACAAACGCAAGCAGTTTACAATTGATGTTAAATCAAAGCTATAAACACGATGTGAGTACGGTGTGTAGGGTGTGTTGGGTGTGTGTGGGGGGATGGTGTGGTGCCTTATTTGTCACACACATTCAAAGAGCGGCTACGTGACAATTTCTGTCATTCCGCCCGGGGGGCGTATCCGTTTCCGTTTGACTTTCACTGCACTGCAGCTGCGACTGTTTTTTGTTTAACTTAATTTTCGGCATCGCCCAAAATGCTCCACTGGCTTTGGCCCTGGCGCCACCTTTGTTTATGCTCTGATTGTTGTTTATGCCAGCGCACAGGCCCACACACACAATATGCAAATGCCGGAATGCCAGGGTGCCAGGGTGCCAGGACAACGAAACGGACAAAAGGATTGGGCTTCGGGTTGACAGCCGTTTGACAAAAGGGAAGCCTAAACTTTTGGCCTCAGCTTAAGTGCCACGGCGAGCATTATTCACCTGGTTGGCCACGATTTTCCTCACCCTTCCCATTGCCGTCACCTGGGAATTTCCCTGGACGCACGTGAGGAAAGCGGAGCAGCCTAGACATTTCCCCAGAAAATGTCAGGCTTTAATCAAGTGTCAAACACCATGTCTAAATTAACATTCGAAACGTTGACTCGAAATCAATCCGTGTGTCAATCAGTGTTTGCGGAAAAAAAAAACAATATGAATGGAAAAAACAATTCCTGTTTTTAAGCTATTTCAATAAATATTCACATATGAAGCTGGAATTGGAAATTTCAGTAATAATAAAATGTCCATTAAACCACTTTATTAATTATTTAAAGTCAATTTCTAAACATCAATCAATTGGTGTCAATAAAAATGGAACAAAGCTATTATAATTTTTTTGTATAAATACTTTCTAATGCAAAACGTTTCACATTAATAAAGACAATTTTTGAGGTATTTATGCTATTTAGAGCCTTTATTAAAGGGCTTTTTGAAACAGGAGTATGAATAAATGCAGGTAAATATGTGGATTATAATGAATATTAATTCAAAATTTAAACATTTAGACTCTAAACTCGTTTTATATATACTTTCAATCCTGATATATACATCCACATACATTGCAACCCCCCGTGTTATTAGCCAAATGCAAGACTTAAAGACCCATCGAAAGTTTTGTGAACAAACGAGAGCCCTCGAATACGAAACTTACTGTCGAGAGTCCTCGACAGACGCAGGAAAAGAAGTTGGGGGACAACTTTTGCAAAAATACCGAGCACCTCAGCACAATGGCAGGCAAAATTGAAGGCTGACCGCCCATAAATGCATAGAAATCCAGTGCAGAAATTAGAGGAAATCCACAAATCGAAGCAAAGTTTTTCCACTTTTCCGCTCTGCCCGGCCCTGCCACCGCTTTATTGTTCGCAAATTTCCCTGGGGCCTTATAAACTCCAAGCACCACCATGCACCATCACCACTATGTAGTATTTCTGTAGTGCAAACATTTGCGCTGCTGATTACTTTTAATGCTTTCCATCGAGTCTATGAGTGTGTGTGGTCCTGGGGAAAAGCGGAAAATCAGCCAGAGGCCTGGCCCCATCAATCAGTTTGAAGAAACCGAAGCAAAAATTGACCCAAATTCTGAGCAAACCAAAATCGTTTTAACAAAATTCGGAATTCCATCACTCGCGCTCTTCCCTAGTACACGAACATGTCACGCTTTTGTCCAATTTTCCTCCGTGCCCGCTCCTATGCAGGCTATATCTCTCAGTTCTGTAGTGACAACCAAGAAGAAGCAATGGATTCCTTCTGGCCGGACTCCCTGGTTCTAAACGCCTTGACGGCTAAGGATTTTACGAGCTCTAAGTACAAGAAACATAGCGCGCACCGGGCCTCGTTTCGAGAGAACACTGTCTCGGCGTATGAAAATCGGCTGCGGCGCCATTCGGATCCAATGAAGGTGTTCCGGTACTTTGCCACCATCAAAATGAAGAGCAAGGCCGGCAAGTGGGATGTGTTCATGACCCCCCAGGACTTCGTGCGATCGATCCTGCCGGGACATAGGCAGCCCGTGAACCTGGCCTTGTCCCGTTACCGCCTGCTGGACGACGAGGCAGCCGAAAAGTGGCGGACTGGCGCTCAGAAGGACAGCGTTTTCTTTAAACTCGGAGACACAGGGCTGCTCGACTACAGCGACTACGTCTTGCTGACCGTCTTATTGTCAGTTCCGGAGCGCCATATTCGGCTACTCTTAAACCTGTTGGACTACGACGAGGATGGCACCGTAAGCTTGGAGGACCTGGATAATGTAATACGAGTCATCAGCAATGGCAAGACATCCATGGGGAACTCGCATCTGAAGAGAGCCGTGTTCGGACCGCGACTGAGGAAAAAGCCGAGTATTGACGATCTGTTGGAATTCCTGCAAAAGCTGAACCAGGAGGTTCTCGTCAAGGAGTATGAGATGTTGCGGAAACACGGCAGGTAAGTGTTGTCAAAATCAAGCATCTTTCTTCAAACCTCATATATCCTTTGTCCGCTTTTAAAGTTCCGTGATCACAGAGCTGGACTTTGCCAAGGTGCTGCTGGCGTACAACAAGTCTGACCTGCAGCGGAAAGCAGCTCTAGAGCGAGTCAAGGAGAAGTTCGGAGAGGAAAAGATCGGGATCAGCCTGGACGACTTTATGGCCTTTTCAAAACTGGTGCAAGACGTCAAACTTATGGACGTGGCGCTAACCTTCCACTTTCTAGCCGGCGCAGGTATCCGCCCCGATACGCTGCAGCACATCGCTAAGGTCGTCGCTGATGTTCAGCTCTCCCAGCACCTCATCAATGTGATCTACACCATCTTCGATCACGACGGCGATGGCATTATTCGCCGGGACGAATTTATCAAGACACTGCGCGGAAGGTTGCTTCGCGTGCATTATAAAAAGAAGGTGAGGATCATATCCGCGGCACGCATTATGTGTAAGTGCAGCTGGAAAACGCTGCCATTTTTGAAGAGTAGGAGTGTAGGAGTGTAGCGGCTGAGACGCTGCGTCGAGTGCAACGCTCTGGTTTTATGCCCTCCTTGTGGTGTCCTTTAGTCAACTCCTTTGCGGATAAACCTTTTAGTCTGTTGACAAAAGGTACACTGAGGAAAATAGGATATATTTATGTGACCAATACCAAGCCATCTGAGCTGTTTATAATATATTTCTTATTTAAAATTTATTACAATGAACATTATTTTATTATTAATGGATAAGAGTGATTTAAATACCACTCTAATTTTATAGCCGTGTAAAAGAGAAGCCTTTATTTGGCCTAACCTTCGCAGGAAGCAGGGGAGGTTCAGCTCAAAAAAGCGCAGTCTGTGTTTGCCTTTGTCTTGAAACATTTCAACTTTGCAAGCCGCCAAGTTGAACGAGTTGAAAAATGAAGCTTCGAGTCAACGGGATGAAATCCATTTTGTTGTCCCGACACTCCACTTGTGTGCGAGCGGTGGGAAAATTCAAATATAAAGCAGATTCCCCGACCACGTGCCTTACATGACTTTGAACTTTTATCACCTGCTGCCAAACGCTGCCAGGTCCCAGCCAGCAAGCTCCTAAAAGGGGGGACTGGGTGGCACTGGCTGTGGCTCTGGGTATGGGTGAGGGCGTAGATGGGTGTAGCACAGCACTTACAAAAACAATTTAAAATACTTGCGGTAGCACGCACTCGAGGGTCGGCGTGTCGAGTTATTCAACTGTCGAGACAATAGTTTGCCACACATACACACACTTTATCTGGACATTGGCAGGCAGCCGCAAGTTGATGACCGTCGGACAATTAAGGTCCCGAAATATTCCGGACATTTGTGTAATTCACTCCCCGAAATGGCCGTCGACATAATTAAATGAAACGAATTCGTTGACACTCCTAACTGGAAAGGGCTCTGCAGTATATTAATAATTACGATTCACATCCGAAAGGAGCTGTTGATGGCATGTCATCGATAACGAAAAGTATGGGTGGTCAAAAGTCTTTTATGCACTCGGCTATTGATTTTATGTAAGTGTGGCTTGACACTTGCCTTTGATAGTGAATATTAATTAAAAAAGGGTTAATATCCTTGATATAGGCTTAATGTGTTTTGGTTATAATAATAATTAAAGTTTTCTCTCATTGAAAAAGGTAGAAGGAAAATATTAAAAACGTCCTGCGAGTGGAAAATCATTTATGCACGCGGCAAGGACTGAAAGTTTTATCAATTTACTGACTGCGGCACAGTCCGTGAACTCTATAGTTTAGGGCGTCCATAAACATGCCGAGGTTACCGCCACCGCCTGGCAACTTTCACACAGCACTTTAGAAAAATCAAACTCGTGTGTTTACACGTGTGCTACACAACGAGACCCTCGCAGTTGTCTGTTCGCAAAACTTTGGAAACTCGACGCGTCAAGGAAGTCCGATAAAAATAAACATGGAAGTTGCGGTGTGGCCGCAAAGTTAGTTCTCTGCGAAGCCACGCCCCCAAAGTGCAGCCGCAAGATGTTGAAATTATTCGAAAGAAATCCCACAAGCTGCAGGCCAGAAATCAATTAAATTGGCAAACAGACGAGCCGAGCCAATGGTTAGCCATAAATCAAAAATTATTATTTCACTTTCCAAGGCTGGGGGGCAGTCGAACGATGTGGCTCTCAGTGTGGCGTGTAATCAAGAAATCAGCATCAACTGTCAATGGGATTTCCCTTTGAATAAGTCCGAGTTATTTCTCAATTTCTAATAACAACTATTGGCCAGGCTCTTCACAGCAAAAGGCATTTACAACATTTTAAATTTTGGTCTCAAATTACTATTGCTGGTCTATTGCGAGACCACAAATTCTGATGACTGCTCCGGAGCAAAAATTGTTTTCGACTCCTCTTTCGTCTCGGCTGGCCAAATTGGGTTTGAAGCAATAACGTTTGACTCTGTGGCACACATGCCTATTCTCCTATTTCACTATTTTTGTTCTCTACTGTCCTCTGACCCCCATATATTCATACCACTTTGCCGCTCCTGCCGACCCCCCTTTATGTGTTAGATATTCAAATTTATAAATTATGCAATTTTATGGTTTTAAGGCGTAGAATGTGCAAAAATATTGTTTTACACACGCTTATGTCCGAGCATGAAAACACACCCAGTGTCCAGTGCACCTCAGCCCACTGCCAGCGCCCAGTTTTACCTTCGAGCACCTGCACTTTAACATAATTTGCATGAATTTCGGCTGCTCTAATGCCACGCTGGGCGGATGCGAAGGTTGCAGCTGGCGACACTTATCTGAGTTATGAATATGCAGGTGCTTATCGGCCGGAATATACGTATTTGCAGCTGTGTACGTCTCTGTGCGAATAATCGTGTTGAGGATTTAAGCAGCTGCAAATTTTATTTATCATCAAAGATTCGCAAATCTTGAGGGTAAAAGTCAAAAGCCTTCACTAAATACACCAACCTTGAATGACTTTAAACAGTGATGGGAAATTACATATAATCTTCAGGTAAGGTACATATTTGGAAAGGCACTTTAATAACATTGGAAAAGGGTTACGCCTAAGACAAAGGGAAAAATACAAAACTCCATAGATAAAAATATAATACCTGAGATAATTTGATTAAATAAATTATTAAATGCTTTTTGTAAATACCAAAATCAAACTGCTGCAAGTAATTTAGTTTTTACAAAAGTAAAATAAAATTAGTTTACTAGAAGATATAAATAGGTACTTGGGAAACAAGTACGACAAACTTGTTGTACCAATGGCAAGAGTAGTACCCTTAGGCATGTACCTAGGTACCTCCCTACCCTGACTTTATGGCACATTTAAATTAACTACAGCTCACACCTGCGTGGGTGGCCGGGAGGCAAGTGGATAATTAAGTTTCACGACTTTTCGCTCCCTTTAAGCCCCCACCTGAACTTCACCTCTCCCTGGTACGTTCGTATTGAAAAGTTGGCATTTAAAGGGATTAAAAACTTTTTCACATCATTTCCTGCCGATTAAAATGTTCAGCGAGCGGCAGCGGCACACTGTGCTGGGGCTAAGCCCTAACTATTGCCATGGCATCGCACAGGATTGGATCGGCGGAGCAAGGACACAAAGGATTCACATGTCGCCGAGCAAAGTTTTGCATCAGTCTGCGCTCTGGTAGAGCTACACTTACTTACAAGCTGTAACTTACGGCAAGTATTAGCTCAAGTGCTCTCAGGAGGCAGAGCGAGTGGCTCTGCACTCGGAGCCCTTTAAATACAGCAAAGGCATGCGACAGTCTGGCAAAAAGAAATCAAGAAGAAATGTTAAAAATGCTCTGCAGCTTGTTTGATTACGTTCCATCAAACGTGCCCAAAATGCTAAAAGCACACATGTCAAACTAATAAAGTTGAAGCGAGAGCGTTTTGATAACAGGGCCCACATAACAACAAGCCGTAAGTAAGTTGGGCAGACAGACACAGACTCTTCCCCCACTTCCTCGGCAATTTGCATGCACACACACAGAACGTTTGTTCATTTTAAATGCTGCGACATGAAGCCTGGCGAAAAGTTATTTAAACTTTTTCTCTCCCAAGCCTGGGCTTGTATCGAAATCACTTCTTCGGGCTGCGCTGATGAGCTCCTCTCATAAACTCTACGCACGGAGGAAGTGCCCGTGTTTGGCTGCTTGGCACAAACGAGCTTCCCAGCAGCCAAGCCATCCAGTTGGCATCAGCATAATGATGATGAATGGCCCGTCCTGACATATGAAGCGCATTAATACAGTCTGTGCCATCGGATCGGAGGTGGGCAGTGCGTGGGATTCCCGAAGGAAGCACCCTTCTATGACAGTCTGCCCCTGAGATCCATATAGATGAGCTTTGCCATCGCTCCTGGTAACAAACTTGCCTTGGTATTGTCCATTTACCAAAAAAAAAAGAGAGAGAGAAATAATGTCTGCTGGGGTAAGCCTAGAATTCTTTAAATGATATTTATGGAATTTTAATTGTAATATATTATGAGAAACTACAGTACAAATTACTTACATTTTAAACAAAAATTATTTCATAATATGCAGATTGTATCATTAAAAAGTACAAATAAATATATTATAAAAATAAAATAGCAAAGTATTTAAGTACATATTTTAATTATCATGTGATTTTTATAATATTTACCACAAACATCATTAATTCTACATACTACGCATTACTGTTCTGGTAATAATATTATATTAAAATCTTGATTGAACATATTTAAATCCTTGTTTGTTTGATTCCCCCGTCCCAGTTCTTATTAACCAGCCGGCCCATCCAATGCATTTTCGTTAGTTTGAGTGCATAATTAATTAAAACGTATTCAAAGTTAATTATTTAAGCACGTAAAGCTGATTACATAAGATAAACAAAGCGGAATCCGTTATAATTTATAATTACTCGCCGCTTATTGACTTACTTATGCAAATGACCTTGTTTTTGCAGTTAATTATCTCATAAGTTCATAATTGTTTGCATTCACTTAAAATACAACTTAATGAAATAGACGACTGACGCAGCATCACTGATAATTTATTTATTTTCCATATTCTCACCGCTAAATTGAAAAATTGTCCTGGAGCCGGGCTCTTCCAACTGTTAATTTCGAAGCGGCGATTAAATATGGCATCTATTAAGCCGCGCATACAAAACTGCACAAATAACAATTAAATAAGTAGTCAATGGCCTGTAAAATGTCGTATTAATATTAATGAAACAACAATAAGTAGTCTCGTAAATTATTTGCAGCTCGAAACTAACGCAATTTAAATTCTGATTACGGCCAGACCAATTTCCCAGTTTCGAAAGTATTGGAAAAAAGCGTAATTGTAATTACCCCAACCTCAACCTGCACCTCAAAGAGTACAATTATTTTCTGTCTGCGTATTCGCCCATTTCAACATTGCAACATTTACTCCGAAAGAGACGGATTCCTGGCAACATGTAGCTAGCCGCTCGATTTCCCCTTTCAAAATCCAGTCCGAAGGGCGGAGAACTACCCCTAAAGAGGCCAAAGGAGAAGGCCACCCAATTTCCCTCCCTTTCGTGCGCATTTAAATCAAAATTAACCGCAATAAATACATGAAAGCCACAATCAGGGCGAAATTGCATAAAATATTAATGTGGAAAACGCATTAATTGAACAACAAGCCAAATGCATTAGATTTAATATGCATTCATATCCGTTGTTCAGATGCATAATTAATGCCGGGGTCTTGCCAAAGTTTTGTGCATACCCAAGGTCTTGGGCCAAAAACTTTTTTAATAAATTAAAAGAAAGCAGATGGAATGAGCCTGATGTTGCCAAAAAAAAAAAAAAGAAAAATATGAAAAATATATGAAGGTAAAAAGGTAAAAGGGAAAGCGAAAATCACAACGAATGATTAATGTAAAAGAAATATAAAATGTGCCAAGCGATTAAAAGGCGGCCTTGCCAGTAACGCATTTATTTATGACAATCATTTATCATTTGGCGGCTGGACAGGACCTCTTCCACGCCCACTTCCTCCACCGCTTCCCTCTCCCCCGCTGCCCTCGCTGGCTAGACAGGATGTGTGATAATGCACCAAAGGCATGCGCAACGCACGGCCCGGCTGCCATTCCATTTTCACAGGCCGCGTCCGATGGCCGACATGCCAAACAATTATTTATTTGATGCTCTCTCCCGGCTACCTTTTGAATAAAAAATTTGCCAACGCCGTGATACACAACTGACCCTGTGACAGGACGAACAGGATTGGAGAGGGCGAATCCGCATACAAGAGGACAACAAATGGGAGCAGAGATTCCCAGAGTCCATTCGGCCCACTGACATGTGTCAATCAGAGGCCCCGGAACACAGAAATAATCTCCGCTCGGCATGGACTTAAATGTATTATGACAAATATTTTGCAATCTCTGCTTCAGACTGATGCGTGAGTCAAGGTGCCTCTGCTGAGCATTAAGTTACCCCTTTATTTTAGGGTATATAGTATTCCTTTAAGGGATATTTCTTGACTACGAATTATCTGTGTATATTTGAGACAAATAACCAACTAATCTAGAATAATGAAAATGATTTGGGGCCCAAGGTTTTAACACATTTTACAAAATACCAATTATTAGTATGTATTTAAGATAATTTACGTATTTTTACACATTTTGACATATTTTTAAATATTTTGTAAGCTAATTAACAACCAATGAGGGTGACACAAAAATCTCAATAAAATCAAATTCAATTAAAGAGGTTTTAATTGCTATTGTTTTCTAGTGATCTTGAGTAGAGAATTATTTTGCAGTAACTCGTATTAAAATATCGGTCTTGAGGTAACCCTGGAAATATTAAAAACACAAATAAATAAATACGTTTCTTTTTATAATGAAAAGGAGTCTCAAGTACCAGGTATCTTTGTAGCCTTTGTCTCCAGTTCCTTGCACCTGGTCTGTGCTGTGGAGCCACGCAACATTCCGCTTAAATAAAAATCATTTCGCTGCGAATTCATTGCGGCATGTGACTGCTCTTGACATTTACTTTTTGTGTGTGCAACCTCGCTGCTCAGCAGACTGCAGCAGCCTTACCTTTGTTGCTCTGTTGCATGCATCATGATGGCATGGCTCACTCTCACTTGTTTGTCGGACGGCCAAGAAAATCCATTGTGCAGCCATGGTGCATTTTCGCTTTCCAACCAGTGAGGCAATCGCCTCGCTACACTCTCCGCTCGGCAGACATGCCGTAAATCAGTTTTATATTTATTATTTTATGAATTGCAATTGCTTTTATTTTCAATTTGAAGCGCTTGGCTTGTTGGCGGCGGTGTCGGCGAGCGGCGCTTAAGTACGCATCGTTTGCATGCGCGGCAATCGCGCAATTTAATTTACCGTATGGTGCACGACCGACCTTAATTGGAAATATTCGCATGTGTCCGCGTCTCCGTCCGCATCCGTACTGGGATCTGCCTCCGTCTCTGGCTCCACAGGCTCCAGGCCTGCGTCCATGTCCCGTATCTGCACTTGTGTCCGTGCCTGGGTTTGTGGCAATGATATCGCGCAGCACGTAATTTTGTGGTCAAGGCGCTTTCGCTCACCTGCCAGGTGCGGCGGGAGAGAGCGCTTTAAGATAGGCTACATAAAAATGAAATTAATTTCACAGAAATAACATGGAAATTATGATCGCAATTTACCGGAAATTGCTATGTTTAATTTGCTGGATAAACGCCGAGAGTTTGGCATTTCATTAACCTCGACAGGCGGCATATTATATTTAATTCGAAGTGAATTGCATGAATACTAAAAACATAATTGGAATAATAATAGGTACGCAAATTCTTTCGATTTTAATATTACAGGATACATGCAAGGAAACCTTATTTAATAATTTAACATACTTACTTTTGAGTTGCATGAAAACTGATAGAACTTCGGAAGCATATTTATTCTTTAGTAAAATTAAATCTTAACTTTAAGTTAATATTTTTAATCTCTTAAATCTAAAAGCTAAATCAATAAATCCCAACAAATTACGAATGTTGGGCTGGTTCAGAACATTTAACAATACCATAAACATTAGCACCAAATCGTCAACGAGCTCCATGTGCGACCCGCCGACTAATTGAAATACTTTACACTAATGACGGTCTCCATGCTAATGACACAGCCGAACTGCTTATTAAATTGCCAATGAATCGCACCACCGCGAATGGATCTTGTTCGGCCGCTATTTGGCATGTTTGTTGAAAATGTTCAGCCGGAAAAATCTCTCTTTCAGGCCGCGACAAATTGAGGTCGCTGTCACATATCGCATGCAAATTTCCACAAAATTCGTACCATACTCCCAGTCCCACACCCGTGTTCAACCGAGCCGCCTGTTGACATTCGGACCGGATCTTTGAGCGGCACAGGACCGGATTTTGTAATATGAACGCATTAACGAAATTTGCATATTAATTAAAAGTTAACGACACTGTTGTTCGTATTGCCTGCCAGCTGGTTTGCCAAGAACAAAGCAACGGCAAAAATCATTCAGAGCCAGCCAACCAACGGGCATTGGTTTGTCGCAATGATTTAATCTTTCGTTATTTCAAAGGATGTCCTGGCCATCAACAGCCTGCTAATTATGTAAGTTTACACAATTCCAGCAGCAAAGCTCCGCAGCACACATCCCCAATCCGGACGAGGCAAAGTTATAATTGCTGCAAAAGTTTCGGCTGAATACTTTTGCCAAACATCGTCGATTCAATTGAAGTTGTTGCATTTCGAGTTAGGCAAATCCAATTTTCAATTTGCCAATCGCAAATCGCATCAAAAGCATACGGAAGGCGGGCGGTGAGCGGTTATAGTTTCGGATTAGTAATTGGCATAAGGAAAGCACAGTCGCAGTCGGGTTCCCAGGACTCAAGTGGACGAGAGGCCAAGCGGGTGAACCCGACTCAGTCGACAGAAAAAAGGCTTGAATCAGGCAGAAATTTGAATTTCTAAATTTGTTGTGGGCCTCATGGAAACTGCAAACGGTTTCAATGTCAATTTGCACATGTGCATATTCGAAAGAAATTTAATAAAGCTTGAGAACAAATTGCTAAGTAATTTGCGGAGTGTTTGCTTAGAAGGGGGGCCGGGAGTGGGAGTATTCTATTTCCGAAACGGAATTGATGCAGTTTTGTGCAAACCGAAATTGAAATGACAATAGACAATAGGCCAAACCGCACACCGAGCGGCACACAAGCCATCTACAATCCACAATCCGTTTGGCAAAGTCGCCTCCAGAGACGGAGCATCACCACAGCCCATTGAGCTGGCACCGGTCAAGTCAGCTGGAGCAGAACAATTGAAATAATTGCCCAAAATGTAGTCAAAGACGGGGCAGGAGCTGGAGCTACTACACACATAGCTACCTAACCGATGTCTAATGGGAAAGAATAACACACACTCGTTCTCGACTGTTGAGTTGGCCAGAAAAGAGAAACACGAAAGCTGCAGGCACAGCAAGTCCATTTCCCAATGCCAACGCACAGGTAAATGAAAGTAGCTCAGGTTTTTGGGGAAAATGATTCGAGGTTAAGGGTTCGACTTGTTAAATGCTCTGCAATTTCCCACTATCCCCATTGGAGTGCAAGGACGCCTTCTCTTAAGCTCAACTAATTACCGAAATAATATTTGCCAACACACGCTGGCCTGGCCCCGTTCTCAAGTGGCTGGCACATAAATCTCGGGCTCCCAGCAAGGATCACTCATTAGACGGGGGCCAGACATTGATGAACACATGAAATATGCCCGATGAGCTCCGTTTCGGCACATTAACAGGGCACTCAGATGCAGGCCCCGATGGAGAGAAATCAAATTGATTGATGGCCAGGCTGCGCGTCAAAGCAAATAAGTTCCAGCCAATGGATGGGCATCGAGGCACCACGGAGCACTTTAAATCGGAATTGTGACCTAAAACTAACCAGCAAGTTGCCTCATCACGATGCCACTAAGCCCGCCAGACAATGCTCGTAATAAAATTTTCAATATCATTTTTAGCAAATCATTTCAGTGACCTCCGGAGCGAGAGAATAAATATTAATAACTCGGCCAAACTGCAAAAAGGTGAAGGCTAAGCCCAGTTCTCAGTGGTCCGTAGTCAGTAGTCAGTCCGGTGCTAGCACCACAAACAGAATCCAACTGAGAGATGGAGCTCCTCAAATAATAATAATAATAAAGCAGCGGACGCAGCACAGCGAGGCACGTAAAGGAAGGGCAGTGAATAGACAAATAGTTTTGTTGCTGATGACAATACAAAAACATTTCAGACAGGACAAAGCGACCGAGCGGTAAATAAAAATAAAAAAGAAGCCAGCTTGCCGGCGCATAATAAAGAACGAGCAGAAAGGGTGTTCCAGCAATGGGTTCTGGTTTGGGCTCGGGCTCGGGCCTAACAGCACCAAGGATCTGTGTTACTGTGCACAATATTTACACATAAAGACAAAAATTTAATTCTTTTCTTGTATTTTAAAGTATTGAAAGAATTATTAATATATTTTATTAAGAGAAAAAACTATCTAATATATTTTAAATATGAATAAATGAATGCAATAATGACTGTACATCTTTTTATTTTTTCTAATCTTAGGATATTTCTTTACTTTATTTTAATAAATTTAAATTTACCAAATCGACTTGTTCTTAGAATTCCCAAGTGCCTATTTGGCAAGATAAACTGTTGAAATATTTTATCAACTGGGTAAGTCCTTATTGATTCTATCAGAATTTATTCACTTTAGTCCGTTTCAATTTACAGAATTCAAGAAAATAAATTTCTGACAATTGAAATATGACCAAACATACATTTTTTTCTGAAAATTCCCAAGTGCTTGTACCTATGTAGTTTGTAGGACTTTTAAGTCGTTTACTGTACTGCTAATTTCGACCTGTTAAAAATATTTTCGGCTTTGCAGTGTAAGCAAAAAGGGAAATATTTTTATAAACTCTCTGGCACATGAATAGACGAGAGCATAAGAATGCAAATCCATCTACCTATGAGCCAGCCACTCTGGCTTAGCCACATGCTCCGCATCCGCCTTGCTCTGCTCGGTCCTAGTCCTGGTCCTGGGCTAAATATTAAAATTCATACGCCATGTCGTACAGCCAAATCAGGAGACCTGCTGCTGCTGCTACTACTCCTGCTGCTGCTGCTGCTACTGCTGCTGCTGCGACAACAATCACAACGATTTTCATTAGGCAAACAGCAGGGGCACAGCATATTTGCCGTGAAGCGGGATTGGGGAGCGCACAGTTCTCGTCCAACAATTGCACAATTTATGTGGCATATATTTGCAGCACAGACGGTACTGCTGCTGGCCAGGACATAACAGGTCGGGTCAACTGGCCCAGACGACTACTACGAAGGAGACGGTGATGGTGACGGTGACGAGGTGACTGTGTAATGGTGACTCCGGCTATGACTGAAGCTCTGTCAATCCGGCAGCAAACCTTTGCACGCCTCCACAACGTGTCCGTCCGTCTATGCCATGAAACGAGCCGTTGAGCTAACACAAAAAAGAAAATGCTCGTAAAAGCTAAAGCGATATACAGGAGAGGCACCATGCCCGGGAAACGTGTACACTCGACAACTAAACTGCAGAAATATTACAAATTCAAAATGCTAAATGTGCATTTAACTTGTGTATTTATGTAAATCCCTCGGAAATTATTTTCCCCTCTCGCTGGTCCGCTGGCCCTGGGAGCGGACATGAACCACGACTTGCTGGGCTTGGGGCCCGGGTGGCCGTCTGCAAATCATTTGAATATACTCGTATTTTTCCTCCATTTCTGATGTCAGTCCCGCCACATGTTCATTCCAATTCCGCTCGCCTTGTCTGCCAATTGTCACCATTTCGGATTGATGGCCAAGTGAACGAGCGAGCGCAGTGCTCCTCTTTCAGCATTCGCCGCTCGGTCTCGGTCTCATTCCTGGATTTCGTTTATGTTCCAGTTACTGGGCTGTGGTTAGCTTCTATAGAAGGGACCACATTGCTCCGGTTTTGGTATACTTTTCGCTTTATTCTCAGTTCATAACTGAGTACCAGTATTTTATAGCTAAATGTGCTTTTCTTTCTTTTTTTAAGCTGCCAATAAATCTGCACAACTTTCAGAAGGCCAAGAGTCTTACTGCGTTTATGCGGCTGCTATTTACGTAAGAAAATTATATTCAAAGTATATTGTTGTTTCTGAAAGGTAAGTTTAAATAGTGCATAATAATCTTCTCAGATTATTTTAGAAAAGTCTAGTGCAAGTCGACCAAGAAGTTCTTTAATGTTGGTATATCTGATTTATTATATAATAAATCTTATAAAATATAATACTTCAATTTTATATTTATTTAACGATAACTAATCATATTTACGATACCATGTGCGTATAAACGAAGCAAGTTAGGCATTATCTGATACCTGTATTTGTATCTGTGGCAATGGTGCAAAAGTACAGTCATGAATTTACCTTGGCGTGGCTTCATTTGCGTCACGTTATTGCATATTTATGGCGAGTGCCTTGCAACAAACTGAACTAAACTACATATGAAATTATTCAAGGTAATGTGTGTGTCGACTTGGGTGCATTACGAATTCTGGTTAGCCAACAAAGTGCTAAATCCGATTTAAGCCCAAGCCAAAGCCATTTCTAGGCGGCACTCAGGGGGATGGGCTGGGGTTGTCTGCAAGGGAATATTTAATGCGAGTTGCTCGACCTTTTGCAATTAAGTTTGCAGAAATCAACCACCGGACGGGCCAGCATTAAAGTCTTTCGTACATTTCTGATGAGCCACTCCGCCCGCACCTAAGACACTGGAGCTTGGCCACATCCATATTGTCTGCCAGTTCTGACTATTTCCCAGGCAGACAGATATTCTGCACCGGAGCCAGGAGAGTGTGGAGTCCAGAGCACGGAGAGTCCAGGACCCGGTGCGTCATTCAATTTGCTTTCGACGCTCTAGGTTGAATGAGTTAATCCCTTCAAATCGCCGGCATATTATCAGTCTGGCGGGAGCCATCGAAACAATGAAACGAGACGCCGTTGTCAGCTATTGTTTATCAATTTTATGCAAATCGCAGTCGCTTCTTTTTATACCCTTCCAAGGGTGGATTTGCATATTGGAGACACATTTAAAAAACGGTAGTAACGACGCTGAAGTGGGAAATATTGTAGTTGTATTGAAAAGATAAGTTAAACATTCCTAAAATTATTAACTACAACACTTTCAAATTGTTGAAATGAATTTCAGTTTAGTTAGAACTTAATTGACCATTTTAATTATTTATAATAAATGATCAAGTGATTTATACTTATTGTGTAAACCTAAATTTAACTAATGACACCTTAAAAATTAATATTTACTTTAATTCTCATTCGATATACTTTTTCAGTAAATACAATTTCACTACGCTTACAGAATCGTTGGAATTTTATCTATTTAATTAGGCATTTTTTACAGACTCTTATTACAACAATATATATATTATATTAACAAAAAAAAAACATCCTGGAATCCCTTTTTAACTTTTTTTCTGAAATTTTGTAGCAAACTCATTACTAAAATACCTAAAAGGGCATCACAATTTCGGCTTTTTATAGTCTAAAATTTTTTTGTTGTTTTCGTCCTGTTATCAGGTGGACGGCATATTTTCAAAATTGAATTAAGTTGGCTTTTCGGCATTGAATACATTTTAATAATTTAATTTTATATGCAGACAGCACGCAGCGAATAGCGAACGGAGCACAGCGAGGACTCAACGTTTAATCAAATAATTAAGATCTCTCAACTATTGGGAGTGGGCGTCGAAAGCGTATTAGCCACTTAAAGAGTTTATCTTTCGCTGGAAACGCTTTTTGAGTGATGGCTGGTTGGGCGGTGTTTTCGGTTGATTTCTAGATGAAATTGCAAATGTGCTCGTCGGCCGCGGGGCGATTGCGTTGCTGCTGCCGTTGATTTCCGTTTAATCCCACACGCACTCCCAGGGCTAGCCAAACTTTCACTTTTCGCCCCGCGGGCGAGGCAACTGAAATTGAAACTGTTTAGCCAGAGGGCGTTGTAAGCTCCTCCACTCTTCCTCCTCCCCAAAGCCCCTGAACTTCTGGTCGTGGCAATCATGGGCTTCAAAACAAATCCAGGGCCCCGGGACACACACGACTTTCGGCGGACGAGATTTTAATTCAATTACATCTGTAGCTGCCAGTCGTGTGCAAATATTTTCATAGGACAAATTAAAACATCACCCGCCCACCGAGAACGAGAGAGCGATCCACCACCGCCAACGGAGTAGCCCGGCCACCACCAGTGCGGGCTTCAAACAACTCGGCAAGATGATGAAGCCCACATGCGTGAGTCGCTGTTTGCACTCGAGACTGAACTTGCGCCCTCTCGCTGCTTAATGGCATATAAGCCTGCTGGCAAAGATTTAAAAATGGTTCTAGCTGCACTGAAACATCAAGTTAAGCAAGCTAATCCAGTCATTCGGCATAAACTCGTATTAAAATTAAGGTATTATCCACTAAAAATAAGATAATCTATAGCTTAGATATTGGTAAGATGTAGATTACCTCAACTAGACATTTATAACAGAATAAGAAATTTCCATCGATAGCATTTAAGTTAATTAATTGTAAGCTCTTAAAAAATAAATAAAAAATTTTATATCACTATATTTTTATTTAGTTATAAAGATTAATTTTATATTAACAAAACCTCCAAGAAACAAAAACTTATATTAAGCTGGTGACTTTTTATAAATCAATAATCTTGATTATTTATACAAGTATAGTGATGATAAAGTCTTTAGTGATAAGTTACAAATAATCAAGAACACAAAATTATACAAATTGTATTTCTATTTTGTTATTTAAACATAGGTCTTACTATAATGACCAAAGTTTTTTAATGAATGAAATTCGTGTAGAACACGAACGAGCTTACGTGAATATTAATTAATGAAACGAACTGTATACAAACATTTAATTTAATAATAATTCTAGGAGGTTTTTAATAAACTATACATTTATTTAAACAAAAATAAAGATTGAATTTCGATATTGATCTTGTAAAACAGCATTGTTTCTCAAAGTGTTGCCCCAGTTTTACTTTTGATGAGCAACTTGGCAACACACTCTCACATGCCTGGCCAAGAGAATGAGCTGGTGATTGCGTGCATTCGTGTCTGAGGATTGGCACTGCCCACCGGGGGTATAATTGTGGACTTGCGTGAGTTTCTCCACCACTTTCCGGCCGGAGGGGCCCGGGCTCTGCAATTGTCTTCTCGTCGGTCCCCGGTGCTGCTTGCATAATAATGATTGCAGTGAAGAGTCGGCTCTCGCAGTACCAACACCAGTGGCAGTTGGTTCTCGGCCAACCACTGACCCGGCAACTATTTATCTGTGTTTTTGTCAGGATTGTGGCTTCTTTTCGGTGCCGGCTGTCTGTAATTATGAGAGCATAAGCAAGGATTTAAGGAGGAGAGGCCTGCACCACTCGTTGGTGCAATCTCGTTGGCAAATTGCTCAGACAAACGAGCAAGGTTGGAGTTGTGTTTGGTGGCCGAAGCTAAGCGTAATCTGGTAGTAAAAAGGAATCAAATTCTATAAAAGAAGGATACATACTAAACATTTTTTTATCATTATTAATTCTTATAGAAACAGCCTGTTATATACAAACTCTTTTTCGAAAGTTTAAATTCAAGCACCAAACCAATTAAGGATATATTCAGTATTTCTTATTCAAAGCTCCTCTACTTCCATCAGGTCAAAGCACAACTTTAATAAACCTCCGTCTGGCTTCGACTCTTCTACCAAGTGAAGAGGGAAAAAATATGAATCAAACAACTCTTAGCTAATCCAGGAGAATCCGAGGGTCTTAAATTCAATTTACCCTTAATGTAGTTATCGAATCGCTAAAGCCACTCGAATATCAATGGCTTTCCACACGCGATGAATGCTTCGGGGCATTCAAATTAAAGGAATTTCAATAATTAAAAAATGCAGCGTTGGAGCGAGAGCAGGAACAGCAGCAGCAGCAGCAAAAGCAAAAAAAAAAGCAGCAAAATATATATTCGCTGCGTCAATAAAGCCGCAAGTTCGTCTAGGAGAAGCGATAAAAACCGAGGGTAAAACTTCGCACAGGAAGTCGCTAAGGGGCGAAAATCTGATGCGGAAATCGAAATTTGTTAAATGGAGCAATCGATGGATGGTGCTGACTGACTGAGCCACGCCCCCCATTCGGCCCAGCCGCCTTTTCCCCTTGAAGAGAGAGTCCGGAGTCCGGGACTTGCGTTTGGTTTTACATTTTATCGCTTGTACGTTTGCACCATTTCAATTACAAACAATAACAATAAAAAGTGGGCGAAAGTGGGCGTGGTGCTTGAGAAAAGCGCGTATGTTGGGTGGAGGATATAAGACAGATTTATATAGAATGAATATTCCTATATATCCAACCAAGTTTTACGGACTTAAGAATATTAATACAACTGAAGTACACGAAATCTGTTTAATCCGCAGCTTTTTAATGTATTTTCAAAATAGATTTTTAGCTCATGCTAAATTATATTAAAATTATTTATTTTATTGTTTACTCTCTTAGAGTATTTACCATCCTCAAACGAATCCTTATCTATAATGGCAAGTGGTATTTTTTTGACCGCTGCTGTCTCTATAGATGAAGCAAAAGCGGAAACAGAAGTGCAAGGGAATTAGTTCACACGGAAGTGGCTCACCCCCGAGGACTATTCCACTCTTCAGCCCCTCCTCAATGGCAGGCAGCATCGTAGCGTTCGTGCGGAAGTTAGGTGTCGAAGCGGGAATTGTAGGTAAATATTATTGTAAAAGAAATTTAAATACGGATTTTTTCACTATCTCTATCGCTGTTCCCAGTGCCACCTCCCTCAGTCTATATTATTCTACCCGACTTGCCCCTTGGCCTGACCCATTATCTTGGCTCCCCGCCCAACCCACCGCCTTCCGTTCGTCGTTTCGCACTGACGTTAATGGAATTTCTGAGCTCTTTTTTCCTGTCCACATCGCTGGCTGGCTGTGGAGCGGCATGGTGCGGCATTTGCTTCTTAAAGCCGACCTCTCGAAAGTTTTGCTAAGAGCGAACGCAATTGGAATAAACTAAAACTCGTCAACTCTCAAGGCTTTCAAGGAATCAATTTGAATCGCACATAACAACTGCGACTGAAATTACTAAGAAGTGCAGTTAACCGCAGCGAGGAAATGGGAATCTCGTTGCGGCAGTGCTTCCATATTCAAATGCCTTTGCATATACTTTCCTGGTCAAGGCTAAGCGACCGCATTCACTTAAACCAACAGAAATACCAAATTTATTTGCAAAGTCTTGCCAAATAGTTTGACATAAAGAAAAGCTGGTAAAAGACATTAAGAATTTTCTATTTTAAGACAAATCTAACTTAAATTATTCTTATACTTCATTAAATCTCTTATGGCCTGATTTAGGTTGCGAACTTCTGTCGTAATTTCAATGGTTTCACGGCTGCGTCCCCCTATGACATTGCGCACATCCTCCATCCGAAGCTTGGGGGCTTCTCTGGAGGGGATTAGGCTGGATATGGTCCTGCGGTTTCTCTGCTTGCGAAGTGGCGCCGGAAGAATCCACGGAGGCATGATGAAGCCATCGGGAGCGTTTTCTCGATATCTAATGGAAAACAGAACCGATAACTTTCCCAAGAGCTTATTAATTTTCCGGCTAATTAAAAGCTCAGGTGAGGACATTGCATTGTTCGGAAGATTCTTCGACTTCTTGGTTGCCTTTATTTCCAAATTCTTTTTGGGTAATTCATCCTCCAACTTGCTAAGTGACATATCCTGTGAATTATTCTATATTGCAGCCGGCGTGATACCTTCACAATATAACCAATTTCAATTTGTAAAATATAGTTGAAAATACTGCGTAAGTGAAATTTTGTTATGGCTTTTAAACATTTCAGTTTAACTATTACAGATAAGTCCAGGCTGCTACTACTTCCTTCGTACTATGCTTCAGTTTAAAAACCTCTTGAATCAGTACGTCCCTTAAGAGTACAAGTATTCATTTCTTCGCTTGAACTTGATACAGTCTTTTGATTTGTTGTTAATTATGTTAGTACTAAAAGTGCCTTAACAGGAAACATTACTCTCATTCACTTTTTAAACACGATAACTAGATAATAATCAGGAAAACTACTCTGATGGATAAACTGCTAATTGGTTCTCGGTAGCCTGCAAAGTTTAAGCATCTATTATACTTATAAAAATTATTGGTTCTTGGCGTGGCCTTCGCATTATCTCCTGCCCCGACTTGAACTTTTCTTATAATCATCATTGTCGGCCAAGAAACTTGAGATGGGGCGTGGCTCGCCTTAAGGCGGTGGCATAGTTTCTGAGCACTTTGCATTTGCCACAGACATGGCCTTGCCGCTGTTCGAAGTTGTTCAAAGTAATTGAACATGGCTCACCTTGCAGCAAACAGCCTTCCACTTTGAGGATGGAATTAGTAGGAGCCTGCCTGCCCCAGAAGTACTTATAATCTATCAATGCAACTGCTGCAAAGCAAGGATATTAGCACAGAGAAAAAAGCTCTATCTTATGAAATTATAAATAATAGATGAAATAAAAGGACATAACTTTATTAAAATTTGTATTATAATTGTAGTAATATTTTTCAGAAAAGCTTGCATTTTCTACTGTTACATTTAAAGTGTTCTCAACTATTTCTTTCTGTGGAGAAATAAGGAAAAATAAGTAAAATCTTTCTTACTCAGTGCAGGGCATTCGTGGTCATGCCGTTGATGCTGCGCTTTTCCATGGCAGACTTTAGCAACTTAACAGATCATTGGGTCAGTCGTGGTGGCCCTTTCACCCTCGCAGCTTCTAAGTGCGCCACGTGGCTGTGTGGTCAGCATTTGATTCCAGCTAAATGCTCAATGCCCGATGCCCGATGCTCAGTGCACCGCGCTTAGCGCTTTCATTCAATTAGCCATGTCCACTGATTTACGAACGGGGCTCCCGGAGGTGGCGGTGGCAAGGAGATAGGGCCATTCAGCCGGGTCTTGGTGACAGTAATTAATGGAGCAAGTTTCGAGCCGGATCTGGATAGCGTTCAAGAGCTTCGTCATCGTCAGGACCGTCACACCTCACTGGTTGGACGGACGGACGGACGGGATGGTCGAGAGTCAAATAAATAAACAGAAGAGGGCCAGCAAAGCTAACGAAATAAAATCGCACAACTAAAAACTTATTTCATTAGCAATTTCCATCAAAGCCAGCCACAAGGAAAAGGAAAAGGAAGCTGAGCTGCGACATTAGAGCCACTCGATGCGTCGCTCAATTTAATTCAACGCTAATAAAAAGCCATATAAAGCGGAATTTGTAGCGAACATCGGACGAACACCGACACTGGCCATCATTGACAGTCGCCCTGGACGACACCTCCGCCGGCAGCCGAGTGTTAATCCCAGTCCGGTCACAGAGCCGTAAGTGAGCAATCCCCGAAAAGGACACACAAACGGAGAAAGGAAAACTCGGACATAAATAAGAAAAATAAAACAGCAACGGAAAAGTTTATGGCCAACATTTTTAGTTGCGGTCGAATGAATACAAAAGTGTATTCCATGAACAACACACATTAATACGAACACACCCAGGAATTCGAGAGGAGACTGCCGGAGGGACAGCGGCAGAAATAGAAGTAGAAGTAAAAGTAGACGAGGACATGGCAACATTTATTATATATCACAAGTGGCCAACAGGATCCCAGCCCATTGTCGGCCCTGCTCGGCTGTCGCACTTTTATTATTATTGATGACAATTTTGAGCAAACAATAAAGAGAATAGCTGGCCGACAGCATTGGCATCAGCATCAGGCCTCAGCTTCACAACATCTGCCAGCTTTCTGTCCTTCTGACCATCTAAGTGACTTGTGCCGGGGTCACTTGCCAGCCAACAACATTAAACTAAACATAATCAAAGTAGGCGAGAATCGAGTCGGAAATATAGCTGCGAATTTACACGTGTACACAAAAAAATGTTGTCCTTAAAATACAGAAAAAGTAATTTTAACTTAATGTTTTATGAACTTGAATTTTTATAGACTGTTTTAAGGAACCTTTTTTGTTAAGTCATGTTTTCTACTTCCTTTTAAGTCTAAAATTATTATGTTTTTTCCAATTAATAGAGAAATATTTATTTTAATATCATAAATCCATAGTTTTTTAACTGCCTCAAAAAATGACTTCACATCCATTATGCATTCGTCTCTAAGAGTAATTTTCAATTACTTCAAAATTCTTAATTTCTTTTTCTATAACTTATTCCTCTTATTATTATATATTATTATTTATATAAAATATAGATTTTTAAACGTCCTTTTGTTGCAGTGTAGCCACTGAATCGCACTGGGTCGAATGCTAAAGTGTGACCAAAGAAGTTTGAGACAATTTATGGGCGCGAAAACTTTTGGCGTTTCCCTAACAAACGACAATGCAGCTGCCAATTGCCAAAGGCCGCGCCACAACTAGTAAGTGAGTATAAAAATGTCAATAACAAAATAAATTAACGTAAGTCGTGGGCCTCACGAAAAAAAAGAGAAAGAAATACAAAGCGAAAAAACCACGCACTCGGAAAAAAGTTACCCAAGGCAAAGAAAATATGAAGGAAAATTTCATTAAGCTGGCAGCAGCCGCCAAGCCAAGTTTATAAAAGTTAATCTGGCAAAGTTTTTGGACAGCCAAATTTTTTAGTTTCCGAGAGCGAGAGCGATGTGTAGGCCACATGGCCAAAGGCATCGCCCACAGGTAACAGTGGCAGACAGTTGATTTGTTCTAACTCTGATTGAATATGTTGGAATATCCGCAAGATGATATGCTCTGATGGTCGCAAACTTTATCTGCCTCTGCCTTGGATAAAAAAATTATGAACATTTTTCCAAGGATGTGCTCCATCAATTTGGCACTCCTTACAGCGCGGCGCTCTCCATGGCCATACCCAGCTGCTCATGTGGTACTGACACATTCAATTGATTAACCCAAGCCACAGCGCCGCCAAGGAAACTTTTCGGCCAGATCCCAGATCCCAGATCCCGGCGAGGAGCAGGCTGCAGGCTGCAGCGGAAGCTCATTGCCAGGCAAAGTTAATTTTGAATCGTTTATCAAACAGCGTGGAGCTGGAAAGGAAACTTGAAGTGCATGTGCATGCGCTGGCAGGCTGCCATATTCGAATACCTGACTCCAGAATTTGACTAGCAAAAACTATTAGCATGTGTGTGTGGGGATCCTGCGCGTGGGAGGATTTCCCAGCGAAGGTGGGTTCTCAGCTATTTGTCAAATTTTGACTTCACCCCGGCTGCTCTGGGCCCGGCGCAAATTGATGAAATGAGTTGTGAAAATTCACAGAGCACACATTCATGCATAAGTTGATGGAATCAATGCGGCAGGTAGGAAAATAAGCATGAAAATTGTATAGAAAATGCACTGTTTGCCGAAGGAAAACCGAGGCCAGAACTTTGCAATGATAAAGTGCCAGCTGACAAGGAAACTATTTTACCTGATTCTCACAATACCCAGTCAATTTTGAAGACACTTAACACGCTCCACATCCCTGTGTACTCGAGGCTCGCGAGAGCAGATTTCACCTTATATGAATTATCCTTGACACGTATGGACCGCAGCCAATAGCGACTGAGGTGTAATCGTTTGCCGCTCGAACGGAGTGCCAAATGAGGCGACTATGAGCTGCACTGAGAGAATGGTTTGCACTTAATTAGGAACTATGTTGTGAGCAAAAGGTAATCTGAAGCAATATTTACTTGAACATTAATTAAATGATATATATATATTGAATTTAAAATATTTCTGTAATACTCCAGCTTAAAAATGTACCTGCGATATACCTGCTATTCCTGCAGTGCCTGTTACCCTAAAGCCCAGCTAACAACGGCTCGAGTCCTGCCGAGTTCCCAGGCAAAAGTCAGGCCAATCAGCCATGGCAACGTAGGGCTGCTGCTGCTGCGGCTTTCTGGTCAGGTGTCTCAAGATGCACGGCTCAGTGGGGCAACTCCACTTGGCAGGGCATTGTAATGAGCTGCTGGTGCTGCTGCTGATGCTGATGCTGCACTCATATCCACGCTCCACAAAGGAGCAAAGGAGCAAGGCACCACAACAAAGGCGTCGAGGAGGAGGGTAAACAAGGACTCCCGTCGCTAACTACGCGCATTTTCCGATCCATTTATCACAGCAACGGCCTCTGCCGACGAAACGAGAGATTTTAAGCGATATCCTGCCAGACGACGACGACGATCGTTGGCGGCGCGCATTGTGCTCCTGCTCCTGCTGCTGCTCCTGCCTCTGTGTGTTGTGTGTATGTGTGGCAGCGAGTTAACGGGAAATCGCAATAAATGCGGCAAATGTGTTGCTTTGTGTGCTGTTAAACGCATTTTTATAGAAATTGCTTTCATGCCAGCCAGCCAACCAACAGCCAACAGGGAAGCAGGAAAAGCCAGAGGAAAGCAGCGCCCATTTGTATGCAATGCCTTTTTTCAGCGCTCATACTTTTTTGCACTGATTGCACTTTATGCGCATCGCTAGTGCGAGTGTGTTATGTGTGTGTGTGTGGAAGAGGGGCACATGCAAGGCACATTTCCATGACAAAAGCACACCAATTAGCGAGCGTTTAATGCAAATGTTTTCGATTGCCACATAATCGCTGGCATAGAAGGCCTTTTAATAAGTTAAACGCTCCGAACAATGGAGCAGGATCCTCGTACAGTACTGTACTCTCTACTCTGCTGATTGCCATGGCAACGGCCTGGGTCATGAAATTAAGCAAAGTGTGACAAGCTCCTAGCTGCTGTCATAAAACTTGTATTATGCATGCAGGGGAATCATCGGAGGGGCACAGACATTGCTCGCACAAAGCTTCGTTATATGTACATCCATATAACCCCGGCTCCGGCTGAAAGCAAACACAGACGCACCTCGGGGAGCGGCAGACAGGTCCCAAATGTTTGGTCAAAATGGGTCAGTGCCACCATTAGCTCAGGAAACTGGAACGCAGGCGAGATTAGCACACACACACACTCATACAGAGAGACATCGGCTTGAGAACACACCTGCCCAGAGCTGATTTACATACATACCTTTATATATAGGTACTTGAAGGGGTGTGAGTATGGATACCTTTAAGCTCAAATTAGAAAACTTGGCTAGCGCCACTTAAAGTAATTATTTTTGGTGCATAACAAATGAGTATAAAATATACAACGATATGCTGCAAGTTTATGGAAGTTCACTTCATTATCATAAATAAACAATATAAATATGAAGTATAAATATAAAAATAAACATATTACAATAATTATAATCATAACAATAACATTTTAAAGTAAACATTTCAATTTAGAAAGTAAATATTAAACAGGTTATTTACTTATAGAATTTTACTAAGTTACACACATTGCAAAATAACGAAATTTCTCTTAACAGAAATAAACTATTGGCTAAAGCCGATTTAAACTACTTAAAGAATAAAAAAGTAATCTAAACTGATCACAGTAACTACAAAAAAAATCATTTTATCAAATCATATTTACCCAGATTTCCGAAAAATATACATACACTTCTGTTCAGAGAATAAGAAAATCATAATTTAGCTTCCTCAAGCTCAAAACTTGCATTATTAAGACTCAGCCACGTTCCCATACCTTTCAGCATTCTCGCAACTTCCCCGCAAACTGGGGAGCTCATTAAATTTTTAAATTTCAACCAGATAGAAGCATAAGAAGCCGAAATCATCAACTCTCAATGAATTGCAAACGGTGAGACCACAAAGCAATTTACACAAGCGAATGCAGTGGAGGCCATAAATTAAAGGCAAGTGGTCGACGTGGGCGGAAGGGAGGAAGGAACGAAGGGAGGAGGGCGTGGTGCCGTTTTTCACATTCAAATTTCCCGCATCCAAACAAATCCGGGCTGAATGGTGGTTGCTGGTCCATGAAAGCAGGGCCAAAAATATATAAAAACAGTTAAGAGAAAGGAACCCGGGAAAATAAGAACGACCGAAAAAAGCAAATAAGACCAACTGGCTACAAGGGTTAACATGAATGACCGGCTGCCTGCGAGGCAACCGCAACAATTTCTACAGCCAAGCGCAACTTAATTTCAATATAAATAAATAAAATACGCAGAGGAACTCTTTTCTTGTTTTTTTTGTAATTTTTCATTTATTTTTTTCATTTTTTGTGAAACCCTTCGTCAGCGAGTGAATCCAAATCCGAGCTTCCATATATCAGGAGCAGGCGAGCTGCAGCGGACAGGCAGCGATTTCGCAGTAACTGGAAAATATCATTAGATGACGATATAACTACAACTGGCCCTGTTAGGTTACTCGGCTCACACAAATAATCCCATTTATGTACTTATTGCCGCCACACATCCGGTCAACAAGTTGTTGTGTCTGCTCCAGGATTCCGACGGCAGTCGTGTTCTGCCCTGTTTGGAACTGGCTTTTGTCATCGCCACACACAGAATACAGGCGTGGGCGAGAGCATACGGAAAGGACATGGCATCCCAGCTATGTGTCATTGAAATTCAATAAGGACAATTCCCGCACGCAGCGGGGAGCGGTCCGGGGGACCGGGACAACAACATTGTGGGGCCAAGACAACATCGTCTTTTGCTGGCCAATAACTTCTGCTTCATTTTCCCAATGCAAACACGTGAAAAAACACAGAACAAGAACTTCATTTATAAATTTACAAATAATTTAGCCTTGAAAAAAGATAACCCTTCGTTTTTAGATGTTAATAGCAAAAAATAAATGAAATTTGTCATAAAATAAATTTAGTTTGTCAAGATCTGCTTAGTTTCAGTTATTTTGCTAAGTGCACAAATGTCGTGGACAGCTTTCCGAGTCCTGGCTTCATCCAAGGACCAAAGCCAGATGACTTTCGCTTCTGAGAAATTGATTTCCGCTTATGGCACTTTGCCTTTGCTTACATGTTGCCCGAGACCCACAAAGACTCACAATGAATATTTATGTGTGTCGCCCTCTTTCTCTGTCCCTGTCATCGACATGTAAAACTCAGATTATGTTAATGACTTCATTAAATCATCCAGGGGCCCGGACTCCGGACTTATGAACACGCTCTCGCACACACATATAGACATCTTCCAATTAATTATGTTTACTTAATTAAATTCCATTCCTGGCCTCAGCTATCTTATCGCTCGCTCGAGCCATTTCGAAAATAGTTTGCAGTGCCACGCAAAGGTGCATAAATGTTTCCTTTACGCCGTCAGTTTTCTCAAGTTGTTAATTGCTCATAATTAGACACGGCGTACGCAGTGGCCTGAAAGCAGAAAGGCTTTCAGCCGAGCCGCAACTTCCTGCCAAGCTAATTAAAGGACTCGCGCAGCAGTTAATGCGCTTTTAAAGGCATTTCGCGCGGCGCAGCTACAATGAAACTAATTGAAAGGAAAGTTGCTGAAAAACCTAATTGCAGTGCCAACTGCTCGACAAAAAAGAAATGGGGGAAATATCTCAATCTTAATTGCAGCGCCAAATGTGGCAGTAGATAAAAGAATTTTATTCTTTATAAAAATTATCCACAGCTTGTAAGTAACTTGGTAGTAAATTTGGCTTAAATGGAAAACTTTTGTATTTTGTTAAATGCGATTATTAAACAAATATTTCGCTTTAAATTGAAGTTATTCATGTAATTTATTGGCTTTTAGTTCAGTGAGAGCAAGTTTAAATTTTAAGACAACTGTCAAATACAGTATCGTAACCAGACCGCAAGCTTATCGATTGTATTGATATCATACTATCGAGGCTTTTCCCTCTCTAATGTCCCAGTATAGTTATGAGTGCCAATCACATTAGCGTTTAATTGTCCTACAAAGGCTGACCACAACAAGCCGGAGGCACGCAAATTAACTGCAAAATGTGGTTCCGAGAAGGAAGGGTTGGGTTACGCGTTATGATCGAATTATTGTGTACTTGACTTGGCGAACCGAACCACAAGGTGGGCGATTCTTAATGTGCAGTTTGAGAAGGGAATGACAGGCATCCATCAATAATCACAAACTTCCAGCACATAATTGGGCTTCGTGGCCCATGTACACATGCGGTCGGTGATTGAGTTGTTCGCTGTTGCAACTGATTTATTGGCCACCGCAGAATATGCGCTCAATATTATATTGGAACGTGCCAAATTGAATGCAATAGCCGGTTCCCCTGAAACCTGAAACCCAACACCCAAAACCCAAAGCCCCCTCGCGCAGAACAATCGCAGAGCGAGGCACTGACAGCGTTTCGAAAAGCATGCCTAATTTCAAAAGGCAATCACTCAGCCGCATGTATTTTTCCGCCATCCATCCTGTTTTCCATTTTGGGCCCACATGCACGCACACACACCGTTCCTGAATAAATCGTGGTGTTGAGTGTGCGAAAACTGAAATTGCACTTCATTAAATAACCATCAAAACAACTCAATAAAATACTAAATTCTCGCTGTGAGCAGGAAACGAACTGCGGCAGGCATGTGTGCATAGGAGGGCGTGGGTTGCTGTGAGATATGCAGCACAAACTACTATAAAAATAAAACAAATGGTCTAAACTTTTTCAATTTAACTACGATTACATTGCGCGGTCCAGGCCACACATACATTTGGTTAAATCCACTGACAAACTCTGCGCGGCGGAGGCTGCACAAGTGGATTCCGACTGCTCCGAGTATTTGCCATTTGCCATTTGAGTGATGTGCAGGCCATTAAGGATGAAGCGTTTCCAACTCAAATGCACACTAATTTAATCAAATGCAGTCCATCAATGCCTTTTGCATTCGATGTCCTCCCGGCCAGGCTAAAAGCCCCTGCCGGTATCGGTTACAGTTTCAGGATGCCAGGATGCCAGTCCGGCTTAACTCCAACAGGATCCGATCGCTCCCAAAATGTCCGTTTTCGTTTGGACTTACGTCATTGCAAATGCCTGAAATGTGAGAGGACATTCGAGGGAAATTCAAAACTATTTACGGAATTTATATTGCCAACAATGGCAAATTGTTTGCCAAACAAAAGCCATAACCATATGCATGGACAATCGATTAAAGTCACAACTTTACGTTGAAGCTTAATTCTATTTGCAAACGGACAAAATCCTGTCTGGCCCCCGGGCTCGGATTCAGAAGTCATTAATAATTTGCCAAAAGTTAAAGACACAAAGTGAGTGTCTCGCGTCATAACTGAAGGACAAGAAAATGGCGCACAAAAGTTGGCTCCTCATCTGCCGACTGGACTGTGAAAGGACATTCCGAGAGGACACAAGTCCGAGTTGCGGCTTTTGTTTCGCCAACTTTCTCGCATTCTTTCTGGCAATATGCAGCAATTATTAAGATTAATACTCATAATATGATGAGCGTCGGCCACAAGAGCGTGACCAAGATGTGTGAGGCCACGTTGGGAGCTGATGTATTTTTAATGAGTTGTAGGAGCAGCGGAAGCTGCAGCAATTAAGGAACATTAATTAATATTAAATATTTCAATGGCAATTAAATGAAATAATTTCCTAGATGCCATCAAACCAGCCGCAACCACTCCCCTCCCTTTCCCTCCCTGGTCCTCCGCAAACACAAAGGCGAAGATGCGAAACTTTGGCCGGCCGAGCAAATGAAAATTTCATTAACCGCAGAAGCCAAATGGATTTTGCCCCAGTATCCTTCGTTCGTCCGTTCGTCCTGCCATCCACCCGCCGCCTTCCATTTGCCATTCAAATTTCGAGTGAAAAGTTTTCAACTTACCCCAAACAGGACACATGTTACAAAATTAGCAAATAAATTTCAAGTAAGACCGAACTTGCGCGCATTCCAAATGCAAATGAAATGCACGCGATTGTTGATCGGGGGAGCAGGGGATTGAGTTAAGTAGCAAAGTGTCCCGACCATAAAATACCTGTCTTTAACTTTTTAAAATGCGTTACATACATGGTTTGCTTCTAAGACTTAGAATCTTATTAACCAAAATATATAAATGATATTACTTAAACTACACAAGATAATTAGTTTTTAACAATAACTTCAACTTAATATTTTAATCAAGAACACTTATAATACAGGAAAGAAAACAAAGCGGAAACTTTAAAATGTAAAAATATGTATATGTTTTCCATAATATATTTCAACCAATCGTAGTCACAAAATAATTAAAAGTACGCAGACTATAAATGACCTAACTCGAAAGGTAAAAATTATTCGCTATACAGTACAATATACCCCAGTATTATACAACTAATGGGTGGAAATGGGGAACTGAACCGAACTGAGTTGAAGCCCGCGCTGCATTTCTTATGAGTGAGGGCAGGAAAATATTTTCCAAGGCATTTCAATTTGGCCCCGCAATACGCGTAATTGAAATTTGCATTTGTGTGGGACGCTGGCGAAAACAAAAACGAAAAGAAAATCAAATGAAATGAAAGGAAAGGACGCAGGCCAGAACCTGGCGTCCAAGACAAGCAAAATGAAAATAAAAGAAAAGGAAACTCCGCCGGTCGTCCTGAAGAAAGACCAATTAAGAGCCGCGGCATGGAATTTTGATTGCGGTTTGCAAATTTCTAGCAGGCCGAGCCAGGCCAGGCCAGGAGAGGCCAAGCCAGGCCAGGAATCTGGCCAAAGCAAAGGCCCCTACATACGCGGAAGGTAATGAAAAATATTTATTTTTTCCCGCTTTTTTTCTGGCTTCCTTGGTCATTTTTGCAGCACATTAGAATTGTTGATGTTTATTTAAACAAAAAGAAACGAGAGAGGCACAACGACCTGCCAGCGTTGACATTCAAGTCAATCGAAAAGTTTCCACAAAACGCGAGGCTGTGTCCTCGGTCACCTGAGTCAACAACTCTGCATGTCCGGCGGTTGGAAGGAGGCCCTGAAATGCCGCCAGTTACTTTTGGCAAAGAATTTCCAAGAATTCTCGCTGGCGGAGGCAGCAAACAAGCCAAACTCAATGCACTGTGAACAGATTAAGGTAAAATGTAGAAATGAAAATACGACTAAAAGAAGAATCATTTTTTTATATTTTATAGAATTTTTTAGATAAAATTACATGGGTTTCCAATTCTATGATTTCTAGAGTATCCTCAATAAAATCAGTTTCAAGTACTAGTAGAATGGTTTCCTTAATCTAATATATAGGAATCTCAAATAAATTTTGTTTTGCCATACATATTTTACTCTGATTAAATTTTAAAAATTGTACAAATATCTAATCATGTTTCGTTCCAATGTACCTTAGCAATGTCTGCAAGAAAACTTTTTGAACCGCGACCCCAGGACCGCAAATTGCTTTAAAGCAAACATTGAAGAAAAACACAAGAAGCACAGCACATTTCCAGGAATAAAGGGAAAGCCTGGAGGGCTGGTAGCACGGAGACAGTTGGCATTAGGCCCTCAACTATAGCCAAGGCCAAGTTTGGGCCAAATCTGTGGACCGGCAATAGAACCGTAAATTCTATTGCATGACTTGATTAAATTCGCATGCAACGCTGACTGGCCTCCCTTTCGATCCACAGCCCCCAGCAGCAGCCCAAAAATAAAAAAAAACCTTCTCGAGCAAAGGCCAAACAAAGGCCGGCAACGTTGCCAACTATGGCATAGCTGGAATATCTTGGCTATTTGCTAGCTGCCTTGGCTGGCTGAAGGCTCAAGGCTTCTGTTTCTGGTACCGGGGACCGTTGACTTTGCCTTTTCCTTCGACCATTTCCCACATTTTAACGTTTTAACGTGACTTAATGAAGTTTCAGTGTCACAGCAGCAAGCTCCCCTCCTCCTGCTGCTGCGCCTGTTAATTTTATGATGGATTTTATGCAGAACACAAAAAGAAACTTTGAACTTTAATAAGTATGTGTATGCAAGCGTTTAACTTTGCCAGCGTTTCGGAGATTTTTTTCTTCTTTCCCATTTTTTTCCTTTCCCATCTTGTTTATTTTTTGACCTCCCCGGGCACCTCCAGCATCCCGGTGGCCATCATTCGGGCCATATTAAGCTGGCCCGGCTAGCTGGCTGGCTTCTTTTCTATGGGAACTTTGCTAAAATATGCTTCACGAGACTTGAAAGCATTTGAAGTAATGAAAAAGGAGCGAAAAAAATGCATCCAACAAGTAACCACGACACGACGCACACACACACTTCTATTGCGAAAAGTGGTTACCAGGGGGGGTGGTCGGAAAAGCGGAGGGGTGTAACTATACAGAAACGCTGCGCAAAATTTAACGAAGCTTAACCTCATTCAATGTGAAAATACACTTTACGTGTACTTTGCGCTGTCATTTCGGGCTCAACTCGAGCAGCAATTGTGCAAATACTTTGCCCCCAAAAGAGCGGTGAGGGGGGAAGGGGCGGGACTGATGATGGGCGGGCGACGGGGGCGATGCCAAAGACCTGGTGAACTTTTCAAACTTAAATGCAGAGCAGAATGATGAATGATCCAAAGATGCTCGTCCAGCATCCAGAAGAACTCACTTTATGTCCACACTCTTCGCGGGAAAGGAACTATTTGATTTTCAGTTTCAGCGGATGCACAGAGAGAAATAGAGATTGCCAAATTTGGAAAGTTCCCTAAAAAACATTCTCAAACAATTCTTAAGACATTATAATAAATCTATATATGAAAAACATATCTTTCTTCAAGTAATATCTTAGGAAAATTGTGTTTTTGATTCACTGAACACACTTTTGTGGATAAAAATGTCCTTAAAAAAATATTTATTTAAGAAATATATAAAAAGTAATAAATATTTGCAAGTGTTTATCGAACTCTCTTATAAAATATTCCTTTATAAAACCGTTTTACCTCCCACATTGAAACGCTTCTGCCACCAAGTGTATTGTCTGCTGCAATGTGTGAAGGGCGTGGCTTGTAAATTATGCAAGAACATTGATGCCACAGTGTCGTCGATTGCATTCAATTGAAAACTGAAAGTGCAGCAATCGGAGATCTGCACTGGGTCTCATATGGCCGCTTAACCCCCGGCAATTGCACTTGGCAGAAGACTATTGCTTCACCGCAAACACATGAAACGCACGCCATCGAGCGTCACCATTTCTGCAATCAAACATCGAAATGGCCGCGACATTGACCGCAGGCTGCCGCAGTGTGAAATCGGATGCGGCAGCCAGATATCAGGTGAGAATAACACTGACTTGAAGCAAGTGGAAAATGAGTGAAAATCTTGAAAAGAGCAGCCAAGCTTAGAAGAAGAAATATAAATGGTAGAAATATAATGTTTACTGCCATATTTATAAAGACATTATTTAAATGTCTCTAAAATAATGATAATGATAAAAGGAACCCTATTACAATTATCAAAGCCAAAGCTTACCCTTAAATCTTAGATACTTGAAACATGACAGATTTGTTAGTAAACTCTCACCCACTCGAACCACTGTCCAAGAGGTCGTTGTTCATGATGGGTTTACAATTGCGGTGGCTGTGGATTTCGTATGGTGAACTGCGGACACTGGATCGCCTCACTTGCATCTGAAAGGGACAATCTGGACCGCTGGGCCGCCAAGTGAAAGTGATGGCCTCTACTTACACAATCCGGAGCCAAGCCAATGAACTTCAAGTGCCGACACGCCTATCCAATTTCAGCTAGTGGTCCCATTCAGTGGGATGGCTGCGTTATAAAAACACCAAAGAGATGGCAAAAATTTGCATTTCAAAGCAGACCACCAACACCCACGCCAGCTGCCAGCTGCGCTCCAGGATTAGGACAGTGCCAGGACTGGAAATAGGAGCAAACCCAAGCCGCAGACATGAGGCCGCCGTATACTGACCAAGGCAGCGGTCCGCCAGCCAACAGTTCATTAATGATCTATGCATTAATGTTGCTCTCCTGGCTGGTCCTGACAATGGCGACAGTGGACGCCATCGATGCCCCACTGCCATTGTCGCTAACAGGGATCCCGTTGCTGTCCCTGGAACAGGGCAAACACCATTACTATGAGGCGGGCGGGGAATCGGGATTAACGGGATATACGCGAAATTATTATGGCCCCGCTGACACTGCACCGACCGATGACTTGGCAACATATGGAAATTATGCTCACAAGCTCCTGACCTCCCACCACCCGCACACGGATCCACATCCACATCCACATCCAGTATCATCATCGTCATATCCCGCCACCGCCAATGGCTTTGTGCCCTTCTACTACAGCAGCCAACTGCACTCGCATTTGCCATCGCACTCGCAGTTCGCAGCTGGCGAGGATGGGGAGACGCGGCGCGACCCATCGACCAATATCGATTTTGTCATTAATGCGGCAAATTATGAGCCAAATTCCGCGGGCTACGAGGAGACCTACGAAGGCTATGCATATCGGCCGCGGGTGTCGTCGTCGACGCCTCCCAATCATTACCATTTCGAGCAAATTTCCAATTACCGGAACCAGGACCATCGCGAGGAGGAGGAGGCTGATAATTCCGGTGTCTATGCGCGCCACAAAGAGCTGCAAACATTGGCTAACCCAGTGAAGCGGGAGCAGCGGGAGGAGTCGATATCCACTCACCAGCCACTGGCAGGGCGACAAGAGTCGCAGGAACAGCGACAAAGCCAGCAATTGGAAGGGAGGCAGCATCATCAGCAGCTGAAACAGCAGCAGCAGCATCAGCAGCAGCAGCAGCAACACCAGCTGCATGTGCAGCCCTACCAGCAACATGTACTGCAGAAACCTGCAGGATATTTCCAGGATCAACGGCAGCAACAGCGCCTCGGTGTGGCCCAGGATCAGCAGTTGCTATACTCCCATACGGACACCCGCGTGGCTGATCTTCCCGCCATAACAACCAGCGTTCGTCATACTCCAGCCAGCAGTAAGGCCGTGGCTGGATTACCTCTATCCAAGCACATCGAGGTGACCAAGAATGTACCAGTCACCCACTACCAGAAACAGCATGTTCCCTACAAGCAGTCGGTCCAGGTCCAGGTGCCCCGCACCGTAATAGCCGCCATTCCCAAGCCCATGCCCATCAAGATACCCGTGGCAAAAACCGTGGCCATCCCGCAGCTGCAAGAGGTGAAGATACCCATCGAGAGGGTTAAGCCAGTGCCCGTAGAGCGTCCCATTCCGTTTGTAGTGGAGCGAAGAGTGCCCTATCGAGTGGAGAAGCCAGTGGCCACGCCGGTCTACTATCCGTACCCGGTTAAAGTGCCTGTGGTGCGCACGGTGGTGCACAAGCAGCGTACCCACTACGTGGCGGCGCCGGGTTGGAGTGCCACCAACAATCACCTACTCGGCTGAGGCAAGGCGAGGAGTTACCTTAAAATTCTAATACGTATAAATATGCTGTCAAGTCCTAAATAATAAATTCTTAATCTTGTTTTTCATACACTTTCGAAGGGTATAGATGGTTTAGTCAGTAACTTTGCTTAAATATTTATTTGCTTTTTGTTTTTCTGATTAAAAATAACAATGGACTACTCACTCTACAAACATTGAATAATGACAATCAATTAAATAAATAAACAATATATAAACATATAAAAAATACTGAACTATATTTTCGTTGAACTAAAACAAACTAACATTAACTTATAGCAGTCTTTAAAGGAAAAGTTTCAGATATCTTCTGGAAGTCAATCTCTTAACCAAAAATGTTCTAATTGAAATTAATATTTTATTTGGATTTATTGATAGTTGCCATAATGTTTTTATATTCTTTACCCATCAAGGTATTTAGCCTGGCTGGCTGGATATTAAAAACTTTATCTGGTCGCCGTTTTTTGACTGCTGACCCCTGGGCAGCCAGGCCAAAGTAATTGCAATTAGTGCTGTTGCTCAAAGAAAAGGAACAGACAGCCACTGCAGTGCAGCTCCCAAGCTCCCAAAATCCCAGCTTCCAGCTCCGTACTCCCAGCTCTCGGTTCCCTGCTTAGAGCCAAAACAAAACAAGATGTCCCGAGTCGAAGTTGAGGTCGGAGTCAGAAGGCAGGTCCCAAATGAAGAAAAGTAGCCGAGTAAAACTTTTTAATTGAGCTAAAATCCAACAAATGCGGCTAATAAATATGTATTGAAGTGCGAGAGGATGGAGTGCGGCAAAATGCCACCAATGCAAAAGTAGCGAAAGTGCAAGAAAATGCAGCGGCTAATTGCCAAATGTAACTCCGGCAGTAGCAGCAGCAGCAGCAGTAGCAGCAGCAGTGGCTGCAACAACAGGAACAACTTTTAACGGCGGCAGCAGAAGGAGCAACAATGACGCACAAATAAACGCGACGTTCAACTTCGGCGGGGCGTTAACGAACAACAGCAACAAAATTAGCCAAAAAGTAAAGTTCCGCGACCAGTTGCAGCAACGAGAGTGGCAAGGGTCGAGTAAATTCGACTCGGGCTTGTAGTTTCTTGTGGAAAGTGCTGCAAGTTATTGCCGGCTAATGAAATTAACACTAATTGACGTGGGAGCCATTCGCGGAGGGGTTTCAAAGGATCAACTTTATACCACACTCACTTTATGTTATGTCAAAAACTATATAAGAATTTAAGCGCCTCAATCGTAGGGGGAGAAATCAGAAAGCTAAAACGATGCTAAATACATGGAATTTATTATCATATTACTAATATTTTATATCTCTTCATGTTATTTCTCGTCGAATGAATAATCAATATCCAGTACTGTGAATCAAATTAATTTCTGACCACATTATTAGCATTTATGTGCCACGCACCGAGGCGCCAGCAGGCCGCAAAGCATCGGAAACTAACTAAAAATCAAATATAATAATCATACGTGGAAATCAACGCTTGTATGTGACGGCCCCCTTACTCGCACACACGCTTGTGTAAACGCTTGCTGCGGATAAATGCGCATAAATTCATAATTGCACTGCCCACATTAACCGCTTCGTTAGGAATTTTGCTCCTCTGAACACTGGCCACCGCTGTGGCCATGGCCCAAATCCGGCCCAAATCCAGCAGACCCACCACGCGCGCGCTCTGGCCAATGAAGGAAGCCACAAAACGCAATGAACATGGCTATGGTCACAGAGCTGACCGCGAATCTGCTGATGAGACTCCCGACAGTGCCCCCGTGCCCTGCTGCAACTGTGTGCCCTGCCAGTGACACTGACCCCCAGAGCAGGTTACATTTATGCCAGGTCACGAAATGGCAACAATTGTTTGAGGAACTAGTTGGATTTATCTTTTTCAGGTGAATATTTGATGGAAAAAAGTTATTTTTAGAAAAATAAATATATAAGAACTCAAGTTCTTAAAGATATTATTAATCATAGAACCCAGGGAAATCTTCATACAGCCAGATAATGGAATCGAAATAATCCAAAGCTCTTAAATCAGCACCTGGCTTCGATCCTTTTTCGTCCATTCCAAAAATCCAACTCGAAGAATGCGCCAAAATGACTTTATAATTTCCGAAATGACTCTGCAATTTCCAGCAGGTAGCCAAGGAAAGCACGGCGACAAAGATAAACATTAAAAATTAATCAGCACTTTTTGGCTCAAACTTTGATAATTGCCGAGCGGCCAAAATGAAGCCAAAAGCACAAACAGCAACAAAAACGGACGGGTATTTAATGGTCAGAAAGGCAAGGGCGCCGTGCGGAGTCCTTTGAAAAATGACAGCCAAACAGCCATCAGTTAGCGCGAAAGCTACAAAGTTTTAACCCTTTTTCGGGGGCCCCTTTTGGCCAAAGTTATGCAGGGGAGCTGCTGCTGCTGCCATTTTGGTTTCCTCCGAAATTGATGTGCAGCATAAAAATTTGCGACTCAGGTGGCAAGTTGTTATTTTTGATGCGCGACTCGCGCCTTTTCTGATTCTTTTAATTGCGGAATGGCAAAGTTACGCCGTTGATGGCACAACGGCCAAACGCACTTTGGTCACAATTTTACGTAAGTAGATGGGAATAAGAGTTGACAGAGTTAAGTGCGGACACCCGGGCGTATGAGTGATATTTCATGTTTGCCGCTTCAGGGTGGAGGGTGGAGGGGTATGGAGGGGAGACATATCACCTTATTCTTGGCTTTGCTCGTAAAGCAGAAATGCTTGGTATATCTTTTATGATTACCATAAACTATTTACACAGAACTTTAATAATCTGGTGCGTGCAGCTGCAAAATGTTTGCAAGTATTTTATACGCTCGCACACAGCCAACACACCAACGGATTTATGTCGAGTCACAACATCCTGCAGGATCGGCTGGTGTGCTGTTAAAGTGTGCGAGTATCCCGGTATCCCAGTATCCCAGTATCCGAGCAACCGAGTATCTGAGTATCCGAGTGTGTGGCTTGTTTATTTTGCTTTGCCGGCTTGCCTGCCAGTCAGCCAGTGTCTGGCTGTTGACGCTTTTTACTCACCCACAGCTTTACCCTACTTACCCCTACCCTCACACTTGCCCCTCAGGCAAAAGTTTGTGAACACAAACAGCTACTCAGGCGTATAATTGCCATTAAAGTGCGCTTAAAATGAGCTGAGAGACCCTCGAAACGAGCTGGTTTTATCGGGCTCAATACGTGGCAATGGAGTGCGGGATGGCCCCGGCCTTTATGCATAAGTACGAGTATCAATATTTCACAACTTGGCCCTTTCGGGGCCCTGGCAATTAAGTGCTGCAACTTTCGGTCGTTGGAATTTTTCATGCCACATTATTCTTGGAGCTCATCTGGCCAGGCCAGCAAAATTAACCAACGAAAGAACAAAACGCTACGGCAAGGGCTTAGCATGTGTCCGACTATGGCTGTGAAATGCTCTTAATTGAAGCTCACTGACGTCTCCTCGAATATCAGATTGCAATCTATTTTGCCCCAGTTGAAAAGCTCTTCGGTTACCTGGTGAGATGGGGGAGCGGCTCTCGCTTTGATTGACAACTTATGCTGGAAAATGCAGAGATATGATTACCTTCAGCTTGCCTAGAGAATTGTCATCTCGACGTCAGGAGAGACAAAGCTGTAGATGCAGATGCAACTTTAGCTACAGGCACACGAAGCAAAAATGCTGGAAATTCGAATCGCTTTCTGGATTTTCTATGATAGTTATATACACTTTAATAAATTTATAATGGCATCTAAATATTGTAGCAGATTCTGATTTGCTTCAGCAATTCCGTACTTTTCCTATAAAAAAAAAGTTTGTTTGTTGACTTTTCTTTTTGTATTTGCAATTTCCCTTGTTCAAGTACATTGTTCATCTTTTTAAATCACTTTCCTTTCAGTGTAGTGCAACAGATTCAGCCCCAGCTGCAGATGACAGCAGTCAGTTGAGAAATGAAACTAAATGGCTTGAAAGCAAATATCTCCAGCTCCGGATCATATTTCAAATTCAAACTGTGACCAGTCAGTCAACAGTTGAGCCACCACTACCGTTTCATTTCAGAGACAAACACATAATGAGCAAAAATGTTTAAAATCAACAGCAAAAACTCTCTCGGCTCTCAGCACAGTGCACAATAAACAAATGGGCACAAACAGAGTGTTTAAGCCAAAGGAGGGAAGGGAAAGGGAGCCTGGCGAAGCCGTTGACATGCTGACAGCACATTATTTACCGCCCACCAACCAGGCAGAAAGGCAGGCAGGCAGCCAGGCAGGGCAGGAATTATGAACTCCGGCAATATTGCAGCGCAATGAGCTGCATATATAAATTCTGCTCATATATCCGTTTTTAATAAATTAGTTTGCAATTTGCCACGCCTGACTGGGTCGAAAGCCCCCCCGCCCCACGCAGCAGGCAGCACAAGTTGCAACTGCAACAAGAGCAACTGGAGTGGCAACAACGATGCACCTGACCCGAGAGAACATTCTAAGACACAGGCACCATCTACAGCACAGCACTCACCTTTGCCGCACGCAGACGCCCGCTTTTGAGTGCCATAAAAGCCAACTGCAAGGCAGAAACTACATAAAGTCGGTGTGGTATGTATCTTATAGATACGCTGCTGCACTTCCGTTGCGCAACGCCCTCCGCACTCATTCTGGCGAAACAAATGCCTGTCTGCACATACGAGTTTGTTTCAGAAGGACTTCCAACTGTCCGTCGTCCGTATCTCACTCATATGCAACTGCAAAACATGGTAAACTTAACGCAAAACAGAGTTCAACTTGATTGCAGATATACAAGTTATGTACGTCTTTTGAGCTGTGCCACATTGAGGCATTACCGTACTTTGTTTTAAGTTTAACACCTGCCTTCAGGTACGGTAATCAATACCTGCCACAAAACCCCAGTAAGAATACATTTCGCATTACAGTCTTAAATTTTACTATTTAAATACGAGATTGTCTGTCAGGTTTCAGGTGGAAATCCAGCCTCGCTTCAGGCTTTATTCTCCGTTTAGTTAATCTCATTCGAGGCTATATATCTCATGAAATTTTAAACCCGCATTAACTGGCTGTATGGCAAATAATATTTACATCTCCGCGGCCAGCTTTAAGAGCTATTGCCATAAGCCAGTGCCGCGCTAATGCCGTCATTCAATGTCAGCCAATTTCCGGTGCACAAACGGGAATCGGGGTCGGGCTTGGGCTCGGGCTCAGGCTGGGTCTCCCAACCCGGACCTGGACCTGAACCTGGACCTGAACCGTCATCGCAAATTCGAAAATTCCGCGAGGAGCAATGGCAAATTGGTAATTGGTATACCGTTAGCGCTCTCAGATCTCCGCCAAAGGAGATTGCGGACAGGAGCTGGGACAGGAGCGAGTCCAACCTGGACCCAAAAAGATGGCAAAAGGGACGACGCGCAGACGATGTGTAAATCATTTGAGCAAAACGCAGACATAATCTCGGCGCACGGGTATTGCGACTGTGCACGTGCCAGAGGCTTTTATTATTGTCTGCCCGTCTCCGTCTCCGTCCCCCGGCTGCTGCCACCACTCGCTGGCAGAGAACCCTAAAAAATTCATAACATGTAGCGCCGCATATCCCGAAAATCCACACCCGAAGACGGCGACAATGTGAGCGCCCATCAGCAGCCATCATCAGCCGCCATCAGCGGCCCGAGGATGCGACTGAGCCAGCAGCCATCGCGCTGAGTGGCGGTCTTACGTGGCAATGACATGGGGGGATAAAAGTATCATTGCTTTTAGAGAGAGTCCTCTTCGCGGGCCTCCTTAGTGCTCCTAATATCACACCACTTCGTCCCAGAAAGGGCCACCCCAGAGCTCACTCCAGGCCCAGGCAGACAGCCACGGCCCGGCCAGTCATTGTGGCCACAATAAAAATTCGTATTCCCATTATATAGCCATCATTGTTGTTACTGCCTGTGTCCGCACACTCTAGCAAATATTCCCACCTAAATGGCACGAGTGCGAGTGTGGGTGTGCACTGAGACGAATTGTATGTCCTGGAATTTAAATTGTAAAATATTTGTAGTATAGGAGCTGAACATTTATAAGAAGAGTCTTAAAATATCAATATATTGATGCTCTATTAATAGTTATGAAAAAATGAAAAGAACATAAGTGCTTTAAATCAATATTTCGAAGCAATATAATCGGAATAAATTAATAAATTCTTTTTTCACCTTTTTTTTTAAATAAATATATAACGCAATTGATATATTTTTCCAGTGCAACACAAAGCAAGAGAGCAATCAATAAAAAGTTTCGTAAATGAAATGAATGCCATTCAAGGGGGAGTGTGAGTTTGAGAGAGACAAAGCCAAAGGAGTTGGGCATCATAAACACTTCAAAAAATAATTTTTGGGCAAAACTTGTGCGTAAATATTTATATAAATAGCTAAACCGAACCGAACTTTACGGGAGTTGTATATTGCGTCTGCAATTTGGAGAGCGAGCTCGAAACTTTCATTATGCAAAAGTTTTTTAATAAAAGTGCAAACATAGTGGCAGCTCGCCCTCTCTCTCTCTCTCTCTTAGCCACATGGCACACATGCACTTGGCCGTTATTAAAACCAACTGTTTTGTTTACTGCTCCCCGAGAGTGGCGGTGTGTGAGGTCATATCTATACCCCATTGCAGAAGCAAAAGTTTGCGCCCACCCAAGTGCTGTCTATAATACTTTTGGCCTGTTTAACTGGCGGCAGCAGAGATACCGATCAAAATTTAATTAATTAAACATTTGTATACAAATGCAACAAATTGGAAATACTGATTTTATGTGTAGCCAATAATATTAACCCGACCAATGCTATTTTGCTGTCAACTGCACACAAAAGCCAGCGACGACAAACAAACATTCTCATATTCACATTTCGGTCTGATGTCTATTGGCTGTGCAGACCCACTGCCATTTGCATTCTCTTTCTGGCTCTAATTTCAATTAATTAATTTTGTGTGTCCACCACAAGGAAAACTCTGCAGAAACTAATAATAATGCATATGCATAGATGCTGGCGGCCATTGAAGAGGCGAGAAAGTGCAAAGTTAATTAAATACCAAATACCTTTTACGCTCGCAAAGTGAAAACAGTATTGCGGTTAGAATGGCATTAATAAAAATCATAATAACATTTTAAATGTTTAATTTTACATAAAAAGCGTGTAAAAGGCAGCGAAAAAAGCAGCCTCATAATCATCAACAAGAATGAAACGGAAGCCAGTCCAACTTGCACAGTGAGTTGGCAGCAATATTACGTATACGCACGCATGCACATGACGGCAAGGCAAGGCAAGGCAAATATTTTGTATGCAAAATAAAGTACTTCAAAAGTCACTTAAAGTGTGTCGCTGGGTGGAGCGGCTTCCTCTTCCTGACTAACCGCCCGACTGGAGGGGCATAAAGAGCGTAAAAAATGTTAAATGATAAATAAAATTTACAACCGCAACAACAAAACCAGCAACAACGACATGTGACGGGCAAAGACCGAAGAGACCCGCCGACGACAAACACTCTCCGCCAACATATGTGGCATAGAAGGTGCTCCTCCTTTTCCTTTTCGTCTTTTTTTTTCTTTTTGCGCCTTGCCACCGAACGAGCGACATAATAAAATGCAATTTAGACATCAAAAATATACAGTAAATGGAGCAAGAGTAGCGGCAGCTCGCTAGTGGCAAAACGGGTTGAAGGACACCGCGTCCTGCGGCAGGAGGCGTCGCGCGAAAAAGTCACAGACGGCCGCGTGACTGACAAGTGAGGACCGAGAAACCGCATCCGCGACGAACGGCAAACAGTCGAGCGACACACACAGGACAAAGGATATACATGTCAGCAGGAAGACACGCAGAAAAAGTAGTCATTCATTTTGATAACAAAAAAAACTTGGTGAATTATTAAAATAACAAATAGAAAATTATAATAAGACAACTATAAATAAATATGAAACAGAATATTCTACAATTAGTATTGAACATTAAAAAGTACCTCAACTGGATGGAGATATGTTTTTCTTTTTTATTTTCAAGAAGTTTGCAGCTTCAGAAAATCAGCTCGAAATTAAAAGAAATTTGCTAATTAATGAATTAATTATTCTGCTTTATTGATTAAAAAGGCAAAATAATAAATACATTTTATGAGAAATTAAAAATCTCACAACTTTTTTATTTTATTTTAAAATCTTTACAAAATTGGAGTACAATATTTATTCCTACAATTAGCTTAAACTACCCTTCAAAGAGACTAATTTTATGGTTTCACTTGATTATTTTAGAGTGTATGCTCTCAGTGGGAAGAGGCTGTGCGTGCTGGCAAGAAGGATTGCTGGCGAGAGAATTTACTGAAAACGATATGTTACCCTTTCCGCATGTAGTGTCACCTCCTCTGCCCAGTGCACATTTAAAAGCCGAACACAAATCTGATGCAGCATACTTTCAAGGCACTTTTCCCCCTTTTTATTTGAGGTTGCCGCCAACAGGGGAAAGTAAGAAAAATGGTTTGGAGAGTGGAGTGGAGTCCCTGGGCCAATTCAATCGGGCTGCAAATCAAAGGAGAGAACTGCAAAAGTGACGGCGAGGGAAGGAAGGCCGGTGGCCGAACACGGGGCGGCATGCCAGCGCGTAGCGGGACAACAAAGGTGTGCACTTAATTTAATTAGGCCCGGCGACTCGCTCTGGGATCTCTGGGAAACGGGAAACTGCTCCGGGTAATGGCAGTGCAGCCCACCGGCGGGGCCGGACTGGCGATGTAATGGTCTGGAAATGGCATTTGGCAGCCTGAGAACAACGGTGGAGCGCGAGCGAGCCTTTTGTGAAGATGAATTTCATTTCATTAAACACAAATTTCATTGTGTGTGCTTAAAGTGAAATTAAATAAATGAGAGCAGACTGGGGGTAGGGGAGAGATGGGAAAATGGGAAATGGGACACGGGAAAGGGGTTATGTCCGTGACAAATGCACCGTGAAATCGCTGCTAAAAACCTCGGTCTTGCAACGTGTGCGTGCGTATGTGCTTGTGTGTGCCTCTTCCGCTCTTTTGGGATTCTGTTTCTGTTGCCAGTTCGGTTTCCGTTCGTGTTTGTATTTTAATGCAAATCGTTGTAATGTTAAATGAGTCACAAAAATGTTGTACATCACGGGGATTAAATGAATTTTAAAACTCGACATTAAAAATGGAATACGGAATATGTGCAAAACTGCATAACGATGTTCGCTTTGGCTTGGCATATGGGGCGTATGCGTAATGTGCTTATAATTATAACGAAATACTCTTCGTGCGCTGGATGCAAATGAGGATGCTGAGAATGGATGCCGAATTGTACGGCTGAATATATATATATTTATGAGAATATATTCTTACTTGGTTCCTACCACCAGCTCTTGACCTTGTGCAGCACCGTCTTGAAGACGGGCACCTTCACCGGAAAAGGCTTGGGCACCTTGATGGGCACATACTTGACCACATGATACGGCACATGCTTCTCCACCGGCACCGGAATGTGCTTCTCCACGGGCACGGGCACCAGTCGCTCCACGGGCACCTTCAGCTCCTTTTCGACGGCCACCTGGACGTTCTTGGTGATCGGTATGTGGATGGGCACTGGCTTGCGAACGGGTATGATGACCGCATGCGAGACGGGAATCTTCACCTCCTTCTCCACCGGCACATGCTGCTTCTTAACGTGCTTCACCGGCACGTAGTTAATGATGTCCACGTGGTGCGAGTGGTGGGTGTGGCCCTGGCCATGACCACTTGCCTCGGACAAGTAGTTGGAGCTCTGCTCCTGGCCAGCATCGGGATGCTCTTCGTAGTCGTCACCGCCGGATCCGCTCGAGGCGGATGAGGCCGATGCCGAGCCGGAACCGGATGGGGAAGGGTCGTGTTGGCTGTAGTACGAGGACGGGTGCTGCTCCTGCTCCTGCTGGAGCTGCTGCTGCTGCTGCTGATGCAGTTGGTGCTGCTGCTGCTGCAGTTGATGCTGGAACAGCTGTTCCTGCTGCTGCAGGAGCTGCGACTGCTGCTGCTGCTGATGGTGGTAGAGCTGCCCCTGCTGGGCGTCGTATCCAGGACCGTGGTCATACGGAGGCAGGAAATTCCCCATTGAGATTTTATCGTATGCATACGGATGCGGTGCCTGCTGTTCCGCCTGCTCCTCCGGGCCTGATGATGCCGACCAGGATCCGTAGCCCTGCTCAACACCAGACCCAGAGGCTGCTGCTCCACTGTAGGCTGGCTGGAATCCTCCTTCACCGGGATAATTGTAAATCGATGAGTGGTGCGTATTGTCATCCAGGCCTCCACCAGCTTGTCCACTTCCCGATCCAAAGTCATGGGCTCCAGCTGCTGCAACGGCCGCCACAGCAGCTTCTTCATTGTTCTCCTCGTAAATAGGTATCTCCTGCTTTGTGGATCCCAGGGCCAGGGCTTCCGTGTGGGTGGGTGCCACGGAGCCGTAGCCATTACTAATATGGCCCAGGCCCGAGAGATTTGTGAGGCCATTGAGCACCGAGGATAATCCTTGCGCGGAATGGCTTCTGCTGAAGGCACGCCGTTCGCCCGCAGAGCCGTACCTATGATTCGGATGCTGCTGATGTGCCGGCGCCTGCTGCAGTGCTTGATGATCCATGGGCAGCCATCGATTTCCACCGAACAAAGACCCCACATTGTGATACGACGGAGGGGGGTTATTAGCCGTCTCAGCTGAGGTTGCCACACTGACAATGGTCAGAATGGTGGTGGCGGCTGCAATGAGCGGCATCTGCTGCAAGGGATAACGCAAAGCGGTTTAAAATGCAAAACACTGGAATCGTTCAATGAGAGTTGAATGGAGAAGCCCTTAAGGTACCCTGTTTACTATTGTTCCTAAGCAATGCCTCAATGCCTCGGCATCAGGATATTTCTTGGCCAGGCTTGAGAGTCATCTTACTAGTAAACACAATATACTCTTATATCCAATGGGTACAGAAATATTCTGAATGTCTAGCCCTTTTGCATAATGCATTTTTAATATCCTGCACATTCGATCCACTCCACCCCAGTTCACTCACCAAATTAACACTCGCCATTGGACTTGGTGGCTGTCTGCGAACTCTGGCTGGGATGGGATTCAGACCTTGACTGCTGCGGCCCGACTGCTGCGATGGGAATGTGGCCGAATTGTGGCCGGGACAGCGTTTTTATATGCCGCCGACTAGGACAGATCCAAGTCTTTTCCTCTTACACAATTTGCAGCTTCAACTTCAACTGCCAGCATCAGCTCCAGACCAAGCTCCAGCTCCAGCTTCAGCTTCAGTTTCAGCTGTGTTGATAGAAGGCGGTCGGCCAAAAGTGAGTGTTTGCCATTTGTTGACCTGCTGCCAGCCTCTGCCTCAGCCACGGCCTGTCTCCTACCATTTTTACCATTTGCGATTTGCCATTTCTCTCTCTCTCTCTTGCCGCATTTATGAATTAAGTTACGCGATCAATTCAAATCGCACAAAAAACCCAGAAAAGGAAAATGTACGAGTAATAACCAAATCATGGAAACCGGCTCCTCGGCCAACACTTGGAAAAACAATAAAGTTCAAAGTCATTTTGCCATGACAACGACAAGGAATTAGAGTCCGCCTGTTTGGCACGCGCCTCCATTGCGGTCGCAGTGCAGCTTCATTATAATCTGGCCACGATCACGATCCACGGCGGCCTTCACGAGCGGCGCGGCGCGGCGCGGCGCTGCCTAAACCTGCACTCCTTCAGTCGAGTGCAGTGGATGGCAGTGGATTTGAGTGGATTTGAGTGGATTTTCGGTTCAAGCTGCCAGGCCGGGCGGCTGCTGCAAAGTGGTTGGACCGCTTTTCGGGAAAAGACTGGACAAAAGCTGATTGCTGTGATTCCATTTCTTTCGGGCGTCGTTACAGCTTTAAACATTTCCATTTGCCATTGTGTTTGGCTCGCCTTCACCTTTTAACCAAAAAGGTTAGTTTTAATTGTTTCGACAACTCTTTTTTATTTTGTATGCCCATTGTTCAGTTTTTCTAACCTACAGGAGACTCTCCAGGAAGCGAACTTGAAAGCTCTTAACTTATTTATTGTAAACTCAGAATATTAACATTAATTAAGATTCAAATAGTTTATTCATTTTTGCAGTGAACATATTGAACTGAAAACTATTTCAAGTGTTCCTCATTACCTAGAAAATAAAACTGGTAAGCTGACTTTAAATATATATAATATTTCATTTGATATAGTAATAAAGAAATCCCTGGATTTTATTGAGCGTGCCCTGTATTTTCTTTAGTTTTTGGGCCCTCTCCAGCCATGGGGCGTGGCGGGGTAAAAGTGAACGCCTTTTAAGTGCACCTGCAGACATGATGCTGCTGATTATATTTTTCTTGCCAAGCGTAACAGCTCGTTAGTATTTTCAAGTGATTTTCATTTATTTTCCTTGGCCGCGCGCGGCCTCCCGTGCACTTTCTGTGGAGCGGCGTGGAAAGGCCAGGCCGAAAGGAAGTGTACTGATTTGAAAGGAAACAAACATTTCGCTGCTGCTGCTGCCCAGAGCTCGGAGCTGGGGCTCTTATCGCTGGCAGTCACTTTTCATGGTGGATGCTGGATGGCTGGATGGTATTTTTTTAAGCGAAATTCACGCTTACTTCATTTCAATTACAATTACATGATTCCATTTCTCTTGCTCGCTGCCCGCAAATGCAAAAATGATGTAACTTAGTTGGGGGGCCAATGCGATTACCTGGTACTTTGTCCTCTTTCCCCTCCCAATCAGCGCTGTGCCAAAGCCCAAATTTAAGTCCGCTCTTTAAGGGACTAAAGGACTGCCGCGAACCAATCATCGATAGCTTTCAGCTCGCACAAATATAAACAACATGAAATCGCTTTTTAAATACTATATTTTCGCTTTCCATTTGTGTGTTTCTTCTCTCTTTTTTTTTGGCAGGCCAGGGTAGAGCTCAAACAAATGACACAGACGGAACACAGATGCAGGCGCAGATCCATATTCAGAGATACAGATGCGGATGCAGATACATATGCAGTACACGGGTATTCAAGCTCAGATACACGGATGTACGGATGCGAGTGCAAACGGTGCTGAGCGGGCTATAAAATAAATAAAACTGTTTCGCATTTTTGCTGTGCTGGGCGCTCTGCTTTCGAGTCGGTTTTAAAACTCTTTCAAATGTTGTGTAATATTTTGCAAGCCCGTATTTTTCATTCTTTTTTATTTGTGGAACAAAGAAAAAAAGACAAAATATGCATTTGAAATGCCATTTTCTGGGTGCAAAAGCGGATACGCCTGTCGGTCGAATATCCTTGTGCAACGTGGCTCATATTTGCATTGTATTTATGCACAATTTTATTGTTGTTTATTGAAACTGTGTTGCATGTGTGTTGCAGGGGGCAGGCGGGGGGTCGGCAACAAAGGTTATTGGAATTCGTGTGCCTAAATACAAGATCCAACAAAACTAAGCACACACTTACATTCTGTCAACTGGCCCATTTTCGGTACCACAGACCTGGTTGTGTCAACCGGCAAATAATAGCTGGAATGTTGTTGGGTTTCTGCAATTGGATAGTTTCGATGAAATGCGAGAATTTGCCACTTACAAAAACCTGACTCTTCACAATTTACAGTACAATTTCTCAGCTAGAGATAAATTCTTGCCTCGTGTTCTTTTACTTTGAATAGGAAATATTATTTTAATAATTAATTAAATTAGGCCTTTTATTTGGCTTTGTTTAGTCTTGTTTTACACTGCCTTAGTTATGCTCAGTAATTTATTTTATGACAAAGGTTTTAAATTGCCATCTTTAAATTACGTTTTTAAAGAATAAATATATTTCTTTCTTTCTTAATTATAGATTACCATGAATTTAAGCTTAATTAGACACTGTGACCGCACTCGTTTATGTTTTTTATTTAACCAAAACAGCTTTGGTCACACTGGACAGCAACTTTCATACTTGATTTCCTTATTTTGACTTTAACATAAATCTATATTTATTAAACTATTATAGTCTTGAGAATGTCCTGCCTTTTTCCAAATGATTCCAGAGATTTCTGCCTCTCACGAACTTTGAGGTTTGCGTGCGGAGATGACTTTGGATGGATGTGCAGGAGTACGCCCCGGCGTATACTTAATTGCGAGCGTGTTTATTATCTGGCTGTGCTGAACGTCATGGTCGTAAATTAAAATGACACGCTTTGCATATCCTCCAACACGCCCCACGCCCCAACGCCCCAACGCCCCCACGGCCCCCGCTCACGAACACAACAGCAAACATACAGAAACACACACACGGAGGCAATAAAAATTTTAATTATTCAATTAAATTACACTCGAAGGCGTTGCTCCGAGTTTGGCGAAATGCGAAATGACTGACGGCTCATAAAATTGACACCGACACACTGGCACGAATGGTGGGCAGGCGGGCAAGCGGGCAGGCTCAAGGACAATGCAGTCGCACGGCACGACAAGCTACACCGAAATCATATAAAAATCATGTTTATTTAATTTGCATTACAAAGGACCGTTGTCCCAGCTGCCGCTCGTTAAATTCACTCCTACTCCGACGGACGGACGGACCACGCCCACGTTTTAAAAAACAATAAACCGTGTACAGACGAGGACACGGATCTGGATGCGGCGAGGGGGGGAGCGGCACGTAAAATGATTAGCAAATATGCCCCCGAAATAGACGCACACACAGAGATACGCCCGAGGGGGCGTAACCCCGCCATAAACTGGGAGGACATTAAAGCTGGCCAAGGTGGGCCAGAGCAGGATCTGGGACAGTAGCAGCAGGAGCAGGAGCAGGAACAGCGGTCGGAGCCATCGGGCACGCAATCCCCCGAGCGGCCGGGGCATTGAGGCAAGGCACGCATATTTAATTAGCTCCCTGCACTGCCGTTTGACGGGGCTGAGACGGCGGCCATGGAGGAGTTAGTGACCGCACTCGAGCCAGCCGGGCCACAGTGAGGATCCTCTCAGGGGAATTTGAACTGTTCCAGATTTGATTAGGTTCGAGAAATGTGAATGGATGGGCGGAGTCAAGGAAATTGTTATTTATAAGAAAACAAAAATATAGGAGATATTTTACTCAACTAAAAAATAAATCAAATATATTATTTGAATTTCTTAGATATTAATATGAATTTTTTACTGAAGAAATACTGCCTCATGGTCTCATAATATTGTACAGAAGCTCAATGCCAAATAAATTATAATTTGAAAATTTTCGCCGATTGAAAACGGAAATGAATTTCAATTTGGCGATGGGGTTATTTATTTATATTCTTGTTTGTATTATATTCTCATTGATTTATGAAGTGGCCAGGATAATATTAATGGCTTAAAACTGCTTCAAAGTTTAATTTTAAACTTAACTGGAGTATCCTTAAATGCTTGAGGGAATCGTAAAGTTATATCTAGGCTAATTTCCATTGTTCCTGTTTGTGTTGGGTCAAGTGGTGAACTAATATTGGCGGAAGGGCTTCACCGTAGCTCTTTATTCGTGCGCCATGTAAGCGAATATAAGCTGAAAGACCAACGGGGCGAATTTTATATGCGTGTCCATGTCGTTCCTCTGCTGATTTTGCTGTTCCTGCTCTTGTTCTCATTGCTGTTGCCGCTTCTGTAGTGGTAGTGGTAGTAGTAGCTGTGGCTGTAGTTGCTGTGTGATTAATTCGCGCAAAGAGTTGTGCGCTTCCGCTTCCGGTTGCCGTTGTTGCTGCGTTGGCTGCCACTGCGCGCGCTTTTGTGTTTCACATTTCACAGGAGGCTGATTTGTGCTTAGCTGTGGGCGGGCACAATATTAATTGTTTTGTGCCCACCGAGGCTTAAAAACACATGCTCATGTAAGCCACGTCCGCTGCAGTGGCCCTTGTACTGCCCCCTCTCCCGCTGGCTTTTTCATGTTCTCCTCCAGCTCCTCCAGTTCCTGTTCCTGAAAAATCTGAAAACGCACAACGATTCCGGATGGAACGGGGAACGAGAGGGATGGAGCACAACATTTGACGCTTTAGCTGGGCCCCAAACATTTAAGATAAGAGCGCCCCACAATGGGTTCGTTTGTATGCCATTAATATGAAAATCAGACACACTTATCTTAATTAGTTAGTCGCTCATAAAAGGGCCAACTAAAAAGTCAACTAGCAGCTCCTGGGACAGAGTTACCGGGCTCAGCTCAGCCAACAACTGCGAGTGTACACACGCAACGAGTTTCGTATTTTTTTCCATTCGCTCCTTTTTAATCATACGATATGTCCTGGGGAGTGTGTGCCTGGGTATGTGTGTGTGCCTCCTAATGTGCCAGCATATACAAATTATGGTACTTAACATGTAATAGTTAATTTTGTAGAACAAGCAACGCGTTTAGTTTGGAGCTCTCTTCCTATTTTTCCACTCGAACCTCTTTTCCCCGCCCTCGGGGTCTCTCTCTCCCTCTCTAAAGGCGCAGTTACCCGAAGTTAATTCGCGTTAAGTATACGCCACGGGGGAAAGGGTTGAGGTGCACAGGGAAAGGTACAGTCCACAAAATCAATAAAAAATTATGGTAGTTATTTATGAGTCAGTTAAAGATTCTTTAAAGGGTAAAACCAATGGTGTACAAATATTTAATTGCAAACAAATTAATAATTAACAAGTAAATCCTATACTTAATAGCCAGCAGTGATGTATTTTAATTATGTTAGTACTTAAACAACATGTAAATAAATAAAACAGAGCAATTATAATTGTACAACACATTAAAAACATTGACTTTATCACAAAAGACTAGTTTAATAATATTTATTCACAGAAAATTTTAAATGTAATAAAAGGAATGTTTGTTATGTAAATTAAAAAATGTAAATACCAGTAAAATAATTCCTTACAAAATCCTATTTTCATATAAAAAAACTGGAACTTTTCTCTTGTATTAATTATATTTTGTACCTAGACTTTAAGCCTTACAAAAGCCGCTTTTTGCTTCTAGCTACGTATTTATCCAAGTTATTTTTTTGTACTTTCAATTATATAACGACTACAGTTCGTTTGAGTGCCATTTTGTGCGCCAGGTTAACAGCCAAAACGCCCACAAAACGTCATAGGAGCCGAGGGGCTTTTAAAGACACCGAGACCCCCTTCCGTGCTGGAGTGCTCCGTGTCCCGCAATTGAATGAACCCGATGACGATGACTCCTTTCTGGGCGGAGCACCCCGTTGGAGTTGAGCTGATTATTGCTGGTGGTGCTGGTGCTGCTGCTGGTGCCTTTCTTTATGGGTCTGTATGCGCGCTGGTGCTTCTCGGAAACGAGCAGCTAATTTAAAATGTATACGACTGTCGAGGACATTGGCTGGAGGACAGCGCGGAAGGGCAAGGGGTGGGAGTTGCTATTTATGGCCATTACCATGAAGCATTCAACTCCGTCGTTAACTACCTGAATGCATAAATTAGCAATTGATTTTTGCTGCATTAAATATTTAAGATGCGTAGCCAGAGTCCACTCCCGCAAAGCGGTCGTTCAAGGGGTTTAAGTTTGACTTTAAGTTTGGCCACGCTTAAAACGCAAGATGATCGGGCAAATGTCTAGTCGCAACTTTTTAAGACCCCTGACAATTTGAGCTAACAGAAAGTTCAAATGTTTCGCTGCCCGTGCACTTAGCAACACTTTAGCTGCCACCTAACCCAGCCAGCTGGAAGCCAGCCGGCCCGCCCCTAGTTTCAGCCAGCTTTAGTTAAGGTTTGTACGGACGTACCACTTTTTTATGGCTACATTGTGCGTATTTTCTTTTCTTTTTTTCCCCCGCTCAATTTTCGTAATATCTATAAACGTAATTGGATATGTGGCCACGCTCTCTGACTGCTGCTTGACTGCCGAAACTTTGAGCTTCTCACACCGGTCTGGCCCTGCGGAAGCCGGGGAGGAGTCAGGAATCTCAAACGCACGCCACACGTCGGCTGCGTCCGGGAAATTGGCAACAATTGTGGCACACCACAGAGAATGGCGGGGCATAAAAAGTTTTTATGAAAATTTCTAAGCGCGATCTCTGACACTGGTGCCCTGTCCAGGCCGCCCCTGACATATCTTTTCTCTCAATTGCCGGATAGGCAATCAATTTGCCAATTACGCAACTTGACGCCGCGCGGAATGTCTGTTATGCGATAAGTGGAAGCGGAAGACCCTTTACACCCCTTTGGAATCCCTTGGACCCCTTTGAGTTTTACAGTGAAAGAAAATGTATACAAGAAATGAATAAAGTAAATAGAATCATATATAAACTTCACTTAATGAGGTCACATAACAATGATGATGGCGCCTTCAGCTCCAAAAATATTTGATTTCAAATTTTGTGAAGATTATTTTTAGCCTATATTTGGTCTACTTTGGGAGAATTTTTGTATTTGTGTTTTGTATGAAGTTTGGGTGTATTATAAGTCTATTTTGAATGTGTATTGGGGTTATTTTTAGTAATTTTTTTGTGTATTTTTGAGTTTATTTTAAAAGCATTTAGTCTAAATTTGTTGTGTATTTAGAGTGTATACTAAGTGTATAAAAGTCTTTGTTTCCTTTAAATATTTATATATTTTCGATTATTTTGAGTGCACATTTAAAAAAATTCAATTTTTACGGTACTTACTATAATTAAAATGAAAGTAAACACTAGTTTCTCTCTCTGTAACTGAGCTCCCTGCGCGCATCGCATCGGTGGAAACATTGGCAGTCACTTGCTGGTTTTCCGCTTCAACTTTGGCAGCATGTCAAGTTCGTCAGATGGCTTCCGCCAACAGCTGGCGTTACTCTTAACCCTGACCGCCACTTGGACCCACTCTCCACGTTCCGAAGTCCCGTTGAAAGCTTGCTGAAAACTTTATGGTAAATTTTCGTGCGTTAAGCCTTTTGACAGCTGCACCAATTTCGAGTATTTTTCTTAATTTTTCCAATAAATTTTCTCTACTTTTGCGGTTGCAACTTGCAAGTGGCCACAGCAAGAGAGAGAGAGACCGACCATGAGACCATAATAGCCGGCTTGGTCGAAAAACTTTGGTTTAATGTTTGCGCATTTTATGAACCTGCTAGAGACGACCACTCTTACGAATATCGACAACTATTTTGCACTTAGTCGCAGTTGAAGCATAAAATTGATTTTTAATTGGAAATTGTTTGCATATTTTGTGCTCGGCCAACGAACCAGCCAACCTGGGTGAAAGTGAGCCAGAGTGCATGTGAGAATTTCACGAGGCACTGGAAAGAGACGAGCAACGAAATTGATAAAAGTCCAGGACCTGAAGTAAAAGTAGCCAGGAAATGCAATTGAAGACCGTACATAGAGCATTTTAGAATACAAATTATGTATATGAAATGGAAAATGGAAATAATTAAGGCCTCGATCGCACTACTTTCGATCTGCCAGACGGCAGGAAATTGAGTTCCCCCATCCCATTCCCCGATGTGTTTGGGTTTTGTTGAAATTGTAAATCAAATATCCGTCGAGCAAACAAAACGGCGCCGAGCGACTGGGGAGGAGATGCACGGCATCAACATCGGAGTGGGTGGCATTGACAGACCTGCCAGCACATTTAACTAGGTCAGGCCCGCCGGCCAAATCGCGGTCGGCAATTTCGCTGCGGTTGCAATAGCAGCTCCCAGCCGCCCAACCACCCACTCCACCTCGCACTGCACCACCCACCGCCGTAGGGTTGCCAACTGTCGAGCATGCGCCAGACTCCCAGGGATTCCCCTGCGGCGAATTCACCGGCGGCCCTCCGCCGTCGCACTCTGACACAAAACACAACACAGAACACAATCGCGCGTCGTGTTGCCTACAATTTCCCTTTTGTATATCAATTGCATTTCGTTTTATGGCCTTTTATTGCTTCATTTCGGAATTTCGGTGTGTGTTTACCAAGCGGCGTCCCGTGCATCGCGTGTCCGCGGACTACAGACTACGGACTCCCGACTCCCGACGATAGACTACGGGTTACGGGCTAATGATGCCACTTGCCAGCACCAGCACCAGCATCAGCACAAGCAGCAGGAGCGGCAAACAAATGCCAGCGACAAAGGCGCTGCCAAAGTTTGGCTGCCCGCTTCTGGCATTCAGCATGGCGTGTCCTGGTACTGCCAAAAACCACAGAGGATAGCAAATAATAGGCAGAGGAATGGATTAAAAATTTAAATACCCTATAAATAAACTAACAATTAAATAACTTATAAGCTTTTAATAGAAAATTAATTAATCGTTAAGAAGTCTTGAAGAGAGAGACACATTATAAGTGTAAAATTATAATAATTCTTTATGTTTTTATCAACTCCGATTAATAAATTGATTGAAATGTTTCTATAACTTCAAAAAGATAAGACTTTTTCCTATAAAAGGAGCATCCATTAATCCTTAGAATAATCAATTTTATAAGAAAATTCTTTCCCACTAGTTTTCAATATTATTATTAAAATCAAATAATGACATTGATAAGTCTGACTTCTATAGAAAATAATAATAAAATATAACATTAATTAGGAAAATTTAATAAATAATTAATAGGAAATATTAAGATTCAGGATCCTATGTTTAAGATTTTGTTTTTTTGTAATATTTTTAAATAGAGCTTGTTAGATATCAGAATAACTACTTACCTTGCTTTTCGAATAATATTTCCAATTTTATATCACAGATTTCCATTCGACTTGAATTTTCATAAAGCATACTTTTCAATTTCAAAGAGTCTGAAATAAACTCGATGTCGCCAGCGCAATATTCCCGTCGATTGGGGCGCCTAAAAAAAAAAGGACAGTTCATGCTGCGACCGCCCATCTCGTGTCCCTTGTCGAGGCATGTCTTTAGTCATAACTTGCTCTTGTTCTTGTAGCTGTTGTTATTGCTGTGGCTCGTGGTGGTGGGTCATGTGCATGTAATTATTTTAGTAAAAATATGTGAATGCAAATACTGTAGGCCTCATTCACAGTGCAATGTGCACATATTTTATGCACTTTTGCTTTTCGCTTGACAGCAAAATTTATTTGACCGACTTATTTTTCGTGTCCTTTTTTTTTTGGTGCCTTTTTTGAGGGACAGGACAGGGCCTGTGTGTGTGCACACACAACGACGCAGGACAGCGGCAACAAAAGCGTTGACAACAGGCAGCGGCATTGCTCTTGAGAGTTACAGTTATGTTTCCGCAGTTTAAACAAAAAACTTTTAATTACATTTTGAGCCACGCACAAAGGCGAGAAATAATCAAATTTCATATGCAAATTGTTGGCAGCACTCGCGGCCCGAAACGAGCTAACTTAATGGCCAACAAATTTCAATCGAAGAAGCAGCAAAGTCTGGCAAAGGAAAGTGAAAATATTTGCTTAACAATACATATGTATTTGTTCTCTTTTTTTCCTTGGCTTTTCCGCATTGCTTTTCTTCTGCCATGGCACAATTTTTAAAGGACACTACGAAAAATATATTTTGCTGAATAATTTTATTAATAAAAAAGCACAGGAAGTTTTATTTATTGGGTTTTGGGAAATATTAAATAAATCCAATCGCTTTTTAAATAGATTAACCCGTGACTGATCTTTATTTTGGAAGCTTTTATTTAACAGAATTTTCGAAAAGTGTTGGAGAATAAATGCAAAGATCACTAAAATAATTTATTTTCAAATTAAGTAGGAAATAGAAGGGAATTATGAAGCTAAAAAGTTGTATTTTGTTGTATTTATTATTATTATTAATTATTTTGTATTATAATGAATTTATAAAATAGAATTGCACATAAATGTATGAAATGTATTTTTTTAGGACTCCCCATATTCTCTAATTTTACTGACGGAAATAGTTCATATTATAATTTTTTAAAATGTAGATCCTTTTGTTAGTGAAGAAGAATTCCAAGCAAACCTTGTACAATACACATTACTTTATTTTTTTTATTTCCTTAGTTTCAATTTATATATTTATAGATTATATCATCTATTATTTTTGAATATTTTTACAAGTGCAAAAGCGCACAGCTGGCAAAAGCGTCAGGACTTCCTCTTGGCTAATGATAATTATTAAGCTAACACACACTGGCGCACACTCACATACAATATGCAGGGAACCATAATAAATATTTGAAAATATTTCTGCGTAATTTTATTTTCCAATTTCAAGGCAAATGTGTGAACAGTTGCGTTTTGTGTGTGGCATTTTCGGTGGGTCGAAGTCGAAGGGTGTTCCTTATGTAACTTTCCCAGCCGTACTTTCGCGCCTTTTGCAACTTTTGCGTTTTCATTATTTTATTTAATTAGGTAAATGTATGCAAAGGCACCCAGCCCATGCACATGTGTGTGTGTGAGTACACACCCGCAAGCGTACACACACTCGCAGCGCAACATGTGCCTCGGTAATTACAATTACTTTTAATAATGTTGCCAGCCCCTAAATGGGCTAAAGGATTTAGCTTTAGGTTCAGCGTTAGATTTCAGCCGAGCTCTTCTCCTCAAGAAGCTAAGCAGCCAAATTTACTTGGCGTTCGGGAATTTAAAAGGATTTAATTTGGAGAAATCAGGAAATCATAAGGAAGGCCAACAATAGGATCGCTTAGCACATTAAACTTGAAGCACCTTTTTTATACCCTTGTGGGGTACGCAAACTAATATCTCAGTTTTAAAGCCATCTTAGCTTTAAAGAAATAAGACATAATAATTGACTTTTGATCAAATTTAAAACGTTATTTTAAAATCGTATACAATAATTATAAGCTAAATTAAAGAATAATAACTAGTTAAAGTAGATACTTTTATGTGATTTCAGTTTTATGTAGACTTATTATTTATTTAATTTTTCTAAGGAAAAAAGGTAAACAAAGCCAGCAGCTTTCCCAATGTAAAAATTAGCAATCACAAGAGTGGATCGTATTCTTTCCGCTCTTAGGTTCTACTTTCCAAGGCGAGAATAAAAATAGTAGGTAAAAATAGTAATTCAAAGTCAAGAGAAGAACAAATGCGCGTAAATAAAGAGAAAGACAATAATAGAAAAAAAGAAGTAGTTTTTATTTACTCACTCATATAAATTGGTTGGACTGCAGACACAATCGGTGTTGTAGACAAAAACACACAAAACACAAAGAAAGTAAAATCGCACTCGAACACTTTCTTCAAATACCGTTTACATTTATTGCACTTGCACTTAAAAAAAAAGGAAAAAAAATTAATTAGCAAAAAAAAACCCACTTATCTTGGCTATGTGTGAATTAGGAATGGCTAAATCTCTAAATCACTAACACTTTTCACTGAGGAAGCTCGGTATATTCCCGCACTTTTCCGCAAAACACTTTTAACACTGCGACTGTTTTCCCACGTTAGGTTTTCCGCGATTAGAAGTTTAGAAGAAGCCAACAGAAGTTTTTTTTCCCTTATCGTTCCGGTGGTTTTGGAGGAACTGATTTCCAACGACCACCGGGAGAACTCGCTCAGAAATAATGGAAGGCGATGTCGTCTATATCAGCTGGTCACTTTCAAAAAACTTCCAATTTCGACCTGAACTGGAAACCCGGTCGAAATTGTAGTCACTAGCTGTTATCTAATTATTTTTCTTATAATAAATCATTTATAACATTAAGACCAAAACTTAAAAATAATGCAAAAAGGAAATATATATTAAAATATATCATAAAAAATCGATTTAAATTAAAAAAAAAAAAACCCCAGCAGAGGTATACAATGTACAAATGAAAACTACAACAGTTTAAACATCTTACCACAGTGTTATACAAAATGTACAATTTAAATACAACTTGTCACAGTTTTAAGGAAACTGTTACAAGATAAGCTGAGTGTTATACAAACAGTTTGAGAGCAACTGGGTTTTGATATTTGATATTTACAGTATAACAGACATCGATTTTACATGAACCTTTAACGTTTCAGCTTAGCGTTTAATTGAGTTCATTCTTTTCTGTTTAAACAATAAAGAAAAAATGAAAATATTATATATATTAACCAACTCATCTTTAACATTATACTAATACAATAATATATCCACTATATTTTTATATTCAGCAAAACCACTTGATTTGTTAAAATTTTCTAAAATAAAACCACTTGAATTGTTTATTTTGTAATACTTTTTGCATGTTTATTAATATTTTTTATTGATTTTGTATTTTTATACATTTTTTTGTTGGTTTTTGTTTTCGGTTTAATACATAATATATACTCCCGCATATCCATTTGGTGATACAAGTTCTCCCGCAACTCTATAATATGTGTTTCTTCCGCTCGTAGATAATACAATAGTAGTGTAGCTATACAATTAAGGATAGAAAAGAGTGCTTGACTTAGGCTTATGAGTTACAAATAAGATGATGTCTTCCAGCAGTTGGATAGCCAGTTAAAGTTAAGTCGTACGGACTGATAGGCATTAAATAGTTACAAATGAAGGGGAGTAAGATTAATAGTAAGTGTAGGCTGTTAACATATATATATCGTACAATTTGAAATCACCTTGAGCCGTCGGGCCCAACAGCATAAGCTCGTTAAAAATAAGAAGAAGAGAGTCCCATCAGCTAAAAAAGCGAACATAAAGCCAACGAATAGGGGATTTTCTTGAGCTTGCGACAGAATAAAAATCAAAAATCAAAGACTGCAAAGCATTCAGTAAACACACCAGTTGCTGCTGCTGATGCATCAAAGGCCATAGGTATGTGGAAAATTCATTTCCAGATCAGCGAGAGAGCATGGAAAAAGCAACGAAAATTGTATTTATTCTAATGCACCCGGGGCTTAGACATTGCCTAATATCGATTGGATCCGCTCTTGAGCTCTTCAATTATTGTATCTGGGTGTAGGCCCCATGTAACTTTATCTGCTTAGCTTTTCCCGCTTGGTATGCTTTAAGTAATCTGTGTAGTATGTTAGCTCGAGTATTGACTGTATACTATGCCATCTTGCATATAGAAAATATTTTATACACTTTTTGTATCAGTTTGTTGTGGGGTTCGGGTAGCAAAGCATCTACGCATTTATATGTGGTATGTCGTATGCTGTATATATACATCAAAATATTTGTTTAATTTACGCGTACTTGGCATATGTTTAGATTTCATTATGTATACTTGGTAAAAAAGAGAAAATTTAGCTACTTCTCGCACTTGTCTGCTCTACCGCAAATCAGGACAACGAAATCAATCAAAGGATACCAGCACATCTCGCTATCAGTTCTCGCTCCCTGATCCCTGATCCCTGCTCTCCCATCTAAATATATCACTTTCCGGGCCAACGGTAACTAAGCAATCGAGCCGCACACAAAGCCTTAGTCTAGAATTTTACAATGTTGCATTGTTTGTTTGTTGAATATGTTCTTCTATGTTATGCTGTTTGTTTGTTTGTTTGCTGGTTTTTCGGGTTTTGCTGCCGGGTTTCGCCGTCTGTCGTCTGCCTTTGACTAATTGGGATGACGCTTGGACGCTTGGACTCGTGTGGACGCTCAACGCACTCGCGAGGTGGGTCTGAAACAGAGAAACATAAAGGAAACAATAAGTTGCAGGGTTCAGCCTTTATATAAAATAAATTCCCTCACCTTGGCGATTGGGCAACACCTTGGCGCTTGGGCGTATTAGGCGCCGTAACCGCCACTCGATTGGTTGGCGTACGCGCCCTTCCCGACGCTGGTGTGGCGGATGTGGGTGTGGTTGCTCCGGCCAGACTATAACGCTTCGGCTGCACCATTCTGCTGGGCGATCGGGTGCTGACCTTGGCTCCACTGGCTGCTTTCTGGGCGCTGGTAAGTCTGTGTGGGCGGGGGGAGGAGACAAGAGCGGGTTTGTTGTGGCTTTTAGTGACAGTCTTGGGGGTGGTAGCAGCGGCACGGGCCGGCGAGGGCGTGCTCATGACGGGAACAGTTCGTGTGGAGGTGGGCGTGGTACTCCTAATCAGGGGTTCCCGATAACAAAATCAACATCATGCAAAATGAAAATTTCACGCAGGGTACACCAAAAATGAAAAGAAATCAAATTTTGTAAAGAAAAACATTTCCAACCAAATAATTTATAATTTTATAATATATATATTGTATATATATACTGACCTGCCCGCTGGGTAGCTCACTGGTCGCGGAATCCTCGACCTGGGCGCCGAATTGGATCCCGTCGAGTTGGCCGAGGTGGGCGTAGAGCCGCCGCTCTTGGTTGCCGCCTCGCAAGCCAGCTCCTTGAGCATGCTGGAGTCCTTACTCATCAGCTCCCACTGGATCTGCAGACGCTTGAAGCGATTACTCTCGATCTTGCGCTGCTCCATCACGTCCAGCGTTTCGCGTCGCTGCAGTGCCGCCACGGAAATGTTGGGGGAATTGGGTGGTGTGGCGAAGCGCTGAGCGTGCTGCGGCTGCAGGCCAGCAGCCACACCCTCGTCGTTGAAGGAGACCTTCTTCTGCTGGCTAAGCACCCGACTAACCTCCTTTTTGAGGGCGGCGGCATCGTAGGTCACCTGCTCGCCGGAAGACTCCAGAATGGCCGCAATCTCTGCGTAGTGCTTCAGTTCGGAACGCGGCAGCGAGGCCAGGAAGTTCTCGGCGCGAGCCCTGGCATCGAGATCCTTGCGGGACAGTCGCTGCTTCACCGGCTGCGCCTGCGGGCTGTGTTCCTCCTCCTCGAAGACATCCGCCAGCTCATCATTGGAGCCCAGCGCGTAGTTGTGCGGCGGCTCCTGCAGGCTGCGACGCTTTTCCAGCTTGGACAGCTTCTGCGTTTGCTGCGCCTCGATCATGGAATTGCGCTTGGAGCGCGCCTGTGCCGAGTGGGCCTTGCGCAGAATGCTTCTGGGCATGGGCTGTGGCGGTGTCTGAGTCGGCTGACTGCCGGGACTCGTCTCCACACCCGAGTCCATGCGCTGCTGGTCGTATTGGTATACATACATCTGCTTCAGCGGGTCTGTATCCAACTCGGAGTCGGTGAGCAGCGTTGATGAGCCGCGATAGCCGGAGCTGGGCTGCTGACTGGATCCCGAACTGGAGGCCTCGTCCATCTGGGTCTGGCCCTGGAAGTACTTGGCGCAGTCGCAGATGTGCGAACGGTTGCGCCGAATGGGCGGCGACATGCAGAAGAGCGGACGCTGCGAGAGCTCCGAGTCCAACTGCCTCACCAGATGCTTCACCTCTGGAATGTGCTGCAACCGCCGGCGATACTCAGTCGGCAGCAAGGTGGCCAGCGACTGCCAGTCCGAGACGTGCTTGTAATCCAGCGTCTTGAGGATCTCATCCTCACTCGCGCTCTGGCTGCTGCTGCGCTGCTGCTTCTTCAGAGATCCTGAGCTGCCGGCACTGCCCGCCGCCCCGTCCAGCGTCATCTTGTAGTTGAACGGCGAGAAGATCACATCCGTGCTTGCATTGGTCTTTACGAATCCCAGATCGGGCAGAGCGTAGTTCGGATAGATGACATAAATCGGCGCTTGCCGCTCGTCGCCCAGGTTGTTGAGCTTCTCGAGGAACGAGGGCGGCACACAGCGGTAACGCTCGCTCAGGCTGCTCCTGGTGGTGCTCAACGATCCGCAGGAGGTCTGCATGGAGCGCGTGATCATCTCGGAGCTGGAGGCACAGGACAGCGGACGCGTGCTGGTACCGCATCCCGCCTCCGCTCGCCTTGGCACCTGAGTTAGCTGCTCCGAACTCGCCTCCGAGGACATCTGGCTGCCTGTGGAAACCTGTGCTGCCAGCTGGTAGAGCTGGGGATTCCTCAGCGGCATACTGCGGCGACGATGCGCTGGTGAGTTGGTGGCCGTGAGCGAACCCGTGGAACTGGAAGTAGCCACATCATCGTAAAACACGGCCTCCGAACGGTTTCTCAACTGGCGTCGCGGAGTTTCCTGTTCCGTGTAGTGCTCTTCCTCATCGTGGCGACTTACTGCCGAACCCTTGCCCGAGTCGTTCATGCTCTTCTTGCGCAATCGCTGCTCCAGGGAGCCGCTGCTCGAGCTCGCAGCATCGCTAGAGGGCCAGCAGCCGGAGGAGACGTCCATGCAGGTGTGAGCACTCGCCTGAGCAGCCAAGTCCTCCTGGCCGCCGCTGCTGTTGGTGCTCTTCTGCTTGATGAACAACTTGACTAGATTGAAGGCCGGCGGATTGGAGGAGTTGCCCGAGGAGGCCGAGCCGGAGATGTGCAAGTTTTGGCTCTCCTGCGAGCAACTGCAGCGATGCTTGTGGCGATGGTGGTGCGAGTGGTGCTGCTGCTGCGACTGCTGATGCTGGGATGTGGGTGTGATCTGCTGGATGGGCATGATCTGTTGGTCAGCCTGATGCTGCAGTCGCTCCGAAACGGACACGCTGATGGAAATGGGCATCTGGCACATGGGCAGCAGGTTACGAGATCTGGACTTGCACGACTCCATGGTGGAAGTGCTTATTGCCTGGGAGACATTCAGGGGAGCTGCCTGCTGGCCACTCTCCTCCGGCTGCTGGTGCTGCTGCTCCTTCAGACAACTGCCGGCCATTGGTTCCTCGCTCTGTAGATTCGGCAGGCTGCTGCTCTTCCGCACCGAGCACTGTGGTAGGTGCCGCGTGATCGTGATGGTCTCTGTGTTGTTGTTCCCGGAGGGATACCTGCGGGCGGGCGAAACAAGGAATAACGAGCGTCTTTACCACAAGAGACACGTCAAGCGTTTGGGATTACAATTTTGTTGGCGGAAGGTTTTTTCAATTTTTTTTGTAGGTAGGAAGCAATACGGGTTTTCGGATTGGTTGCTACCAGCATGGTCCCTTACCTGCTGGCGTCTGCGCCGGGTTTATTTGCATAATATTTCGGGTTTCCTTGCGGCCTCGCTAATCGGTTTGTGAATGAGTTTTGTTGGGCTAAACCCATAATTGGTTTTCTTTAGGGATTAACTTGCCTGATCGCTAGCCGACCCACTTTTCCTGCCCGCAATGTTAAGCCCTTGAAGGTTGGCATATGCCGGCGTGGAATATACAGCGAAAAGTCCCAGTTCCAAGTTGAAATTCCCCCCATACGTTAATGCTCAGCCGGCAAGCAGGCAGGCAGGCAAATGGAACTAAATTGAATTCAATTGAAATGACCCCACGCGGCTGCAATGAGAGCGGACTGCAAGGAAGGGGGATGAATCCACAGCATCCGCCTGGCGTGATGATGACATTACTCTGACAGAAGCGGGACAATCAATCTATCTATCTTTTAGTTATCTCATCATATGAACTCTTAGAAATTTCTTATAAGTTGCATTGTATCTTTTAGAAATTATACATCTGTCATCTACTAGACTTTGTTTTACTTTAAATTATTTCAGCTAACTCAACCCGTATTTAATATCGTTTTAAAATGTAACTATGTCTTATAATATCTTCAAGAAAACCCTTCTTCCTGGCAGCAACCAATCCTGAGGCTTTTGTGCGAATCTTGTGCGGTATGTGTATGTGAATAGGAAATGTAGACCTACCGCTGTAATTTGGCCGCCGCCGCTATGGCTGCCTGTCCCTTGGGCGACATGGGGCAAAGCGGTTGGAAGGCCTGGGCCGATCGCGACATGGATACCTCCAGGGCCTTGTTGCGCTTCACAATATCGTCCAGATTGCTATGCAAGTTGATGCAGTTCTGTTTGTTCCTGGCTGCTATGTCACTAGGTTCCGCTGCAAAATCAAGTTATCCATTTTATATATATTATTTTCCAGCAAATACCACATATACTCACCGTAGAAACTGTCGTCCGAGTAGAGCACACTGCCCTCGAAGGCTATGGTGTAGTTGTCCTTGTTGCAGGTGAGTATGATCTCCCCGTCGTCCGGATAGGCGTCCATGTCCAGCGAGTCTACCGAGATGTGCGACTCCCGCACCGGCGAGAAGAGCAGCTCCGACTTGCAGAAGGAGTTGTCGATCAGTTCGTTGGTGGAGGTGGTCGACGTCTGGGACATGTTGTGCGGCATCATATTGCTGTGGTGCAGCAACTGTTGCTGCTGCAGCTGGTGCTGCTGCTGTTGTTGTTGCTGCTGCTGCTGGAGGAGCAGTGACTGCTGCAAGCGACTGTTGGCTCCGCCCAGGCTCTTGCAGTAGGCAGGCAGCTGGGAGAGCAGGGAATGTATGTCCTCGGCCCGGAAACTCTCCATATCGACCTCGGCCAGGTTGGCGTCCAGGTTCTTGGCCAAGTCCTCGTAGTAGATGAGATCGCCCATGGCATTGTACGAGGCTGAGAGGGAGCTCAGAACGCTGCGCTGCATCCCGCCACAGCCATCTCGATAGCCGTAGTCCAGGAACCACTGATAATCGGAATTGTCGTGAGTAAAGTCGTGCGACGAGGCCAGCGAGCAGTTGAGATTGTTGACGCCACCGCCACCGCCACCGCCATTAGTAGTTTCCCGCATCCCGCCACCACCACAAAGCATCCTAGCATCACCTACCCCGAGTTGCTGCTGCTGCTGCTCGCTGCGGCCTCCTGGCGTGGTGGCATTGCTGTTGTAATCCGATTCTGGCGTGGCCGCCATCTTGCCCAGAACAAAGTTATTGTTGCCCTGGAGCTTCCTATTACCCACCAGATCCTCCTCGTTGCTGTTGTTGTCGCAGTAGAGCAGGCTGCCCGTTTCTTCGCCGAGGAAGAGGCTGCCCGACTGACTGCTGGGACTGATGAGACTGCTCACCTGCTCATTCAGTATGATGCTGCGAAGCGCGTTGTTGTAGCGATCCAAGTTGCTCAGCACAATGGCCACATTCTGCTTGAGGCTCTCCTCGCTCAGTTCCTCGCCGGCGGCGTCCTCCTCCGCATCGCTGCCCAGCGACTGCAGTTGCTGCTGCTGGCACTGCTGCAGGTGTTGTTGCTGCAGCAGGCGGTCGGTCAGCTGTTGCTGCTGGTACCGCTTTCCGATCGTCGTCGTCGCCGTCGCCTGCGCCGTGTTGCCGAAGGGGCCGTTGCTGGGACTGTTTAGGGGATTCCGGTAGCTGAGCGGGGTATGTGGCAACGATCCCGATCCGGTCAGAATGTTGCCAGCCGTGTTGTTGCCGTTATTGTGTTGTAACTGGCTGAAGGGCAGGGTCTGCTGGAACTGATGGGGTCGTTGCTGTGGGTTATGTTGCTGGTGATGATGATGATGATGTTGTTGCTGTTGGGCCAAGCGCTGAAGCAGATGAGGATGAGAGCTGGGATTGGATAGGGCAAATGATTGCTGGTGGATGGGTGAGTTCTGGAGCGGTTTCTGCTGAGATGCGGTGAAATGCGGTTTGCTGTGATCGTTGTTTGTTGAGAATTCTGTCATGCCACGTCGAAGTTTGGTTCCTGCAAATGGAAAAGTAACAGAAAACGTTAGATAACTGAAGGAAAAACATTTTATTCAATAAGGAAACTAAAATAAGTCTATTTATATTTCAAGTTCTCCTACACATGTTTAATCAAGTGATAACAAATCTATTCTATTTTCAGGCTTAACGACTTAGCTCACTGATTAAAATACCTTATCGATAATCCCTGCTTGTCTCGTCCCTTCCAATGTTAATTGGCTAATCAGCGTTGACACTGAACTTGGCTCAATTAAGATGCCAGCATCGGAGCGAAACTAACTCCGGCTAATGATCTATCCCCATTTCCATTTGCACTCTCCACCGGGCGGCTTCTCCCCCTAATGGACATTAGCGTGCCACACATTTCGGAGCCGTAAAACCTGACGGAGGCGCCCATTCTATTGTCGTTGACTGGCGTGTTTCAATTAATTTTTACGACACCCCAGCCCTGGTCTAGCAAATCAGAATGACACTGCTCGCTGGTCTATCTGTATGCCTCTTCCATGTCAGAACGTAAAAGTTGTAAAAATTATTTTTATACGTTTAAGAGATTTTTACGAGACAACACCAACACCCTTGGATCGGCTAGGATCGTGCCAGGCATCGACTAAAAAAAGTTCAATTGGAAAATGTGACATTTTTCCAACTTTTGCTCCGGACCCAGAGCCACATGCAACGCCTGTCTGCCAGCCAGCGGCAATTAAAGGTTAAACTTGATGGTATTGCATGTCTCAGGGCGGTAATTCAACGCTTAGTTATGCCGCATTGCCATCGATTGCAGTTGCCGGTTGCCTCCTTCCTTATGCAACTCAATATCGCATCGCATCGCATCGAATCGGGGACGGAATTTAAATTTAAAATGAGCCCCCAAAGGCATAAACAAAAGAAGTTCGAGCCTAGAAGGGGGAAAGGCGAGGCCGGCAAACCTCCCAGCAAGTGCAGACGCAGCAGATTATAAATGTTTTTCAAAAGATTTTCCAAAAGATTTTCCACTGCCCCGATGACAGAGGGAACTTTTCCTAGAGACGACAAGTGGCAAAGCTGCCGCACATGTCTCTCCCTCTTTTTCATCTGCATCTCCAGCTATCTTTCATCCTCCCACTCCCCCAGAAACACAAAAATATGAAATGGAAAGTCATTTCATATTTGGGCCAGCGCGAGATTACAGACAAATAAAATCGTTTTAATGCATTTTGTGTGTAGCTGCGGATGCATATAGCTTCTCGTGCCGGGAGGGTGGTCGTGGCACTGGGTTGGGCATCGGAGCAATGGCCAGGCCCAGTGCCAACGCTGCCGGCCTCTCTGGAGCTCAATTAAAGTTAATTGAAATTACAAAAGCCCGTCTCGAGATAAAGCTCAAGAGGCTGCGTCAAGGCAGAGCCGAGAAAAAGAAACAATGCTGACGATGCTTTTTAGCGAGGACAAATATTTAAAGCCAACCAGACTAAGTTGATATAAGTTAAAATAATATTTAAATATTTCGATGGGTTAAAGTTACCTAAATACGATTTTAAAAAAATCAATCATTGCATTTGTCATCGAATTTCTATAATTGATATTTGATTTATGAAGCGATTGATTGATTTTTACTTTCGGGAAATCAGATTAAACCATAAGCCCTGCTCTGTTCATTAAACTATTTCTTTAAAACGTATTTATCGGTACAAAATGATTAATTGTTCAATCAATAACTCTTATGACTCATTTATTATTTTTATGATAATAAAAAAAATATATTTTTTGGAAATCTTCTAGAGAACTTAGATTTTAACCAGCTTTAAAAAGAATACAGCCTTGTCTTGGCTATTTCTAATGATAAGTCATGGTCATCTTCGGAAAATTGTTAACATATAGAATGCGTCTTATAGTATGAACAAAAATGCATATTAAAGATCGGTTTCGGTTTTGGAAACCATTAAATGAAGTATTTTTTAAAATGTTAAAACTTAACAACTTAGCGCACCTTGACCGACAAAATTGCCATTGTTTTGTTGGTTAATGTTGTGGTTCCAATTGTTGTTGTTTATTAAATTGTTGTTCAAGTTGTTTAGATTGTTGTTGTTGTTCAAATAATCATTGTCATTGTTACTGTTGTGGTCCACATATCGCTGCTGCTGCTGTTGCTGTTGCAGCAGACGCTGCTGCCGCAAATACTGTTGATTGCAGGTCAGTCCCGCAGTTGTTGTTGTTGTTTTGGATGTGGCTGGTGTCACACCCTGTTCCCGTAGCTGTTGCTGCAGGCGCCGCCGCTGCATCAATTGCTGCTGCAACAGTTGCAACTGCTGCTGCTGCATGCGCTGATAGAAGCGTATTTGCTCGAGTTGCTGCGGCGTCACACCAATGTTGCCGTTCCGCTGGCGATGTTGCTGCTGTTGCAGATGGTGCTGCGGCACATAGAAGTTCTCCTTGGAGGAGCTGTTGCTGTCGCAGCCGCTGCTGGTGCTGCTGCTGTTGCTGGTCGTCGCAGTGGCAACATGTTGCCAGCAGGCCCTGTTGCTGTTGTTGTTGGCGTTGTTGCCGCTGCCGTTGTGCGGGCAATCGATGCCGGCCCTGGAGCAGGCGGCACAGCGCTTGGAAATGTCTACGAATCGCATGATGAAGGCGAGCAGCAGCAACAACATCTAGTTGCACGGACTGATGCTGCCGTTCCTGGTTATTTTTGGCCAATCTGCTGCGGACCAACGCTGCGATGTTGCCAAGTTCTGAGAGTGTCTCCGCTCTGGCTGTTCCTTTATTTTTAGTTTTTGGGCTCTTGGTTTTTTCTTTGATACATATATATATTTTTTTAAGGGTTCAACTCCATTGATTGGTTGCACATTTTGTTTGGATTTCCTTGGCTTCGATTTGTTTTCTACGCTGCACTTTTCATTTTGATTTCTTCGTAGTTTTCCGCTATTTATAAATGTTGTTTTGCTCGATGCGTAAGTTTTCTCTCTCTATACGACAAGTTATATATATAAAACTGAGTGTGTGAGTGTGTGTTCGTGTGTGCCATACACTGTACAGCCACAAAAAGTTTTGAATTTTGTGTCTGATGTTGAGAAGCATATAAAAATAATTTACGAGTTTTCTGCAGTCGGCCGCGAGACTTTTATGATTTTTGGTAAAACTTTAACGCGGAGTTTCTACGAAAAATGCCTAAAATTAACCCAAGACACATAAACAAAGCTACTGCAGTTCTCCAAGGAGAATTGAGCCACGAAATTCGGAGGTCTAGCCTTCTGCCGCTGCGGTTCGGGCCAACCTCGAAATGCAATTCCTTTTGGCCAGCAGTTAACGCCAGTCAGAGCTCGTTAGCAAAAGCGTTAGGCCGTCAGGAGTGTAATTTATGCGCATACTTTTCCGGCTAAACTCAGAGCCCCTTTGCGGCCCAAATAACCAACGGAAACGGCCCTCCTTCCTAAACAGGACTTTCACCTTGGAGCCAGAACGAAATTACCGGGCTAAATGGCTAGAAGGTGTCTAAATTTAAATCGCTGGCCGAAAAAAAAACGTAGCCAAGTTCATTATTAACTTGACAGCCAAACAACAGCGGGCATGTGTCATAATGTTTGCTATTGAAATCTATCTAGAGCGCACATGAGCTTGCCAAAAAGAAAAAATGAGGAAAAAAAGCTTAAATCGGCCAGGTGCTTGTGGCATAATGAGATTATTATTTAGTATATCTCGCATATTTGATGCCTGACATCAGCGAAAGAGATAATGCTTTTACATTTATCGGTCGAAGAAAATGCAACCATATAATAGCGCTTGCAGTTGTCTTGGACACGCCCAAAAATTGCTCGAAACTTGTTACTTGTTTTGGGTACACGCGAAAAAATCTTACAAGCAAAACTACCCATTACAAAGTAAAGTTTAAAAACTTCTTCTCTACTATTGGATCCAAATTTTGAAGTAGAAATTTGAATTTCATTACCTATATGTACTGATTTTCGCTGGTGAATATAACAAATTGAGAATTACATGGAAGGATTGTTAAGATTATAAAAAGAACGCAGTCATGGTTGGTCATATTCTGATAATATTTTTCATAATGTTTAAATTATTACAAAAACGTTGAAGAACGAGACTCTACAAACGTTCAGTTCGGGGTTTAAACAAGTGCTAGTGCTAATCTTATTTAGATTATATTCGTATTTAAATAAAGTAAAAACGTGTAATAACAATCTCTAAACGTTTTTAAACTTTATTCCCTATTTAAGGTAATGGATTTTCCCTGGTGTACATTTTCAGACAAAGGAGCACAAAATGGCTGCCACCCACCGGGGGCTAATGCGCAATGCTTGCAAAAAAAAAAGGAATATATATATATAAAGAACGTAGAAAAACCCTCAGGACTGTGTGGCTAATATCGAGAAAGGGAAAGTCAGAGCAGAGCGGGTCGAGTGCCACCGAGGAGTGCTCAGGCGCACCAAGGACCTGCTCGGGAAAATGCCAAACGGCTTCCCACCACATCTGGCAGCTGGCCAAAAATAAGAACCAACACTCTGCCACATGGAGGAGTGCTCTCGAATCGAAGCATTTAGCATATAGCATATAGCATATACAGTTCGGCATTTAGGCATCCCCCGATAAACAGCGGCAACTTGTCCGTGGCCACGCTCCAGCTGCCTTGTATTTGCCATCAGCCATGAAGTTCTTGCAATCATAAACAGAAGAAGAAAAGCGGCAAGAAGAAAAGCGAAGACGAACGCACTGTGAAAATGGCAAGTTGTGCGAAAAAATTGCAGATGCGTTTCGATTTTGCACGCAACTCATTTGGATTTCTCTTTGCACCTTTTGGCAAAAATAAACAGCGCGTGAGATGAGATGCCAAAGAGCAGTGTACAGTCTTGCCAAGATGCAGCAAGGTGTGCACTGTACACGTACAGGTTCAATCACATTATGAACTTTTCAAGGGGAGAACTACTCTAAACTCCTTCCTCCATCCAAAAGGAGGCCCTATTTTCTTTCTAGAGAATAGAAACACATTTTGGCTTAGTTCAACGTACTTGCTGGCCTACATTGCCAGCGGAAAAACTCCATGCCCGCCAATTAAATGAGCCAGCGGAGCCCCAGAAAAAAGGCATCCACAAGATGCGGCTGCAATTGCAGTGGCAGTTTGCACACAGCTTTTCAGATACAGTGTGTGTTTTTCTTTGCCTTGGCGATAGTGTAATTACGAAATCATCCAACGCATGTGTGTCCCTATCGATGCGGAAGTATTTCGATTTGGCGAAAGGTCAAAGCTATTTGCAGATTGAGATGCCGAGATGCAAAGATACAGCTACAGATACGTATAGAGCTGTCGCTAACAGGTGACAGTAGCAGCTTATCAGCATGTCAAACGCTCCGATTTGGCATAAATAAACTCTTTTAGCATTGCTAAGTATTTTCGCGTGATAAGATAAGGTAGCCACTAATGCAGCCGACAGGTGATCTCATACTCGACTGCAGAAAACTCATAAGTGTTCGTTACTTTACCACCAAACAATGTCGTATTAGATAATCCCATAGAATTCGTATTCAAAGAGAACTTTCTCAAGTTCCTTTGTTCGTATCAGACAAAACACAACACACACACGCACACACTTCGGCAGATGCACTTGAGTATCTTTGTATCTTTTAGATAATTGAGTGAGCCTGGGCCCACGCACAATTAAAGCTGTTTTCGGTGATTTCACTTTGATTGGCTGCGTCACACAGAGTATATACGAGTATATACAAGTTTTTCACGCGACGGCAGACGATAGACGAACGCGTAAACAAATCAGGCGAAATGCGAAACGAAAAATAAGAAAATTATATAGGAAAATTATCAAGGCTTTCACAGGCGACACGCTCCGCACATTTTCACAGTTGCACCAGCCCAAGGAGACGACTGACTGAAACTGAAAATATTCGTTCGCGAGCGAACGGCAGCAGCACCGAGGCGACGGCTACAAAGCGACCACGTCGCTCCCTGCTTGCCACCGAGTGTCCCGAGTGTGTGTGCGAGAGTACACTGATAGAAAAAATCTAGACTTTTAGTCATAAAATTGTGATCATTTGGTCGCAAAAGTATCGTAATCTTATTTTAATCTTACTTTAAGTATTATGTTTTCTTTAAATACATTTGATTGCATTGAATATAGCCTGATAAATCTTATTTCCCAACATTTTGAATGTTATATTAATGGAGAACGCATAAAATCTTTACTTTTTATTATCAGTGTATGTGTGAGAGGGCGCCTCCCAGAGTATCTTCGGGGTGTATCGCTGTAGCGAAGAAAACGCACGAAGTATCGCACGGAACATTATACAATGTGCAGCGGCGGAGAGCCTCAGCTAACCCCAAAATAAGAGATAAAAAGGGAAAATGTGAAAACGAGAGCGGCCAGCGACAAACTTCACGGATACAAAAAAGGAGACGGCCACGGATACGGGCGCCATCTGCGTCGTGCGGCAAGTGCAATCCGCTGGATGCCATGCAGACCGACGCCGATTACTCATGCAGGACACAAGGAGTCACAGAGAATTATGAAGACAAAGGAGGAAAGTTTTAAGTTTTTAAGTATTAGAAAGTAAGTTAACGTAAGTAACGTTATTAAGGTTGTTTGAAACTAGTTAACATACAGACAAGGCTAACTATTAAATAATTACAACTCAAAATAGTTCATTGTATACTTTTAGGTGTTCAAAAAATTGTTTTAAATCCTCGTTTTCTGTTTTATGACAAAATGCATAAGTAATATTGTCCGTCTAAGAAAATGGGATTACTGCCACACTACAATATATTAAGAAAATATTGTACTTCATAACTAGTCCATTTATAATGTGGTATATTTATAAATTAATCTAAGTTAAAATAGTGACAAAGACTTATTAGAAGTAAATAAACGAAAGAAAATTAAATTGCAATCATTTAAACGAAAGATAAGTATAATCTGAGTTTTTACTTGATAAGCGAACCGTGAAAGACATAATTTTTTATTGAAATATAGCTAGGACTTCAATTTCGATTTAACATTAACATACATATATATCCCCTATTAGACTTATTAGAAATAAATTAACTAAAGTAAATTAAATTCCAATCATTTTAACAATATGTAAGTATAATCTGAGTTTTAACTTGATATAAAATATTAACATATAATGTTGTTGAAATATAGCTAAGACTTTGATATCGATTTAACATTTTTCTCATATACATATATCCCATTGCAGGCGTAAATCAAACAAATAAGCACCGGCCATCTGGAAAGTAAATCAACTGAGAATTTTGATTTATCTCGTCAACTAATGAAGCTGCTCAAGTGGAAAACCAAGTGCCTACTTTGTCTGGACAAATAAACAGCCCTGCGTGAGGGTGGCAAACGGATATTGGAAGGGACCTAGAGATGAGGCTTCCGGCAGGATGAAGATCGAGTTCCCCGATACGCGGAGGTTTGTGCACGTGCCGCAACAAGGGCAGATGTCTGTGTGCCCCTACCCCGAAGCGGGGCACTTGAAACTAAACACCAACAACATAAAACTATATCAGAGAATCTCGGTTCGAGGGGGGGCTGAGAGAGCACAAGTGCTCATTAACAATTACAAACAGGCGATCGAGTCAGTCGAGCGTACTACATTTTTCCAATAAAACTATTATAAATGCACATAAATTTCCCCCCTTGTGGAATCTCAAATCGGAGACAATGGCAGGGCATGAATGAGTTGCATACATTAAATAATCATCGGCATGCCCATCGCAGACACCCTGTAAATGAATGTATGTATATATGGTAACCCCTAGCCCCATTCATCCATCAGCTGTTTTGTATTAGTCCATGCTAATTCAATCAGCCACAAACAGGCACGGAATGCACAACGAAAAGGAGAAAAACAAAATATCACTTTCAATGAACAACAATTGGCTTGTTTACACGTAGATGCGAAAGAGTATATCTCACAGATACATCTCTCCAGAGCAAACAAAAAACAAACAGACAAACTTGTCGTATATATTTTTTCAGCAACTCTTGCTTTGACTTTTATTTTTCAATTAATTATTGTCGGCTTTAAATGCCCGCCCGGATGCCATTTGAGTGGACGATGAAAGGGGGAAATGGGCAGGGCAATGGGAATGGGAGGAAGAGGAGGTCGTGCTCATAATCCATAAATTAAAATACCAGACACAGCAGCAGCAGAAGCCCGATCGCAATGAGAGAGAGCGAGAGAATTGTAATTAAAATTCAGCGGATAACGGGAGCATTTCTGGAATGCCTGGCATACTTTTAGGTGGAGTCCGGAATTCACTTTCCTTATTGATCGCCGCCTCTGCCTAGATTCTAATTGAATTTAGCTGCTTTTCCCCCGCCACCGTGACTCATCCACTGATTTCCACAGTCAAGTATGATGACAAATCCATTTGCTCGCAGGCAGGGCCATGCCCCCAACTGCTGATCCAATTGTGGCCGCGCGAAATTAGCATGAAATAATCCAATCCACCCTGTGATAATGGTTGTGTTTTCTGGATTGCTTGACCTCCCGCACGAGTGCGTCGTTGATGGTCTTGCACAGAAATAGGTTGCCAAAGTAAACAAACTGCGGTTTCAGGTTCCTTGCGGTGGGTCCATCCTCCTCCTCCAGATATATGTACACATAGATATACAAGTAGCATGCTGCTCCCCAAAACGGGAGCTGCACTTTGCTCCCTGGCCAGGTCATCATTCGCATCTCATCCCATGCTGCGCGAAAAATTCTGCGCACAAACCAAGACGCAATAGGAAAAATGAGCGAAAATACCCCGAGGTTGTCATCAAATTTAAGCATTTATCGGTCATTTAAGGGGTTAACTGTTAAATTGCAATCATAACTAAGTTAAATTCATTAAAAAATTGCTATAACCCATAATTGACATTAATTGGTAAAGCTTCGGCATGTAATCGTGTTAAGTTTAAGGATTAATCTCTATAATAAGTCAGATTATGAATTCTGCTTGTCATAATAAAATAAATTAATCGGATTAATTTAATTAGAATAAAATTACCATAACTACTTTAGAGAAATATCTCACTTGTTGTGGCTTATATGGCTTGAGACAATACAAGTAAGTAAATGATTATAAAATATATAATTAGAGCATACTTTTAATTTAAATTGTAGGTAGTTATTATAGTTTAATATAATGATTTAATGAGTGAAGGAGACAAAACTTCTCTGATTTTAAACTGATTACATTTTATGAGCATTTTTACATAACTTGTAAATGGCATAAATAAGACAATTAGCTTAAAACGACTAGCATAAATTTAGTTAAAATATATTTATATGTATATATGTATTTCAATGTACATAGTAAGTTCATTAATTTAAACCCCAAAACAACATTCCTAATAAAATCAAACAAAACCGTTGAGGTATCGTGTAACTCTATAGCTTCCCCCTGAAAGATGCCCAAATGCCTAATGCCAATGGTCATTTATCATTTTGCCAGCACGAAAGGCAAATATTATAGTAGAATATTTAATGGGATATTTCATTTCTTAACAGGCCGTAATTATGTCAGCTTCGCGATGACAAATCTCCAACGATCGCTGCGAAAGAACAAAGGGAAAAGGGAAAAGGGTGTCATCTTTGCCATCGTGTCTTCAAGTTGCTGCTGCAGAACGCCACATGTGGCAATGTGAGCTAATTAAAGACCGGGCATCGTCGGGAACGGAGGACTCCTCTCTGTTTACTCAGCCCCGAAGAACAGACTCGAAAGAGGCTCGGTTTTCAAAGTGAGAAAGCCAGTGAGGGGGAACCGAATTTACATTTCTCGCTTGGTTTCGCCCGAAAGCTGATTCGATTTCACAAAACAGCAGCGAATCGCTTCCTAGTTTGACAACAACAACAACAGCAACAAAAAACAGCGGGATGAATATAAACATATTGACAATTTCACAATCGGCCCAACACAGAAACTTAAGATAGATGGGCGGACACTGAGGAAATGTTGCAACATGGCCACATGACAGCCACATCGATGTGTTCCTGCTGCTGCCGCTGATTCCTCAGATGTTTCTCCCGCAGACCTTGACACCCGGCAATATGTCAAATGTCAACTGGCATTTGCTTCGATTCGGTTTAGGGATGGCAATGAAATATCAGCGGTTTTTTCAAGATTCTTTTGGATAAAATTAAATTAAAATCAATCATTTTCAATGAAGAATTTTTAGCAAAACAGTTCATATAATATAAAATAATAATATAATAATAATATAGCTTAAGTTTTTACTGTAGATCCGATATATTTCTGTTCCATACCCATCCCTAGCGCGTTTTGGAAAACAACTTGAAAAGCCAGACACGCAGCAAATAGGAGACATTTTTCACATGCTCAAAGAAATTGCGTCAAATGAGGTTTTTCTTGTCATAAAGTGAAAGTCGAAATCATGCGTAATTGCCGCTCCATAAAATGCGGAATAGTCTACTCGCGCCATAAAAGATAAAACCGATCGATCAAGTGCAACACGCGCCATGGAGCAAAGTGACAGGCGACAAAAAGCAAGCCTACGCAGTCACCTAATGCGTGCAACTATCTCCACATTCCCCGATCTCTGATCCCGACGATCTCCACGCTTCATCTGGCACTCGTCAATGGCGTTTAACGCTTGTCCCTGAACAAATTGCTAAATATTTTCAATGACAGACCAGATAAATGTAACAAAAAGTAGACAAATAAAGCAGGTTGAATATAGTCTTTAACTAAATTTAATTTATTTTACTAAAATTTACCCAATTAACAGAAAATACTTTTAAAAGATAACAACTACTATATAGAAATAATCACCCAAAATATTTATTATTATCAATTAAATGATCATGTTTATATTTATTTTTATTAGAATGCCCTCTTGATCTTCCACTTGATCTTTCATATATTATCTATTCATTAACAAACAATAAATTAAAGGTTGCGGCTCATCCATTCGGTTGCAACTGTAAACCACAACCGATCAATTAAAGCCAAGTCAAATACACTTTTTACCACGCTTAACATACGTCATTAAGAAAACCCATAAATATGCCTTCAGGCGCACTTTGGTATGAACCTGTTTTTCAGGCCGCGCTGCCATCTCTCCGTGGGATTGGCGTTGCCTAACGATGTCATTTGCCAATGCACAGATAACTGGCCAAGAGACATCGTCATGCCAGTGAAGAGCCTTGAAAATTACACAAATTAAAAAACATAAAAATTGAATCTCCGTTGCATCGTCGTGAGTGAGTAGCCAAGTCTTTGCTCTTGCATAACCATCAAAACTGTCAGTTTTTAGGCAGGCGAGATGGGTTTTCTCCATCTCTGTTCGGAAGGAAATTTATTTATGTGAAAGCTGTTGGCATTATCTATGAATGAATAGATGTTTGTATAATACAGCAAAAATTAAAGATAATTTAGCAAGAAATAGTTATATAAAAGTATGGTTGTTTAAATAAAAAGGTTGAAGTATTAGTAGCAGTAATTTATCAGAAGTTTGTAATAAGATGACAAGACTTTGTTGTTCTATAATAAGGAGAGAAACTTAAATAATAAAAAATAAAGTGTTTTGAAAGCTTAAACAATGTTAAGATATTTAAGTCCCATAAAGGATTTCTTTGACAAGACTGCTGTTTTGTTTATGTAATTCTAACTAACTACCCTTAAACTATTTCCATTATTGCCTAATTTTAAAATTTCCCTAACTAAAATAGGTAATTAATATTTGTAGAAAACCCCGATCTTGTCTAATGCTTTAAAATGTAACTGAAATTGTATTGCCTATTATTCCATTACGACACGCACGACGCACGACGGCAAAAGTATTTCGTTTTCCTACGATAATGCCTTATTGTTCTAACCGGATTCCACTGTAACCAATGTGTCACTTCGGTTATAATCGGTTAAGTAACGATCTCAAAACTCCAGGCAATAGTAGGCTTGATTTATGCTACAGGTCGCCTGGGATTTGCATTCCATTGACCATTATCTCTCACGGCTCACGTGCTGTGTGGCAAAGTGACTAAGCGTGCGACGATGCCGACGACACCTCGCTTCTCGTATCTCACACCTCCGAAGTATCCAGAAGATGACAATTAGCAGCAACCACCGGCTCGCGACCTGCGGACGTTCGGCAAGGGGATTTCTGATGAAATCCAGTGATCGGCAAGCGGTTATCTAAGCGGCGTCGACCGGTCGTCCACATATGAATACTCGTAAATTACCAGTGCTTGGGAGCCCACAATGAAACCGCTTCGGCTCGGGAAATCGCACATTTGTTTACGTGCGCTCTAGCTCGCGACTGGCAAGCCCCCAGGTGAGTGAGTGGGTTGAGTGAACCGCATCTACGAATCCGAGTTCGATTTCCAGCCCGGCCCTGACAGCCACCAAGGCTCCCCTGACCTAGAGCAAGCGCGACTGAATTATGTATCATATTTATTGATTATCAGCAGAGTATGGGCTTGAATAGATAGTAAACGACATAAAATATTGGCTTAGCTCTAACAATCTTTCGTACAGGAAACTAACCACTTTCAACTTAGCTCCTACGAAGAGGAGTCTACAATGGGATTGGGTTTCGAGCGGCCTAGGCACAGTCCCGCGACTGATAGAACAGTATGTAGCCCGTCTCCGAGGACTTGTGAATGTCTGAGGTTAGGCCGTAGAAGTCTTCAATTGTAGAAGCCTCGATCTTGTCCACCATGTCGTCGTCGAAGAGCAGCCACAGGCCGTGGCTCTTCACGATGCTTATGTAGTGTCCCCGATTCGGTCCCGAACCGCAGTGAATCACTACGGCGGTGAGGTCGTAGAGCCTGTCGGGATTCACAGCATCGTCCGAGGTGTTGAAGAGCCGCAGTTCCAGCGGAAAGACGACCCTGTGAGAAACCTTAATATGCCTGTTGAACTGCTCCATGTACTTGAAGCGCTTCAGGTGCAGGGCCAGGATCATGGGCAGCTTCTTCACCCGCATCCGCTTCTGCGCCTCCTGGTAGCTGCAGCAATTGTCGCACTTGAACTTGTTGTCGGAGCACAGGGTCTCCGTGTTGCTGAAGCAACGCAGGCAGTGCGTGATCGAGGTGTTCTGGTCCACGTCCACCTGCAGGTCAAAGAAGTTCTCGTCCTTGCTGCTCACCGTCTCGCAGTTGAGGCACCTTGTCTCCGATGTGAGTATGCCCTGGAAGATCTCGTGCACCCAGGTGGGCTCCGAGTTGGCCCCGTTGGTCCCATTGCCGCCGCTGCCAGTGGTCACGGGCGTTGTGGTGGCCGTGAGGCTGCCACTGGCATCAAGCACACTCGTGGTGGCATTCAGCGATCCCGTGGAGTTGCTGCTGTTCCCATTGGAGTTCGACGTTGAATTGGAATTGGAATTTGAGTTTGAGGTGGAGCTGGACTTGCTGGCTATGCTGCTGGCCATGGCACTGGATTGAGCTCCTCCGTGGCTGCCACTGGCCTTGGTGTTTCCGTTGCCGGGACCTGCGTTCCGCTCCGCCAGGATGATCTCGTTGATGTGATTAATCAGAAAGTTGAGAAACTCGTGGGCATCCTGCTGCATGTAGTTGTCGAACTCCTCCTTCTCCTTGCGCAGCCGCGTGATGAACTTCTTGGGCGCTATGGAGCCGACCTTCTTCTTCTGGGTGGCAATGCTGTAGAAGAGGTCCGCCAGGCACGAGAGCAGCGTCTCCTTGGGCCGCTTGTTCTTGGCCTTGTACTCGAGCACCTTGTCGCGGAAGGGCTTGCAGAAGTACAGGGCCTGCAGCACCGAGTTGCTGTAGCAGGTGTTCCCAAAGTTCACCAGCCCGAAGTAGTGCTCGTTGGGCGGGAACAGGTCGGAGCCGATCTCGCGCTCCAGCTGCGAGACGTTGGCGCCCATGCCGGCACCAGGAGCTGCAGCGGCGCACCGGTACAGAAATGACCACACCGTGGTTGCTTTAGTGTTCGCCGGGTTTCGTCGGGAGCGCGGTCTTTGGTTAGAGCATTTGGTTTGGGCCTATAGAGTATATGCTTTCGCTATATTTTGGGGGGCAGAGGCGCAAAACACTTTTACACTGTCTGAAAATAAATAATTTTGAAGAGGGGATACACGTGAGTTTGCTTCGCATAACACAAACAGAAATTAAAATTAATATTTTAATATTTACGTTGCTTTCATTTTTAGTGTGATCTTTTCATTACTTTGATTTAGTTTTTAAGTCTTTCGGCTTTTGAAATTTGATCTTGCGACACTAAAAACTAAGCAAACAATTGTAATAACTAAAATGCGTAAGGAAAAGCAAATGAAGATCTTCAAAGTTTCAACTCTTATATCCCCTTTCGAAAATTATTTTCAAACACAAGTGTTTTACGTTCAAGTATAAGTTTTCGCACAATTTGTATATTGGGAGTTCTCTGAGAAAAAATCATTCATAAAATCAGAAATCAAAAGATGTTTCGAATACATTTTAAAATAGGCATTAAAGTTGGTACAATTTTAAAGAGTCTTATATTAGCAGGTATTTTAGTTAAATATTAAATATTTATGGAATATTTGTAGGTGATTTTCACAACTTTACAAGCTACCCAAATTATGAATGGAATATTTCGGCATAGGTTTCGCCCGCCATTCGGTTCCCCAACTCACGATGAGCGTGCAAATTTCGGAAGTAAATTAATAATCATAAAAATATTTATGGCGCCCAAAGTCCGAGTGTGAATCAATCACGAATATGTAGAGAATTCTCATGTAATCCCACCTCAAACATATGCAAACATCTGTGTGAATCAGCAGCAGAAGCTGGCTCCGCCCATCTAATTTTAATTTCATGGAAGGCCGGTTCGCTTACACGGTGAATTGGGCCGGTGTCGATAGCCGATGTCTGGACTGAGACCAGATGACGTTTAGGGCTAAATATAATCTCAATTTTATGGGCCGTAATTGGACGACAGTTCGGTGATTTTTCTGTGAACTGTTAGATGGGAAAATTTCCGCAAGCTACGCAGCGACGAGTGCCGGTCGTGTGCCATGGCCGATGCATCCGCTACACGCTCCACGTTCAACGCTCGCCGAGAACAGTATAAAAGCCAAAGTTGGCCCTGCAGTCTTACAGTTACGATTAAGAGACAGCCGAAGAAACATCTATACACAACACCTAAACAACCAGTCAGCAGCGAACAGCACGAGCCCCTGAGCTTTGGATACAGTCCACCACCTAAGCAACTACTCACACAGGAGTCAGCGCCCGCGGAAAGGAGTCCTTCAGCCAGTTCAAAGGATCAGCCGCGTTGGAGATTAACTATTCGATCGTGTCCAACCATATCAATGCCGGCAACGGATTAAACACGGAACCAGTCAATAATCTATCAGCCAAGCTGCTGAAGATTCTAACTTAAGTGTCCTTTAAGAGTCTCCTATAAGTTACGAGAATACCTGTCTGAATACCTCATAAGAAATTAAGTTTTAAGATGTTTGGCATTCGTAATATCAAGCCCGGTTCCTATACACTTTAAGCTGTTGTTACAACACCCTAAAAATAATTGTTTTTCTTAACTACCATTTATGCATTTGCGATAATAAACAAATTTCTAGCTAAAATCAATTGTACGTTATTTTATTAATTGCTTTACATGAAACTATTGAAACTATTGCCCTAGTTTCGAGGGGATTTTTCTGTTAAATTTATATAATTTTATCTTAGGGCAATTGCTCACGTGGAACACATATGGGTTTTGTAATACTGACCCAATGTCTATGGTAATCAGGCAGCGAGTTCCTTAGAATTCCTGAATACATCAATTACTTGAATAGGCGATTAGCTTCGTGCGACTTATTTATTCCAATAATACTGGGATATTGAAGTTATCTAATAAATGCGGGAATCCGGAGAAAGGAGTTCCCATTAAGGTCATTTATCAAAACGGATTGCATAAGTAGTATCATTCAAAAACCCCCACATATAATAGGAGGTTTGGGATTTGGAGCATTTCTTAGATCACTTCAAAAGGTAAGCCCTTCGATTGATAAAGGTCAAGTCATAAAGTCGTTAAAACACATTGTTATAGATGAGGGAACTTTGGTGACCTACTAAATATTCAAATGAAGCATATTATTGCGTTTCTAATTTCAACTGGCTTCAACCAGAACAGCACAAAATGTGGTGATAATGTTCGATGGGAATAATAAAACAAGTTTTTTTTTTTACATAAGGGTGGTAATATGTTCGAGGAACCCTGCAATTATCCAGTGTGGAGCAATCAATAATTTTCACTAGTAGTAAATGATTTTTAATTAATAAACTCGGCACCATGTAAGTACAAAAAATGGCAAGAAGAAATAGCCGTAAATAAATAATTTTGCATTGATGAGCTAACATTTTGGGGTTTCCTTTACAATTTAACTTTATATAATAATGTTATTGTCTCAAAGCTGCGCTGTGTTCCAAATAAATAGAGGATGTAGAAACATAATGAATTATAATTAGTAAAAATGAAGATCAAAGCGATGAAATAATCTTACTGTCGTAATAAAAAATGGCATTAAAAAGGGGGCTGAGACACAATTAATAAAAAAAATTTAATTAAATTATCTTGGGGTAGAGAAGAAAGATGAAGAAATCGCAAAAGAATTAACTAAAAACAAAATTTGCTTTTATAATATGGTGAGGTGAACTCTTAGGACGAATCGGATCTTTGCCATGACAAAAAAGTTCCTTCTTTTTTAATTATAAATGTATTAAATGTAAAGTGTATAATATTTATAAACCAAAACTTTGAAAAACAAGTATCTAAAGTTGTACACAATTTTCTTTAAAAAACCATTCAGACTGTTCTATATTTCTTTGCTAAATCTTGTGCTAGCTCATATTGCAATACCCCTTGTAAGAGTACATAAAACGTGCTGTGTTTGTTTATCTTTAGAGCCAGTCTAGGTCAACTGAATTGCATAGTACGATAATAGCTAAATCACTAGTCATAGCCACTACTTTCATGAGTCACGACGCGTGCCATCCGGGGGCGTCAATTACCAAGAAGTAAGGTTGGTCGCACTTATCATTGTAATCATACCTGAAATATGCGTCAATTAAATGCATATTTATTTGAAAATATAGGGGAATGAATCAGGTTTGCAAACTGGAATCTTTAAAGAAGGGCTGAAAACCATAACCCCCCGAGAGAAAATCGTAATTGAAGTCATAAAAATAGAACAGATCATCTTAGTCTCAGACTAAAATAGATTTTCCCAATTGAAGCTACGCCCATACAATAGTTTAAGACATTACTTCCACTATATAAAACCCGTAAGCGTTGCCAACTGGAAACTGTCTGGCTGGGTAATTTTATGCATTGCTAACGAGCAGCGCCACGTCGATATAAAACTCACCTGCAATTGGAATTTCATAACAGAATCAACTTGAACATGAAAGCGATTGTAAGTATCAATGACTTGGCTCGATCCACAAGGAAGATATTAAGAAAGCGTTTTTCCATTACAGTTTCTAGTGTGCACACTCCTGGCCTGCGTTATTGTACTGTTAAAGCTGAGTCTGAGTGGCCCAAAATCGGATATTCAAAACACAACCAACTCGACGCAAGATGTAGTCTCCCAGAAGGACACTTATACCATTAAGGAATGGTTCAAAGACACATGGAAGCACAGGTCAAAGGATATTCATTTCAATGTCATCACCGAGCCTGAGGATGACAGATCAAAGGCTAGACTCCAAAAGCTGCTGACTATACTCAAGCGAAAGCCAGCACAGGATAACCAAATAACACCTTCCACACATCCTTCGGAAATTTATAATGCCAAAACTAGTGAAGAGCAAACCACCATCATCGATTGTAATTACATTTTGGACGAGGACTGTGAACCAATTGATTTTGGACCAAGGCTTAGTGCCGCTCTGCTAAAGATTCTTGCACGATAATGACTGATCTAAACCAGAGAATATTTTTTAGTATTTATTAATATTGTTTAGTCTTATGAAATACAATAAATAACAAATACGAAACACCTATTTCACTCGCATTTAATTATCTTCCCTGTAACACTTATCCCAGACATTAGTAAATTATCTAATCCAGTTTTTATAGCGTCTGGCTGTGATATTTTCACACGCTATTTTATTAACTTTTTCGTTTAATTTGACAAACAAAATTTGATTTAATATAAAACATACTACAAGCTAGTTCTAGTTTCAGTGACAAAGTGAAAATGCAAGCGATAGTAAGTCCTACAAATAATTCTACTCCCCAAGAAAAGGACTCTTGATTAATAACAACTTATCCTTTGTCTTTAGAAAATAATCCTAATCCTTGTGCTAGTTACTATAACTAAATCCCTCGCTGAAAATGTGAATATAACATGCAACGATGGAAGTCAATTAGAACAAGGAAATACAAATGCAACATCCTCTACATTTTTCAAAGTTCTAAAAAGATCCCCTGATCAAGCTATATCAAAAACAACGCCATCGACTGAAGGATCTACAAATAATAAGAACACACCAGAGCTTTGCTCTTATTATTTTGGAAAACAATGTGATGGCGATACACCAATTATATTGCTCAGTGCAAGCCTATTGAAAGTGCTAACTCAAAAGGAGCCATAAGTTGCGATATTATAACCTTTAAGATACTGTAAAATACTAGTTCTGATTTTATCTAAATGCCCCAAAGTACACATCGAAATGCTTCTAACAGTCTGAACCCGTTTTTTAAATACCTTTATATTGTGTGGAAAATTGGATGAATTAGTAACTAGCATCGGAATCAATATAAAACTGGCAGCTGCTGAGCGAATGTCGATCAGTAGCAAAGTGAAAATGCGGTCGATTGTAAGTACTTAAAACTTTGATATGAACTCACTTAACCTATTTTATATTGCATAGAATCTACTCCTGCTTATGGTGTCGGTGGGCATGGTTAGCACCTATGGAAAGCCTATAAAAACGATTAATTCAAGTCCCTCAGATCAAGTAATGACATCGACAACACCTCTCACAGAAACTCAGCCTAAAGGAATCCAGAAATTAGAGAATCTTCCAATTAATAAGGATATACATCAACAATTGCTTGCTAATTTGGGCAACAATACGATTGTAACCGAGGCCTCGTTCATTACTCTCTTAAGGGAAAGCTCTCCTGCTCATGACTTCAAAGTCAATTCTTCGGAAAAAACATCATCTATCAACACAAATTCGAACTTCAACAAAACTGCTATATTTGAAGTTCGCAAGGAAATCTTTCCGTTGAATGCTTTTACGGAGGATTCAACAGACATTCCATTAGATTATGAGGACTATAAAGATACAGTTGAAGATGAGGACCCTGAGGGACTGGGACCACGACTCAGTGCAACCGTCTTAAAAATACTTACTTTTTAAACAAAATAACTAAATTTAAACTCTGTAATTGTAATTAAACTGTAATTGATTTTGAAATACGCCAATAAGTATGTTTCAGAAGGCAACTAACAACTATCTTTATATGTGAATGGGTAACTTTATGAATTTATAACCAGCAAGCGAGTTCAATATAAAACGAACTGCGAGAGCGAGTTCAAGCTTCAGTATCACAGCAAGAATGCAACCGAGTGTGAGTGTTTAAGTAAACCGGATGGGATTGTAAATCACATTAATCCATTTCAATCCTATATCTTATTTATACAGATTCTGTTTCTGCTTCTGGGCTGGCTAGCCGTTGCCAACTCTTTTGGCCTAGACTTGGGATTCTTAAATCCCTTTAAGAGCTCCGATGCCAGCAGTGAGCAGCCTTTACCACCGGCAATACCCGATATGTGCAAACCCACAGAGCCCAGGACTTTGATAAGAAATGCCAGAAATGCTCAGCGAAATGACTTTGTTCCCTTACCGACTCAGGCACCCACAAATAATGAAGGAGGAGGCTCTAACACCAGGAGTTTTGTTCCCTTACCGACTCAGGCACCCACAAATAATCAAGGAGGAGACTTTAGCACCAGGAGTTATGTTCCCTTACCAACTTTGGCACCTACAATCCCCACGCAAACCAACAGAAGCCCAGGCGGTAGAAAGGAATATCCTTCAAATGATTGTGATCCTCTTCCCGTAGGAATCGGCACTCGATTGTCAGCACAACTTTTGAAAATTCTCACTATATTGGGCTAGAAATGAATAAAATTATAAGAATTCTTTGTAAATATCATATTTCAGTACAAGTAGAGCACGGTAAGTACTTAATTTCCCATTATGGCACCACCCCTAGTCAGGTATAACCCGCATTTCCCAGAGATTTTCCCTCAAGGCTTTGATGACACAGAGCCCCCCCAAAGACTAAAAATCAGCCCGATGGGGGCAATTACTGTCAATCAGCATCGTTGAGGTGGGCAATTATTAAATCCAGTCAATAATAATGCCCAATACCGATGGAAACAGTCACGGCTCGAATGGATTAAACCCGTTTTGGGGCGTTTGCTGAGACAGCCTGTCAGAAAAGTCTGAGCTATCATAAAGATCTCTCACTCTCTCTCTCGAGATCTGTCCGAAGAATAAGTAGTGCGGAATCGCCCGATCGAAACTCTCAGTTGCAATGCTAGCGACCGGTCTAACTTGTTCCGTAGTAATGGATATTGCACTTCATACAATTGCAAGAACACGGCATATAATGCCACTATAAATACGTATCGTAATCGCATCTGGGATTTCATTCATTCAGTGCTTTGCAACAACTTGAACTAGAATGATCAGAGCCACTAAGGTGAGTGCAGCAGTCAGGTCTCGAAGGTGCCTGGGAAAGCCATCGAGTAAACAAACAAATTGTGAAATATTTTCAGTGCCTGTGGGTGATTGTATTCCTTGTTTTGTTTATCCACCGGAACCGTGCGGCCACAAATGTGCTCTATGAATTTCAGTGAGTGTTGATTGTGATGCGAATATATATATTTTAATGACTTTTCGAAATGAAACACAGCATTCGCGAGGCCTCCGGAGAGCGGGAGGAGAAGGGTGTGCTCAAGGATGACTCTGAGGATTCACGCGCGGAACCCGAACTGATCGTCACTGGCAAACGCACCTCTGCAGTGGTCCTGCCCTCCAATAATATCAGCTATGTGTACATGGAAACGGCCACCTATGTGGCGGATAACAGCGGTTACCACGTCAAGTACAACTTCACCCTGGAGCCCCTCGAAGGAGGCCCCCGTCTCAATGGTCAAACCCTCAAGTCAACCGTCGGTTGAGGCGATTCACCAAGTATTTCCCTAGAGACTAAGAAGTAGCTGTAGCAAATACTGCATTATTTATTAGAACTGACTGTCTCAGTGCAGGCAGAAAGTGTCAGGTTACCCGTAGCAAACAATAAACGAAAACTTTGGAAAGCAAGTTTGTGGCGGAAAGTTAATGGATTCCAGTCAGATGACAGTGCCGTGAAGGAAACTAAGTTATGGCTCTCTCTCTGTTTTGGCTTTGTGCCTAAAACGTCACTGAACCAATATAATTTACGAGTGCAGAAATATTTTATGTGCTATATATATACTATAATGCAGTTGCGGTCAATACTAGACTTTACTGATTTAAACCGATTATTATTCGAGGATTTAATGTTACATTTTAAGCATCCAATTTATTTAAGTACAAAATATGACCGCAACAGTAGGCAAATTTATAGAACTTGAGAAACCCTTACCGTGTGTGAAGTTTCCTTAATGGCCGTTGTCTGGTTGCTGATGATTGCTGGCTGGCAATTTCTGGTCAATTTCCGTGGTAAAAATGTTTTAGAAATCTAGCCGGAGGAAAGTTTCAATCTGTAAGTATAGAAAAACAGAGGGGGAATAATTAGAGCGAAGGCATAAACAAATTAAGCGAGGAAAAAACACAAACACAAATTATAATTAAACAGTGTTCTACTACAGGATGACGATGAGTGGGAGGCGCGATCCCCAACCTTGGGCCCGGAAAAGTCATTTGCTCATTAACTACATACACATATATGTGAAAGAGTGGGAACTGAGAGCGGCTACCTTGAGGGTCAAGTGCGCGAGAGCGAGATGAAAATGAGCACGGGAATTAGAATTTTAGGTCAGTCGCGTAATTGAGAGGCTGAGCAAATACACTGCAGCGGTTAATGGGACTAATTAACCAATCAAGCGGTGGCGGTGGCGGTGGCGATGACGATAAGCCTCCGTTCAAGTCAAAAATCGACGCATCTCTCGATTCTCGCTCAGTTTCGTTTAGGCAATCACTCGAATCACACAACATACATCGCGCTGAATCGCTAAATTCCCTGATAGTAATGGCACACCAACCGCTGAGACTCCTTCTGGGAGTCCTACTGCTCGCCATAGGCCTGTCCGATGCCGCCGTGTTTAATCCTGTGGCCACCAACTACACCATCGACATCCTGCGCCTGGCCAAGGCGGCGCACATCAAGGCCTACATGGGCGAGGACAAGGAGGAGCCGTGTGAGAACTTCTACAACTTTGCCTGCGGCAACTGGCCACGCCTGCACCCGGCCCGCATCTCCAACCAGCGGACCAACTACCTGGAGGAGCTCCAGGAGCTGTATATCCGCAAGAGTGCCGACATGCTTAAGGGCGCCACACGGGGAGCCGAAAACAGCGCCGATCGCCAGCTGAAGAACTTCTTTGGCTCGTGCCGCCGGCAGGCGAACGACACGCGATCCGCATTGACAACCCTGTTCCAGGTGGCGGAATTTAGGGGAGGCTGGCCGGAGATAAGGGTTCCCTCTTGGTACCAGTACGAGTACGAATGGCTGCCGGTGGCGGCCAATCTCAAGCGCAAGCTGGGCGTGGACATCTTCATCGGCCTTGAGGTGATTCTGGACTACAAGGAGGAGAAGATGCACCGTTTGAAGATAGGAGCTCCCAAGTTTCCCATGGCGCGGCGCCACTACTTGGACGACCACTTTGATGGTACTCGGGAAATGTACGAGCTTTCGATTGTAAATAAGCTGAAGCTCTACTTCCCGGAGCAATCCAACCGCTGGCGGGAGGAGGTGGCGTCACAGGTGCTGCATGTCGAGCAGCAGCTGGTCAAGGGTCTGCCTCACAATGCCGCCCTTACGCTGGAGCAAACCACCCGACAGAGGACGGCCAATGAAATGAAGGCCGCGTACGGCAAATACGTGGATGTGACTCGCTACCTGCAGATGATCTTTAACGACAACCTGTACATGGACTTGTACGAGACGCCGGAGGACTATCTTTCCAACTTGGTGGACGTGATCCGGACGACGCACAAGCTGCAGCTGGCCAACTACACTATGTGGAAGGCTCTGGAAGCCCTGGACGGTGCTCGTGTCCCGCAGTCGCAGCAGCCGGATATCTGGTGCGTCCAGCTGGCCCAGAGGTACTTCCCCCAGCAGCTGGAGAGCCTGTTCCATCGCAACTTTAACCACATGCAGATGATCAACGAGCTGCAGTCCACTTGGTCGGACATTAAGCGCGTGTTCCGGGAGGACCTGCAGGCCTCCGAGAAGCTGCACTGGCTCACCCTGGAAACGCGGCAGAAGGCCATCAGCAAGCTGGAGGCCCTGAAGCTGCAATTCCGCACCCATGACGACAGCCAACTGATCCGTCAGGTGCACGGACTCAACCTGCACGCGGATCGCTTCTACCAGAACCTGGTCGAAGTGCTTCAGTGGCAGACAAAGCGCTCACTGGCCAAACTGATGGAGGAGCCGGTGGCCGAGGACGAGGTATACAAGCTGCCGCACTACGAGCTGCAGAAGAATCGCATCCAAGTGCCGATAACCTTTCTGCAGGCCCGTTTCTTCTGGGACCCCGCCTACCCGAATGCCTTGAAGTACGCCACTCTAGGCGTGCTCCTGGCCCGCCAGATGCTGCATGGATTCGATGGCGTTGGCCGGCGATACGATGCCTACGGCTACCAGAACAATTGGTGGGACGGCACCTCGGAGAGTTCGTACTCCCGACGCTCGCAGTGCTTCCAGGAGCAATACGCCATTTTTGTCCAGTATAAGGAGAAACCGGTGCAGGACAAGGACCTGCTACGTCGTGTAGTGGCTGACAATGGAGCTCTGGACATTGCCTATCGCGCCTACCAGCAGTGGCTGAAGAACGCGGCCGAGACCCCGGCTATTTATCAGCGAGAGCAGCTTCCACTCCTGGAACGCAACCACAATCAGTTGTTCTACCTGGGCTACGCTCAGCTGTACTGCTCCGATTACCCGAAGACCGTGGAACGATTTGACGAGCTGCCGGAGCAGCTGCGCATCAACACAGCGCTGTCCAACTCCCAGCAGTTCGCCAACGTTTACGGTTGCTCCCGCGAGGACAAGCTGAACGCCCGCTTCAAGTGCACCCTCTACTGAGAGGAGTCCGATGCCCTCCACTCTCCATACTATATGTATTTCACCAGTTTTACAATAAACGATTTTCCTGCACTTGTCATTCATTGCTTTGAGTCTTAGTTATTTTTTTTGGGTTCATTATTCAAAAGAAGATATGTATGTTTACTTGGGATACATTTAAAACGGGCGATGAAGCATGCTTATTGGTATTTTCAAAGGAAACAGAACATTCGTTAGGGTTACTAGAAAGTATAGAAGTGCATTTTGAATACTTTTATTCCCATATAGCCTTGAAATATTTATTTGCATTGGCATTTACTACGTCATCCCCTCATAAATAAAAATATATTTTTTAATTAATAGAATTTCTCTCTCTCTATTCTACATTGACCACTTAGCTCTTGAATATACATATGTTTAAGAGAGCATCTCAGAAAGCGAAGCCCCAAGAAACCTATTGCGTAAGAACTTTTCGATGAAGTATGACTCAAGTAAGATTCTATGTAATGTTTACAAGGGTATCAGTATAACGCATCCCACTCTATGCCTGCCCCACGCCTTTTCCTGCCGATAACCCCAATTGACCCCCGCCATATCAACGCGCTCTCTGTTGCTCTCTCCGTGTGAGCTGCCTCGAAGTCGCGAGTCGTGTGCGGAGGGCAGTCGATAGCTTCATCGAGGTCCGACAGCATGTCGGACACATCTTGGATGAGACTGCTCCTGTGGTTGGGGCTACTCTGGCTGACGCTTCTCCAGCAGAGTGCCCCGGTTTCTGGAGAGGATGCACCGGCTTTCCAGCGCATCTACCAAACAGAGAAAACCGTGAGACGAACCAAAGGTCTGGAGATGCGCAGCTATGTGAACAAAAGCATCGATCCCTGTGTGGACTTCTATGCCTATGCCTGCGGCAATTGGCGATCGACATACACACCCCAGGAGCAGCATGCTCAGCAGATAGACAGGGAACTGCTCTTGCTCATCCAAGAGAGCGTGGTGCGAGAGGACAGCCCCTTGGCGCGACAGGCCAAGGAGTTCTTCAAGTCCTGCCTGACGGCCCAGGCTGAGCAGAGTCCGCAGCAGCAACAGTTCCTCAGTGAGTTTATCAGCCAGAACGGTGGCTTCCCTGCAGTTCCTGGGTCCCAGTGGGCGGTGCACCACCATGACTACGACTGGCTAAGAGTTCTAGGTGGACTGCGACGCCGCTACGGAATGGACATTCTCATCGGACTCCGGGTTGGCTATAACTATGAAAGCGTCTTCGAGAACAGCCTGTATTTGAGCGAACCCAGCACAGTGATACCGCGGGAGCTGTGCATCCAGAATCGCTCGGACATAAGGGACTCAATTTATGCGCCTTTAGAGCGTCGAGTAGCCCGTGAACTGACGACTTGGCTAGCCTTGGGCCAAGAGGAATCCGCCCGCCTGGCCGCAGACATCCTTACCTTCGAGCACGAGCTTTGCGGCAGCATGATTGGCGGCTCCTTGAATCCCTGGGACGCGGAGGAGCAACTGTACAGGGCGAACTATACCCGCAAGACATTGTCCGAGCTAGGCCAGCTGTTTGATCTAAATCTGGAATCCTATGTAACCGCCAGCTATGATCAGGTGATCTTTAAGCCCGTCTACATGGCTGCGCCGGAATACTATCGGCAGCTAAAACGCACAGTGGCTGCTCACAATATGAGTTTGGTGGCCAATTACATAATGTACCGAGCGATATCAGTTCTGAATTTTCCCATGGACGAACGACCCCAGTTGAGGAAAGGACTGTGCTTGGAGCGCGTCAAGGAGTTGATGCCCAGTGCCTTGGGAGAGCTGTATGCTCGGCAGTTTGGCGCTGACGACACCAGGAAAGACCTGGACAGGCTCTTTGAGATATTGCAGATGGCTCTGAGGAAAAGTCTGAGTGCGGAATGGTTGGAGGATGTCAGTCGACGGGTAGCCCAGCGGAAGCTTCAAGATTTAAAGCTCCAACTGCCCAGCTATGAGCGTCCTCCTGCACTCAAGCTGCAACTGGAGCGTGCCAACTATTGGGGCAATCTGCGTCAGCTTTTGGAAGCGGTTCAGTCGCAGCGAATGAACCAGCTCTTCGAAGAATTTCCGCTCACACCCCACGATCCCGTGGAGGCTTACGAGGCCAGGGTTCGCCTTCGACCGGTTCAGCGACGCTTGGACATGGGTTTGGCCCTACTCCAGCCGCCGGCCTACAACCATCACTATGGCCACCCCTTCCGCTATGCCACTTTGGGTGTGAAGCTGGCCCAGCAGTTGGTCACAGCTTTCGATGATCTCCACTGGTCGGTGGGGCTGCTCGAGCGCGATAATTGGGATGGCGATACCGCCTGGAAGTACCATCTCCGAAGCGACTGCTTTAGCCGCCAGGTGGAACACTATCTTAGAGCTAACTTGACCGCCACCAGGCAGCTGATCAAGGACAGTGCAGCCTTGAACGTTGCCTTCCAGGCCTATCTCATCTGGCTGGGATTTCAGGAACCCAACAATGACTTGGACATGTTGCTCAATGAGACGCTACCGGGAGTGGATTACACAAATACAGCACTCTTCTTCGTGGCCTATGCCCAGCAGCATTGCGATCTAGAGGAGTTTCGTCCAAAAGATGAACAAACGGCAGCCGGGGGATGGCTCTACAGTGCGCGACAGAATCACACCTGGACGCGACTACGAGTGAACGGACCTTTGCGCAATTCGGTGGAGTTTGCCAGAGACTTTCGGTGCCCCATTGGTTCACCCATGAACCCTGCCACCAAGTGCAGCATATATTAAGAAAGATTGGTGTACAAATATAAATATAATCTAAAGAATATGCAAATAAATGCAACGATTTTGTTTCTATTAATTCATTTCCTAAGATAGAAATCTCTAGAATTATTCAGCTGCTTTTATTTCTGGGTAAGGCTCTTCCCCCTTCTTCTGTGGCGAGGGAATTACAGCATTTGTTGATAGGAGGAAAACCTTGTCCCAAGCGATTCGTTTTGATTTCCTATCAATGCCAAGTTCTCGGCTCATGAGGCCAGGTTTGTTTACTTCTCTCGCGGATTTTAGAGCCTCGCTGGGTGCGATAACCTCCAGGGACTGAGAGCGAACTTGACCCACTTCTCGCAGGTTCAAGTCCCAGCCCGTGGAAGCTTCCGATCCGTCGCTTATCAAGCCTCGAAACACCGCAGCTCAGTCGATTTTTCAACGCCAAGATGGGAGCTACCAGAAGCGCTTGGCTGAGTCTGCTCCTCAAGTGGCTGTTTCTCTACGGAATTGAGGATTCCGTTGTGACTGGAGCCCGGTACAATAATATTAACAGTATCCCTCGCATGCAGATGCAGGGGGGAGCCAAGCCGGATACTCGGGAGGAGCACATGGCGCGCCAAGTGATGGCCTCGGACATGCAAAAGTACATGAACCTGAGCGCCGATCCCTGCACGGATTTCTTCGAGTACGCCTGCGGTCACTGGAGAGACTACCACAAGCGGCAGCTGCGGTTGGGAGAGCTTTACACCGCCCAGCAAATGATGGAAACCAAGATCTTGGACCAGTTGCAGCAGCTGCTCACACAGCCACTGCCGCCGCAGCGTCACCCAAACGGCTACAGTGAACCCAGTATGGCGAATGTGAGGAAAGCTCGAACCTTCTACGAATCCTGTGTGGCCGTGGAAGCCAATGCCGGCGAGAGACGTCGCTTCCTCACAAAGATCCTTAAGGAAAATGGCGGCCTGCGCAATGTTCCGAACTCCAATTGGCAGAGCAACCGCCATTGGGTTCAAACTCTGGCCGATGTAAAGAGGAGATACGGATTGGACATTCTTCTGGGACTGGAAATCGATCTGAATCTGCAGAACATGCAGGGGAACAGCATATACTTCGGAGAGCCCAAGCTCACCATAATTCCCGAGGAGCACTGCAATGCTGTGGCCACCAAAGGTGCCCAAGTGCAGGACGAGGTCTACGAACGGGTGCAACAGCAGGTGGCGGAAAACCTACGGGATTGGTTCGGCGTGGTCACGGGAGAAGCGTCCCGCTTTGCCGGAGACATCGTGCGCTTTGAATTTGAGCTCTGCAAGCGAATGAGGGAGCAGGATATTCAAATGCCCGAGGAGGAATCCCCGCCGCCCAATGCCGGACCAAGGTTCGGAGCACGCTCGCGAACAGGCCAGGATCGATTGCACCGGCAGAGGGGAGGAATGAATCTCAACGAGCTGACCAATGAAATGGGCAATGTTTTGGACTTTAAAATGTTTGTGGAGCTAGTCCTGGAGAATCCATATTCCAACTCGGTCTACCTGCGTTCCCCGGAATACATTAAGCATTTAATACAAACAGTAAAGACGAACCACCGACTAACTGTTGGTGGCTACATTATCTACCTGGCGCTCAACGAGCTCAACCAGCCTCCGGAAGAGCCACCTTCGCAGCGTGCTCGCCAGTGCGTCCAAGTCACGCAGCGACTCTTTCCTCAAGTCTTGGGCGAGATGTTCCAGCGCCAGGTGCAGCGTGACAATGCCAAGCACGACCTGGATGCAGTTTTTCGCGATATAATCAAAGCGCTCGAGCAGCAGATGCGTGTGGAATGGCTGGACGAGAACGATCGAAGGGCGGTCAGGACCAGACTCTCCCAGTATCGCGCCCTTCTTCCGGATTACCAGAGTTTGGACCTCTCTGACTTGCAGTTCCAGAAACAGGACGACTACTGGCGTCGCTTGGAGATTGTGCTTAAATATCGCTCCAGGCGGCAGTTTGAAAGCTTGAACGGTAACGATTTCGGGCAGGACTTGGATGGCATTCTGGATGCCTTCGAAGTGCGGACTGCATTGGCTCCCCGCCAGCAGGCAGTTCTAGTTGGATGGGGTCTGCTCCAGCCCCCTTACTACAATTACTACTATCCCAAAGCCCTCAAATATGCCTTGTTGGGTCAGCGCTTGGCCAGCGCCTTGGTCCAGGCCTTCGACGACGAGGGATGGAACCGTCACCCACAAGCCACTTCCCAGTGGAATGAGCTGACAATGGCGGGATACCGCAACGTCAGCGAATGCCAACGGGCCCAGTACAGTAGCTATCTGTACAATGAACCAGGAGAGTTCCGAAATGCAACGAGGCTAAGGGAGATTATAGCCGAGGGCAGTGGTCTCAACATTGCGTTCAAGGCCTATTTGGAGTGGCTGGAGCAGCAGGACTACAGGCTGGGTCCCCTCCTCCAAAAGGAAACTCTTCCCCACTTGAACTTCAGCAACACGCAGCTGTTCTTTCTATACTTTGCGCAGTCACGTTGCTGGGCGAAGGACAACCAGGAAGCCATCCTGGACTCGATGCCTCTGATGCAGCACACACCGGAGAGATGGGATGTGAATGGACCACTGAGCAATACGGCGGAGTTTGGACGGGAGTTCGGCTGTGCTCTGGGCACGCCGATGAACAGCGGGGACAAGTGTTTGGTTTACTGATGAAATACCTAGAAAATAAAGTAGATAACACTGAAGATATTGAATTATTATTGGCGGAAAACGATTAGTTTGGTTGAAAGTGAAAATCTATTTCAACTAAACTAAGGCTATCTCCAAGCGACTTGTTTTTGTTTATCTCTCAATGCCAAGTTCTCGGGAACTGAGGCAGAGATTGTTTACTTTCCGAGCTTTGGCGATAAGCCGTAGGTGATGAGAGCACACTGGGCGCGGTTCTCTCAGGTGTAAGCCTGGTTTGTCTATTATCAACCCCACAAGCTGCGCATTTTAGTCTACTTTTCAACGCCAAGATGAGATCTTCGAGGAGCGCTGACTGGAGTGCGCTACTATCATTGCTATTGAACGGCATTCAGCTTGTCGGCGTGACTGGAGTCCGTCCGAGAAACAAGTCGGCTTATAGAGAGGAGCTAATGGTGCGTCAACGGATGTCCTTGGATATGCAAAAGTACATGAACCTGAGCGCGGATCCATGCACGGATTTCTTCGAGTTCGCCTGCGGCAACTGGGGTGACTATCACAGCCCGCACACCGCCCAAGAACTGATGGAGAATCGAATCTCGGAACAGTTGCAGCAGCTGCTCACGGAACCGCTGCCACCGCAACATCATCCAAACGGCTACAGTGGGCAGAGTTTGGCAAATGTGAGAAAAGTTCGGGCCTTTTACGATTCCTGTGTGGCCGTGGAGGGAAATGCCACCGAAAGGAGCCGCTTCCTAAAGAAGATCCTTCAGGACAATGGAGGATTACGCAATGTTGAGAACTCCAATTGGCAACATAACCGTCAGTGGCTACAAACTCTGGCCGAATTGAGAAGAAAATACGGTTTGGACATACTTTTAGGACTGGAAATCGATCAGAACCTGCCGCAGTCGAAGGGAAACGGTATATTCTTTGGGGAGCCGAAGCTCACCATTATTCCGGAGGAACATTGTAATGCTTTTGTCACCCACGGAGATCGGGTGAAGGAAGAGATCTATGAGAAGGTGCAAGAGCAGGTGGCGGAAAACATGCAGGATTGGTTTGCTATGGAGGCTGAAGAAGCGTCTCGCTTTGGAGGAGACATAGTCCGTTTTGAATTTGAACTCTGCAAGGGAATGCAAGTGGAAGATATTCAAGAGCCCGAGGATGAATCACCGAGAGTACTTCCCCTTTACAGAGTTCGGTCTCGAACTGCTCAGAGACAATTAAATCGCCGGAACGGTGGAATGACTCTCACCGAACTCACTAGCGAGATGGGTAATCTGTTGGACTTCAAATTATTTGTGGAGTTAATCTTAGAAAACCAATACCTAGGTGCAGTCCATCTCAGATCACCGGAGTATGTAAAGCATCTTATAAGGACTGTAAAGTCCAACAACCATATAACTCTCAGTTGGTACATCATCTACGTAGCACTTAACGAGCTCAATCAGCCTCCGGAAGAGCCCCCTTTGCAGCGCGCTCGCCAGTGCGTTCAGGTGATCCAGCGACTCTTTCCCCAAGTTCTGGGCGAGATGTTCCAGCGCCAGGTGCGGCGTGACAATGCCAAGCACGACCTGGACGCAGTTTTTAGCGATATTATTAAAGCCTTCGAGCAGCTAATGCATGCGGAGTGGCTGGATGAAAGCGATCGCAGGACAGCCAGGTCTAGACTCTCTCAGTATCGATTCCTTTTTCCGGATTACAAAAATCTAGATCTCTCCGATTTGCAGTTCCACAAACGACAGGACTACTGGAGCCGTTTAGAGATTGTTCTTAAATATCGATCAGATCAGGAGTTTGAAAGCTTAAGGGAAAGTTTTAATGGTCGGGACTTAGATGATGCTTTGGACGCCTTCGAAGTGCGGACAGCGTTAGCTCCCCACCAACAGGCAGTTCTAGTTGGATGGGGTTTGCTCCAGCCCCCTTACTACAATTACTACTATCCCAAAGCCCTCAAATACGCCTTGTTGGGTCAGCGATTGGCCAGTACCTTGGTCCTGGCATTCATTGACGACGAATGGAACCAGTGGAATGAGCTGACCATGGCTGGGTATCAAAACGTCAGCGAATGCCAGCGGGCCCAGTACAGTAGCTACCTGTACAATGAACCAGGAGAGTTCCGTAGCGCCTCAAGGCTAAAGGAAATCATAGCCGACGGCAGTGGTCTCAACATTGCTTTCAAGGCCTATTTGGAGTGGCTGGAGCAGCAAGACTACAGGCTGGGTCCACTCCTAGAGAAGGAAACTCTTCCCCAGTTGAACTTCAGCAACACGCAGCTCTTCTTTCTTTACTTTGCGCAGTCGCAGTGCTGGGCAAAGGACAATCAGGAAGCCATCCTGGACTCGATGCCACTGATGCAGCACACACCTGAGAGATGGAACGTGAATGGACCCCTGAGCAACTCCGCTGAGTTTGGGCGGGAATTTGGCTGTGCTCTGGGCACGCCAATGAACAGCGGGGATAAGTGTTTGGTTTACTGATGACCATGTGACGGAAATAAAATACTTGGAAAGTAAGTCAAGAGTGGAGTTGTTGATTGGAGTGTAGGAGTCTTCAGAACTCACTTTGGTGGGAAAAGAAAAATGAAAGCCAGTTAAATGGAGATTTTTAAGGAAGAAATTTAAAATGTTGCTAAATATGTTGAATAAATTAATTCAGAATTTTTGTATCATCTCAGAGAGGCCTTAAGGGGGTCATCCCATGTGACGGCCTGTTTTTGAGGGGTTTTTTAGAATTTTTTTTCTTCGTCCCGTGAAAAGATAGAGGGTTAAGTTTTTTATCACTTATAAACATATATTTCGACTATATGAAAATAAATTTTGGGCAAAAAAAAATTGAGTAGAACTTGAGGTACAGCGATCTGAGCACCCCCGCCTTAAAAAAAGGTACCGTTAGTATCTCCACGATTCCGGCCGTTTGGCTAATCGGAAATCAAAAAACTAAACGGCATTTTAATCTGCAAGCCAAAATGCACGGTATGAACTACAATCAAATGAATATATCAAAAATTGAATTTTTGACAGACATTTGAAAAAAAAGTTGCGTTTTTTGCCGTTTTTTTTTTAGTTTTTTGCTAAAAAAAAATATAAGTTTTTAATATTTTTTAATGATCGTAGTTCATTCCATGCATTTACGTGTGCTTAACATTCCCTAAAAATTTCAAGTCATTCGGTTGAGCCGTTTTTGAGTTAGGATGGAGATCAGTTTGAAAAACTTAGTTTTGAGAAAAACGCAAAAGAAGTAATTATTGCAGGAGTAAACTGCTCTGAAGGGCATTCCTTCACAGCGCTATAACTTCCTAATGGCGCCGAATATCAAAAAATCTTTTAAACCACATATTCTTAATAAGTTATAGATAAAATTAATTGGGAAAAAAAAATTTCGATTTTTTTTTTTCGTCACATGGGATGACCCCCTTAAGAGACCAGGCTCGATCGATTTCTTAAACTGCAGGCACAGATTTCTTTAAATATCGAAACTCTTGAACACAGCTCGACGTGTCTCCAGCCTGGGCTGGGTTATAGGCACTCAAGCACGCAGCGTTTGTTCCAAGCATTTTCAGTAAGAGATATGGCCGCTCGTTAATACCCAACCATCGCAAGTGGGTAGATCTCTCGACCTTGAACCGTCAATCGATTGCTCGTGGCCATATGGGATGCGGATGCGGGACGCACGCATTTCCGCTGGGTAACATTAAGCTTACCTGCAATGACAAAGAAATATAAGAAAATGATTAGCATCTGGCAAGAAGCATAAAATAAAGTTAAATTCTATATTTTAATGGATAATCGATGACTGAAAGATATATAAAAATGATATATAGTTCCCATTTCAAGTAAAAGAGAATTCTCTTTCAATTAACCTTTACTGATCCCAGATAGAGTCACCATTTGCCTAGTCTTTAAGAAATAATTTATTTAAATAATCAAATTTGAGTTAGCAGAACCATTTTTTGAGTGCATTCTGTTTGCTGCATATCGCAGTTAGGCATCTCACTGATTTCAAATGGAACGGAAGTGCACCATGGCCAGCGCATAATATTCTGTAAGCTCTTGGAGCGTATCATCAATTACTGTTGTGCGAAAATGGCATACAATTTGGCGAATCGATGTGTCATGGGTCGGGGAAAAAAACACTATCGCTTTAAATAATGGTGGAAGTTAGTATGTAATCGCTTAAAAGACAAACAACACAAGAGGTGGAGAAAAAAAAAAGAAAACAAAAACCTAATAAAAGAGCCCCAGCAAAGTAATTTTCAATTTACATTCATAGGAAAAAGATGCCATGGCCTCGGGTATATCATTATGACCGCCGCAAAACAAATGGGAAAAATGTTCGCACAACGGTCATAAAGTGACGCGGAATTCCAGGCAAATGTCTTCAGCCACTCCGACTCCCGCGGCACCTTTAAGTATCTCGCTTCCCCCACAATTATCAGACATTGTCGAGACGAGAGCCATCAAATTGGCGTCGTCGGCGCCGTTTGTTGGTAGCTAATCAGCGAAAAGAGAAAGAAACTGCATGAAACGGAAGCTTTGGGAAAGCCAATAAGCAATAATTAACAGATAATTCATAAAAAATAACGATGCAAAGGGGCTTTGCATATGGCAATCAAAGGGACTGATGATTTTCCTTCCCAGAATCGCAGTTAAGCAGAACAGAATAGAAACGCCTACGCCTATAAGCGGATTTAATACAAGGTGTGGCTCCCTATGGGGAATCCTTTACCTTTTACAAGTCCGGTTTTGCTTCTCTGAAAGCGGCTTAATGAAGCTTTATCTACAGACACAATGGTGGAGATTGTTCGAGTCCCATATGCATATATGCTTGCATTAGTTATGCAACATATATTTCCACCATATCATCACATGCATTCCCCTCTTAAGACTATAAATTTGACAAAGCTTACATCGGCATCGACTTCACAGGAAGACAATCCGAAAGTCAAATGAAAATGTGAGAAAAATCGACAAAAAAAAATGCAGTGGACAAAAACGAAACCAGAAATAAACTGAGCGCACGAGTCAATTTGATTAATCAACTTTACAAAGTCCCCAATAAATCAAGCACAAGTATTTAAACAAGACAGACGCTAGGCAAATGACCCAGTTTCCTGGCCCCCTATCAATGTATTCTGTCTGTCTGTATGTCCGCCTGCCTGGCAGCCAGCTCGGGTCTTCGAGTGGCATTACCAATCTATGCCAAGTGACTCCAAAAGAGCACCAGTGCCGCCGAATCCCCCGGGCACGTTTGCTGGCCCGTTCTTGATAGTGTGTGCGTCTGAGGACCGATTCAATATTTCATTCACACATTTTTAACCCAAATTCGAAAATGTCTTTACATTAGTTTCCATGAAAACAAACAACAGAAGCGGGCGGGATGAGTGGAAATACCCTAACTAAGTGGTTCTACACATGTCGAGCGGCATTCCAACAAATTGATCTTGAATGTGGCCAACTCACCAGGCCAAACGTAGATCAATGGATGGCCAGCAGGTGTGGCCGGAAAGTAGAGGAAAGCTGTTTGCAGACGGTAAAAGTGCTCGTGCATTACTTCATTTGTGGTCTGGACAGGTCGGTCGCACGTCCCTCAATCGTTCCCAGGGAAGCTGGCGAAGGAGCTCATATATCATACGAATCTCGGTGCAAACACTTTTGTAACTCAAAACTGTTTACGCTGGGCTACCCGGGACAGCTGAGGGGCAGAAATGAGAGCGAAGCTTGGGGAACGTGCTTATATGTACATATCTCGACACATATTGCTTCAGAGTTATTATTATATCTCTGCGGCAACTTCGCATGTGGGCGGCGACGCCTCTGGTCTGTCATATATGGCCTCCATTTATTCACCGTGCAATATGTACGGGTTATAAATACTTTACATTCGACTTTGGCAAGCCATAAGTAATGAAATTTATTTCTCATTCAATTGAATTCTTTCTCGGCGAGGAGCGCCCATATTTAGTTTTGTCCAAAACAATTTGTCATTATTCTAAGGCATTACAAATGAGAGGCGGCACCATGGGTCTGAGTAGAGAAAAATGTCATTAAAATTGCTCAGTCAATGGGGTATTTCTATATTTTTTAGGTACAGAAAAATACTTCTAAAAGTGGCATATTCTAGGGTACCAGAAAAGTTCACAGACACAGTATTCAAGCAGGTAAAACATTCTTTAAGGGGGTATCTTTGTTATCTTTATATGCACATTAATCTTTAAAGAATTTAGAGTATGTTGGTTTAAAAAACACTTGATATGCCTGTCGTTTTTACAAGATTCTTATCTCGAATGTTAAAACTGAAGAGATTTCTGTGACGTTACAATAAAACAAAGATATTATTTAAGAATTAGACTGTAAGAGATTACTGGCACACTCCAAAACAAGTTGATCTTTTGGAAATATGTTTATTATTTAAAATTTTAATAATATTGTTAAGCAATTTTTAGTTCTTACAGCTTTTCTAGTTAAACAATAAATGAGCAGACAGCTATAATAAGAACATATGCACATGGTGCCTGTACACATGATTCATTTAGAATGAAACAGACATGGTAACAGCTTTTTTTGCGGTGTGGCAGCAAATCTGATTAAGCCTGAAACTTCATAAATATTGCAGACGTGTTCAATTAACAGAAGGCATCGAGCTGCACTCCTTGGGGGTGATCCAAAAGGGTCGACACCCATAAATAAAGGACAAACCTAAGGGGTTTCCTTGCAGAAACTTTCCCGGCAACCAGGAGGGTGGCCACCGCATGGAACAACCCTCTTCCGCCAGCAGCTGGCAGCTGTTGTGCTTTCGAAATGGCATTTGCAACCGTTTGGGCCACATCTTGGGGAGCGCGGGATAGTGACTCAGTGCCGGGCAATTGGGGAACGGAATCAATTGCACACAGCCCGCAGAAAAAAAAAGCGGGTATCTGCGGGTAAAGGTAGCGTGTCAAGGAAACGGTGCTGGAAGACCACCTCACACCACCAGCAGCGCCACCCCCGAAATTCTGGCTGAGAAACAGCTGAGAGGCGGAAAAGAGAGCAGCGCTCTGGCTCGCTCTCGTTGTAAAAATCGATTTTCCAAAACAAACTCAAACTGGTGGCTGATTCGCTGATGAAAACGCCAATTACCTTTTCAAAACATAAATCTTCGTGGGTCCAAGGTGGGAAATCCCTTGTATCAAGTGTATCCGTTGGATACTTTCGCAGGCTTTGTTTTAGCGTCAAAGCGTAAACAATTGATAATTTTATTAAGCACAAAAACAGCACAAGGCAGGCCAGCAGCCACCGAGTTTAACTAAATTCTCACACAAAAATGATTTCGAAATGCACTTCACGCACTAAACTGGAAATGGAAAGGCACACGGCCCTTTCCCTTCGCGAGATGGCATTCGGGCCAAGTGGGTGTGGTGAGTTTCCCTTGCCTCTGGCCCCAGGACTTATCGATTTGGCAATTAGTCGCGTGCAAAAGTGCACAGCCAGTCCACGACGTATTTCAGCTTTACAATTGGCTTTATCGTACGCGACGCGAACAAAGCGACTTGGGCAACGCAGAAATAAAGAATTCAAATTCAAATTCCACGGGGGGATACACACGATAAGGCGATTTGCTCCGACCGAGTCGCACCGAACCACGAGTAGTCACTCCACTCAGGCCACCGAGCAGCAGCGTCGTCGACCGTCGATGGCGATGTGTGGCACTGGCGCCGCTGTGTAGCTCACTTGGGCGCTCCCGCTTATGCTCATGCTCTCACGCTCTCACTCCGCCAGTTATGCTGGCGCTGCTGTCCGCGCAGCATAGGCAGTGGCAGTGGCAGAGCAGCCAGCGGCGGGCCACCGATTTTCAGACACAGCAAGAAAAAACATAGTGAAATGGGTACAAAAGCTAATAAAAAAAAATTAAATATTAATTTCATTATTATTTAAATTGTATAAATTGATATCCCAAAAAATATGAAAATATTTTCAATAATATCTATTAGTTTTGTACAATACCAAAAAGAAATATCTTCAGTGAGTCTTATCTATAAGTCCCAAAAGTCAAACACAACGAAAAACTAAAACAAACAGAAAATCTTGACAGCTCAAAACGATAGGAAAGAATAAATATTTTATAACAAATATTAATACTTTGAAATAGTTGCAGTGTTGTTGAATTTTAAGGAAAATATATTTAAATATATTTTAGCTTACTTTAGCTCATAACTTAATTTATTCACGAGGCAAATAAAACAAAAGTTGGGCGGAAATTATTTATACAATTTCTACGGAAGTCGTCCCAAATTTAAATTTTTAATTAAGAAACTAATTTACATTTCCTTAACTGTGCTAGCTATATTGGGATTGTTTTTTTTTTAACTAAAGAGCAACACGTTAAGATCTCTTTATCTCAAAATAAATAGTGCAATCAAAACATTATTTTAAGGTTTAAAATTAAAACAGAAAAAAATAGTATATACATAGTCTCTGGATATTATGCTTTTAAATACATTGTAAATACAGATAAGTACATATCTGAAAAATTCCCATTTTAATAAAAAAATACTTAATTGACCATATTATGCATAATAATTTAGATACCTGAAAAACTCACTAACGATTATAGACAACAATTAAAGCTTTCTAGGTAAAATGCCTTAAAAGCGCCTTAGTTTTACTGTCTCATAAAATGTAGAGCTGTCACTTTATACAGTTCCAAAGTGTACTGAGCAATAAGTTCATAATTTTTTATGTTCTCAACAAATGTACTGCTGAATAAAGAGACCCTCATGTAGGGTATCCTAAGCAGCAATGTCCGGCGGGCAAGCGATACTCAGATGTTAAGAGAGAGCCACTGCAACTCAGCAAAACTGGAGCACTGTGCTCCGGCTGATAGCCGACGGCGGCATGACACACAGCCAGCCCATGACTAGAGCCCGAGTATTTAGCTCTACGCGATGGTGTGCGTGATGATAAGCGGACGGAAAATCGAATCGTGCGCTCTCCGATCAATAACCGAAAAGTAAACAAAAAACCGAGGGGAGAACCAAGTAAGCCCAAAGCAACGATCGGTCACGCATGCGCCCGAACACACACCAAACATTACCAATCGTGCTTTGGCCTGGCCCACTGGCAAACTGTGGAGGAAACTGGTTTCCTGGGGGGTTGACATTTCCAAGACGATCCGCATTCTATGCAGATTAGCCTCACCGCTAAACGCAATGATTTTTCCAACTACCAGCGCAGAGAACCCGTTCCGAGGTTAATGACACAATCAGACATCGGCCGACATACATAGTTGCAGTATCGTATTGGCCAATTACCTAACATTCGCGCACAGATGAGCTAATGATCTAGTGGCGGTCAATCAGCGGACACGCAATATGGTAACCAACGAGGCCAACGAGCAAAGAATACCGAAAAAGCCAACTCTAATGGACATGCAATGCGCAACGAATTAAGATATATACTTTTCACGGTAGCCAACTTTCAGTTATATTTAAGAGAAAGAAAGTGTGCCCAATTGAATTAACAAGACGCGACAAATGGGAAATTTTGGAAAACTTATTATCTCTGAGGAGAAAACTATAGTGTATTCTTTTTTGGGGATCTTAAATAGCTTCGGAAATATTCTAAAACGTTAACTCTCTTGAATTTTACGACTATTTCTTGATTTTAAATTAATAAACTACATACAAGCGTATCAATCTAGATCTAGGTTTGGATACAAATACTTCCATGCAATCGTTGAATTATAAAAGAGTTTTGTTACTTATTTATGCTTCAAAGTTTATTCCATTTGAGGGAAAGCCAGCCCTGGCAACCGAAAACACACTTCAAGGTAAAAGTTACCGCTCTGGAAAAGCGGTTTTCCAACGCGCAGGCGCACTGCCAGCCAGGAAGTGATGGTAAAATGAGAGCGGCTGAAAATGGGGAGAGCGAGGGCAGAGCATAATGAAAATGTGTTACAGCCATTTGGCGGACATAAAGGTAGGGAATCTGCATAAGCTGCCTACGCCAGGTTTTGATGAATCATTTTGGTTGGGTTAGGCATGCAACCCGGGGGCGGAATGGGAGTTGGAGTACAACTGGGTGGTTTTTGGGCGGGGGTTGAGTCATTGCCTGCCCGAAGGAATACATAATTCATTGTGCCAGACTGCGTGCCTGCCTTCTAATGGCAGCTGTTACAAGGTGGACGGTGGACACTGGCCAGTTGGCAGAAGCTAGTTGGTAAACAGGCAAACTCTTTTATCTACACGATATCTTCATGATATTAGAATTTATAACGACTTCCGGCATTACACAAGCGAGAAAGGTTGCCCAAATGGAAATCAATCGAGGGTCATTAGAGGCCCAAGAACTCCGTGCACGGGGTTCCACGCCATTGAAATGCAAATGAGTTGTAGTTTTCCTCCCAAGAATCAAGGGGAGCAGCCGCCGCCGTCATTGATTGGAAAATCGTATGCCTAAGCCAAGACACGGCCTCAGGTCGAACCCAATCGCATCGATACGTCTCAATGCGCAGAGATTTACGTGTGACTTCAGAGTCCAAAGCTTGATTATGACGCTATGTATATAAACAAAAGCGAAGCTTTTTGTCAGCGTCAAGCTCGGATTACTGTTGATGTTTTTTGTATTTTTTGTTGTTTTTCTGTATTTCTGTATTTCGATACGATGTTCGAAACGAGTTTAACGAAAAGACAACAAAGGTAACCGAGTTATATCTTAGTCACTGAAATATATACAACTGCAGGCAAACTTCCTACATCGGGTTTGTCCTAATTTAAGCTGTTAATATAATTAAGATTTGGCATATTTAGGCAGATATCCAGAAAACGAGGGAAGTTATAAGTTCTCTTTTAAGAAAGTAAGCTGTTTGGCAGCAGATTAGACAGTTGGAACAGTTGGAAACCTTAAAAATAATGGATATTCTTGTATATAAAATTACAGGACCCTCGAAATAGAATAATATAATAAATTCAACTGAGTAACTAACTAATATTTATACTTTTTAAGCAACTAAATAGTTCAATCAACAGTAATCTTATATACTTCGGTACTTTAACTTTGTTTTAAAAGACAAATTTCAACTGGAAAGTGCAATTTTTAAGGCACTTTATATATCAACGGACAAATTATATTAAAGAATAAATATTTTGATCTCCATAAAGTTATCCTATAGATTTCCTGTTTAGGAAGCTGAACTGTGATGTCCAAGTAACTCCTGCTGCGAACCTCGCTTATGGCTAGCGATAATTATCAAGTTATTAACTCGACACTAATTAGTCAGGTGCTCGCAATGGACTCCAAGGGGGGTTGGGAAGAGGGACGGCTTTAGTACGACCCTAGGTCGTGGCCCAACATTAAAAAGAAGCAACGTTTGTGACGCGGTCCGTTGTGAAAACGAAAGCGATACGATTTTCGGCGAGGAAAATCAAATCCGGTGGCGATGAGAAACCCATTTGGAATGGGAATGCGACGGAATAGAGGAAACTGGAGCTCGAAAGCGATCCAAATGCCAGCGAATGGGTATAAATTAAATCATAGCACCAGCATCAGCATCAGGCGGCAGCAAATCAACTTAATGACGACGGCTGGCAACTTTTCCAACGGTTTTATCTGGCGAGGCGATCGTGAGGTGAAATGAATTTAAGTTGCTTTTGCAGCCGCCACAATGAGCGGCAACAACAAAATGCCTGGACAAAAAATCGATGAGTGCTCAATTAACTGTTATTCGCACAGACACACACACACACACAGACAGGCGCCCACGTAGTACGCCCACACACACTCTCACGAACGGTCGCAAAAACAACAAATATTACGCACAGTTGCAGATGAAATTACCTTTTTCAGCTGGATTTTGCTGCTTTTTGGCAATTGTCTCTCAACAAAACAACAACATTCATGGGGGTATTCGGAGCTTGTGTGTGTGTGTTTTTCTTTCGCCTCCTCCTTTTCCGCAAGTGCCACTCCCACTCCGATGGGCGCTTGCAGTTTTCCTTTCAGTGGTAGGGCTGGCGTTCGTTGCCAAAATTACTTTTCACCACACTGCCTATTATAATTTACTTTTCCCTCGTACATTCGCAGTTATGTCAACTTCCTTTCGCGGCGGCGTCTTTTGTTGTTGTGGTTTTTGCAAATATATATTTCGTGTAAATTATGTGCAGTGTGGTTGTTGTTGCTGCAGGTGGTCTAAACACTCGCGTTCGTTGGGTCTACGTGGTTTCGTAAGCACTGGGTGCCGCACGCATAATTTGCGGATCGCAAATCGTCGTTTTCTTATTTTTTCGTTAGTAATTTGGCTATTAATTGGTTTTAACACGGAGAAAACTTTCGACGTTTCTTGTTGGTTTTCTGACAATGTTACCCTTGTTTTCTTTTATTCGTTAAAAAAGATTTCCCCCTCCACAGTAACTGGTCACTCTTAGATAGTTATACGTTTGCAGTTGCCAGACTTTTCGATTTTTGATCGATTTAAGTGTAACCAGCTACTATGGAAATGTGTTTATCGGCAACAAAAACAAATCAAATATTTGTTTACCTCAACAAAATGATGATAAAAAGCTTAATATTAGTATTATTAGTAAGTTTTGAAGTAGAAGCAGCTGCAGAAGATGAGGGTCTGTGTAGCCCTGACCAGAAATCGTGTAGCCAAAGTGAAACCGTGGGCGAAAACCAGGATGAATGTGAGCAACTTGTTGCCGGCTTTATAATAAGTTTTAACTCACTTTCCACCATTTAGTTAGCTTCCAGATCCGTCGGCAAGTCGATAAGGCAATGTCTGGATACAAGCCCTGCAGCAGTGACGCAGAGGATGCGAGTTGCACCTGCCACACGGCAGTTCTGAAGCGGGATCTGGCACCGTACAAGTCAACAGGTGTCACCCGGCAAATGATCGAAAGTTCGGCGAGATACGGCACTAAATACAAGGTTTATGAGCATCGCTTGTACCGGGATCCGAGCTGCATGTTCCCTGCCCGCTGCCAGGGCATCGAGCACTTCCTCCTGCCATTGGTGGCAACGCTACCCAACATGGACTTGGTGATAAACACAAGGGATTACCCGCAGCTGAACTCCGCCTGGGGCAACAGTGCCAGAGGTCCCGTGTTCTCGTTTTCCAAGACGAAGGAGTACCGCGATATCATGTATCCTGCGTGGACTTTCTGGGCCGGAGGACCTGCGACAAAGTTGCATCCTCGAGGAATCGGACGGTGGGATCAGATGCGCGATAAGCTGGAGAAGCGAGCAGCTGCCATTCCCTGGTCGCAGAAGCGGGAACTAGGCTTCTTTCGTGGATCACGCACCTCCGACGAACGGGATTCTCTTATCCTTCTCTCAAGGCGTAGTCCGGAGCTGGTAGAGGCTCAGTACACCAAGAATCAGGGCTGGAAGTCACCCAAAGACACACTGGATGCGCCGGCAGCCGACGAGGTCTCCTTTGAGGATCACTGCAAGTACAAGTACTTGTTCAACTTCCGCGGAGTGGCTGCCAGTTTCCGGCTTAAGCACTTGTTCCTCTGCAAGTCGCTAGTCTTTCATGTGGGCGATGAATGGCAGGAGTTCTTCTACGATCAACTAAAGCCATGGGTTCACTATGTCCCGCTAAAGAGCTATCCCAGCCAGCAGGAATACGAGGAAATGCTGTTGTTCTTCAGAAAAAACGATGCCCTGGCTCAGGAAATCGCTCAGCGAGGATACGACTTCATCTGGCATCATCTGCGCATGAAGGACATCAAGTGCTACTGGCGAAAGCTGCTCAAGAGCTATGTAAAGCTGCTGAACTACGAGGTGCAGCCAGAAGATCACCTAATCCGTATAGGACACGGCAAGGATGAGCTTTAAATTACAGCCTGTAATGGATTCACGGATTTTTAAGGCAGTTTGTGATGAAAAATTAAATCTATTTTTTAAGTATTAAGATCAGAATCTCCTATCAACGCATTTCCATTTTTAAAAACATTCACAAAAGACATAAGCTTACATTAAGTTCTAACAGAAAATAAGCAGGGTTTCTATGAATCATTCTTCAGTTTATTACTTTTAGAATCCAGAAATTTGTACTATGACTCAAAGTTCTATTAAAAGTATTTAGAAAAACATGTAAAATAAACAAAATTATGGCAATGACGACCCTGCAAAGGAGATTATTCTTCGTGGGAGCCCTGCTCCTTTATTGTGCTCCGGAAGCCCTCTTCACCGTCGAGGACAAGTGCTATGCACTATCGCAATACCCTGAACCTCAGAGTTAGTAATTGTCTTTGTCCAAATGGATAATATTACGTATTATGAACCTCCCAGTTAGCTACGACTTTGTTCCGTATATCCTGCGGGCCCTGGCGGACTATCAACCATGTGAGCCTGGTGATCCGAAGTGTCTCTGCCATGTCCAGACCATCCAAAAGAGCTTAGAGCCGTATAAGGGCAGCGGCATCACACCGACCATGATGAGGCAGTCTAAACGTTTCGGCACCTTCTACCAGGTAATTCGTGGTCGAATCTATCGACAGGAGAACTGCTCCCATCCGAGGCGCTGTGAGAGTGTGGAGGAGCTGCTCCTGGACATGGCCCTTGATCTGCCGGACCTGGAATTCGTGCTTAATGTGCGAGACTGGCCACAAATTCATTTTCTATCGGGTTTAAGTGGTCCCGTCTTCTCGTACTCGTCGACCGAGCAGCATCTGGACATTATGTGTCCCGCTTGGTCGTTTTGGACTGTTTATGCCCCGATCCTGCAGGACTATCCACACGGCCTGGGTCGCTGGGATTGGATGCGTCAGCATATGGCAGCTAGGGCGGCGCGAATACCTTGGAATACAAAGCACTCGAAGGGCTTCTTTCGGGGTTCACGATCTTCTCCAGATCGCGACAATCTGGTGCTGCTGTCGCGCAGATCTCCGGACCTGGTCGATGCCCAGTATACGGTGCATGTGGTGGGCGAATCCCCTGCACATACGCTCGGGGCTGATCCCGCCGAAGAGGTTCCTTTGGTGGAGCACTGCCAGTACAAGTACCTGTTCAATTTCCCGGGCGTGGCTGCCAGCTTCCGGCTCCGGCATATCCTGCTCTGTCGCTCGCTTGTCATCCACGTGGGGGACCAGTGGCAGGAGTTCTTCTACAACCAACTGAAACCTTGGGTGCACTACGTTCCGGTGGCCAGCGGTGCCGACGTGGAGGAGCTGGCGGATCTACTGCTCTATCTGCGTGAGCACGATGACCTGGCGGGGGAGATTGCCGAGAGAGGTCACGAGTTCGTCTGGCTGCATCTGCGGATGGAGGATGTGCGGTGCTATTGGCGGCAGTTGCTCCACGAATACGCCCAGCTGCTGACCTATCAGGTTGATCAGGAACCAGACATGGTGGAGGTATCCAACAAGAGAGCTGTGCAAGTGTATCACGGGTAGTTGAGTCAAAAGTTTATTTATAAAATTTAAACCGCAAATACATTTTTATAAAAAAAATTCAAATTTTCAGTGTGACCTTACTTGGCGGTGGTTACGTCGCTACGTAACAGCTGTTACGTGCCTTTTTATTTACTTCTTAAAAATACTCGTATTAGCTTTATATGGATTCCGTGTCATGGCAGCCCAGCTAAATCCCTTCCGCAATGCGTTTCGACTGCCGGCCACACAGCGCGTCAACTGGTTCCCGGGCCACATGACCAAGGGCATACGGCAAATCCAACAAAAACTGCGTACTGTGGACTGTATTGTGGAAATCCATGATGCACGCATCCCGCTGGCGGGTAGGAACTCCCAGTTCTTTGACACAATCACGGGTGGGTTGATCGAATGTCTTACTTACCAAAAGGAACTCCTTTAATTCTCTGGTTTACCCAGGAAGTGGCGTTAAACCTCACATTCTGGTCCTAAACAAGGTCGATCTCCTGGGAGCAAAGCAGCAGAAAAGCGTGCTGCAGCAGCTGAGGTCGCAGCAGCCCGGACTCAAGCACATCCTATTTACCAACTGCAAGGATCAGCGCAACCATGGCGTGCTGGACATTATCCCGCTGGCCACACGACTTGTCAGCGAGAGCAGTCGCTTTAACCGCACCCAGGCGGCCGAGCACAACATCATGATCATCGGAGTGCCCAATGTGGGCAAGAGCTCCGTCATAAACGTGCTGCGGAATGTACACCTGAAGAAAAAGAGTGCCGCCCGGGTGGGAGCGGAGGCAGGAATCACCCGAGCCGTCGGGGAACGCATCAAGATCCAGGAGAATCCACCAGTCTACATGATCGACACACCCGGTATCCTGCAGCCGTCCATCAAAGACGATGAGATGGGCATGAAACTGGCTCTGGTGGGCTGCCTGCCGGATCACATCGTGGGCGAGGATCTCATAGCGGACTATCTGCTATACTGGCTGAATCGCCACCGGCGCTACGATTACGTGAAACTGTTGTCCCTCAGCTCCGGGCCCAGCGACAACATCAGCGCCGTGCTGGCGGAGTACGCCCACCGCGAGGAGCTGTTCCACAAAGTCAAACAGTACGACGGCAGAGTGGAAGTGATGACCAATTTATTGGCGGCCGCACGGAAGTTTATACACTTCTTCCGCACCGGCCAGCTGGGCAACATCAATCTGGACGAGCCCACCGGTTTTAGATAGCTTTACATAGAATTAACTTACGGGCTAAGAGTAAATATTGAACCGTTGAGTCCGATTGCGTCCGTTATTGGGTCTCCGCCATGGGCACATCGATGGCGATGTGACCAACACCGGGAACCGGAATGGAATAGGAAACTCCGACAGGTCCTACATTCCCCAAGCCGGTGTCGTCGGCGAGATCCATGGGTGTGTGATGCTGCGGCACCTGGTCGACGGGCATGGCCATGCTGTACTGCTCAACCGCCTGGTCCTGATCCTGGCCCACCTCTTGGTGAACTTCCACGGGAACGCTGCTAACGGGCGGATAACTCGTCCGCGAGGCCACCGAGCGCAGCTCCTCCGGCACGCCCTTCATCCGCTTCGCTATGTGGCGCGTGTACGGCGCCATCTTCTGGTAGTATGCGATCAGCATCTGCGGATCCTTCTCCGACAGCTGGCTGCTGGGCACCAGGTCGAACTCGTCGCAGTACTGCCACCGCACAAGGTATTTGATGCCCCCGGTGACGTCCGTGGCGCCCACTATCTCGGCCAGCTCCAAGCCGCGCTCGTAGCCGCGCGGCTTCTGGATCTCCTCGCACTTGGGCTTCTTCTCGCCGCGCTTTTTCGACTTGGCCCGCGACTCCTCGAATCGCTGGATCAGCGTCGGACAGTCGCAGTTCTCCTCCGGCTCCCAGGTGTTGTCCGTCGACGGGAAGCCGCGCCACTTGATGAAGTACTCCACCTTGCCGTCGCTGGTGATGCGCTTGTCCATGATGCGCTCCACCACAAAGTTTGTCTCGTTTTTAACCATTTTTTCTTGTTTTTCAAATAAGTTTTCGGATTGTTTACAATTTTTTATGTACGGCTTGGTTTTCTATGCGGGAAATGTGTACACACTGGACCACGCGTTATCGATTATAAATCGAATATCAGTGTGCCGCATATCGGTAATTGTTAATGTTTAAAAGATTTGCTGCGAATTTTATTACCTATAAAGAGTAAGCCGTAGTTTATATATAAAGACTCGTACATTGTATTATTTTGCTTGGTTATATATTATATTGGTCCTGCAGTTGAGAATATTCTCTTTTAAAGCGCGTTTGGCAGTTCCTCTTCCAAAAGCACGCGCTCGCCTCGAATTCAGGTGTCAGATTTCCGAAAAGTATTGAAATATAAACCAAAGCGATGACGCTTGACCTGGAGGAATGGTCCGATTGGAATCCCATGGAACAGGACTTCAATAATGAATATACCAACGATGAGGGCCAGAATATGATCGAGAAGGCGCCAGCCCCTGCCGGGATGCAGTCCGTTTCCTACAAGGATACCATCGAGGCGGAGAAGAAAGCCCGCAGTGCAAGGCAACAGAAATATCCATATCTGGTGGTGAAGAAGACCTCAAACCTTGTGACGGAAAATTTGCTTATGTCTTTCTTTGGGAGAGATCTGGTCCAGGACCTGGAATATCGCCCAATGTCACGAGTTTTCTTCGTTTACTTCAAGAACATTGGGTAAGTTTAAGTACGAAACGGTTTAGGTTATAAATTACTTTAATTTTTGCAGTTCGTTTGAGGCTGCGCAATCGAAGGTGGAGCGCAACCCATCCTTGATCAGTTGCCAACGCGGTCGCCACAGGCCACCCCCGGAGTTTGTACCTGAGAATGAGAGCGTACCAGTTGCCGATCCAGGACCAATTCCCTCAATCACTGAGCGAACCGAGGTTAATCTATCGTTGCGGAAGATATTCACCTCAGCTGGCGGTCAAAAACATCCGGTCTTCATCCAGCCACCGCTGCTGACGAAGGCGGACTACGCCGCCAAGGATTCACTGTTGAAAATCAACGATCCCGATCGGCGCTATCTGAATGTCAAGTACGAGTTCGCCTTGGAGCGGCATGGCGCCTATGTGCTCAAAGAGGATAGGTTGGAGAAGAACTGCACTGTGCACTTTCATTCAGGAAGATCCATTGCTATGTAGGTATTCCCACTGTTATCTATCACCTGTTACCTGTACCAACTCTTTTAGACCCTTTTTTGCCGAGGAGAAGAGCACGAAAGACGAAAACATTAATGAACTTAGTGAGATGATTGAAAAAATGAGGCTACGCAAGTGCGTAAGCTGTCATAATTGGACGGATGTGTCCTGCAAGGACTGCAATATGCCCTTCTGTCACGAGGAATGCTTCGAGGATGTGAGCAAGAAGCACGAGGAAAGCTGCGGCACTGGCAAACAACTCGAGATTGCCGACAGAGCTAGGCGCAAGTTCCCAAAGCCCGTAATGCCACCGTCCGGATCTAAGGTTATAATCACCGCATTCCAACAGACAAATGTCTGCTATGTTCGCTCCATTGAACACCAGGACGCAGTCGCCTATACCAATGTCCTTACCGAGGTAATGATGAAGGGCAAAGCGGCGGTCAAGCTGCAGAATCTGCCGAAATTCGGAGAGATGGTCCTTGTTAAGTTCGAGACCGAAATCACCCGTGCCATGGTGCTCTGTGTTGAAAATCAAAAAGACATCTATGTGGTGTACATCGATTTTGGAAACGTTGAGGTCGTCAACTTAGAAGACCTCTATCAATGTAGCCCCTATCTCGCGGGCTTACCATGCTATCCCATTGCCGTGCAGTTACGCGGAGTTCCCAAGAGTTTCATGAGCCCCAATATCAGGGACGCAATGTACGAGCTGAGTGGGGTGATGGTGTATAAACTAAAGTACTCCAAGCAGGAGTACGACTCCAAAAAGAACATGCAGGTCGCGGTGCTCACCGAGGTCTATAAGAATGGTAGCCTGAATCGTCTGCTTAAGACTATCATATCGCCAACGACGCCTCGGTTGTCGGAGCCGGGACTCAAAGAAGATGTAAGTAAAAGCTAACTCAACACTTTGCCGCTCAGTCGATAATCCTTGCTTAGTATCTTCCACATATATCCTTGCCCACTGGCAAGAACATTGAATTAGTTGTGATGGACAACACTCTTCTCAAATTTGGGCTCATTTATTGCACGCTCAGGGACCTGGCCTATGAGATTACCAAAATACAACGCGACATGCAGGCCTATGGCGAATCGCCAAGCACATGCTCATACTACGCTCCACCGTTAGTCAAACTTTACCTCAAAGTTTTCTTTTTTGATCATGGAGCTCTTTTTTATTTAGGAATGATGAACTGTGCGTGGCCAAATACGAGGGCAAGTGGTCCCGGGGTCTATCGATGGAGCTGGTGGGCGATGGATATCCCAGTATTTTGTTCCTAGATTACGGAAATATTGTGCCCACCCATGTGAGCGACATACGTCCGTATCCGCCACAGTTTAAATTTCCAGTAATGACCACTGAGCTGGATTTGATTGGTAAGTTTTTTCTAATTGATAACAGAGTATATCTATTATATAAATATTCATACTCGATATCTGCTATAATAATGGTATTACAAAAATGTTCACTTATTGTCCCTCCAAACAGGTTTGCCAGAAAATCTAACTAATGAGCAGGTCAGGCGCCTTGAGCAGCATCTGATTGTGGGTTCCACCGTCACTTGTAGTGAAATTGTTCGCTGCCCAGAATCTAACAACTATTCGGTTCGCTTCGATGAGCTGCAGAATATTTTAAAGATGTAATAATTTACCAAGGACATACATTCCGCTTACAACTTTCTAAAAGAAGGATTACTATTGAAGTTTTGAAATCTTTTGTTAATTCATTTGTTTAAGTTTTGGCATTTTCTCTATTCTTGAAGTTAAATATATTAATTCATTAATATTAATACATTTTTATTTTCTAGTTATATTTTTGTTTAAATAAATACGTTTTATGCTTTCCAGGCTATCAGGAATACACGCATCCTGCAATTAAGTGGGGAAAATTAAAGAGAAATGGAATAGGAAACCTTATTACCAAGCATACTTGCAGAAACTCTTTGGTATATGGCGGTTCCATCATGGTCCAGTCTGTCAGAACCTAAAACATAAATAGAAGCGTTCTTATAGAGTAAAATCAAGGCAATTATCTCCAAATTACACACCTCCTTAAGGCCCATATTGGATTGTCTGTAGCTTTGGAGGTCATCCGTCGCTTTACCAGTATGGACACCTAAGCTTCTGTAAAACTGTTGCTCCTCCGGGCAACCTCCAGATGTAACCAATGTATATATTTTTTGGTCACCTGCCAGGAAATGATTAATTGCCTGCCTGGCATTGTGGTTATAAATAATGAGGTATTTGCAGCGCAGAGAGCGGATCTCTTGGAGTTGGTCTGTGAGTGCCAAGGCAACCATGGGTGACCCAGCATTCTCTCCTTGATTAAACGAAGATACTTGTTCTTCATCATCCAGCTGCACGTGTGCTATATCCCAATTTTGGCAGTATCCCTTTACCAGGCGCAAACAATCCTGACTATTGGCCACAATGCAGCATTTCTCGCCCCGCTCCACCACCAGATCGTCCAGCATTAGATGCACAAACTCAAACTTGGCCGAGTCGTAAAGACCCATTTCTGGCCACGGCGGCAAACGAGGCTTCAGCAGTTGCATCAGCTTCAAGCTGTCAGGCTGGTTAATTCTGGCTTTTTGCAGCACAGGATGGTCACAGACCTCGTCGACCATGTCCGAAACTACAGATTGATTCTGTCCATGACTATGTTCAGCTAGAAAGCGTAGTGTTTTCTCCTGAAGTTCAGCTGGAGTAAGAAGGCACAAGTATTCAATTTGAGTGAATGACGAAGAAAGCGTTGAATTCACTACCTCCGAAAGGCTTTCCGAAGGAATCTCCCGATCTGGAGGTGCGGAAGTGTTATTTACATCCTGGCTCCAGCTTCCAAGTTCCCTCTTCCCTTGGGTCGGACACTCCTCGAAGGTCTTGAAGTCCTCGTGGACCTTTGTGGGACTTCCCTGTCGCATCCTCTTGAGCGGATGTGATCTAAAAGGTAAATTGACCATCGAGGGTAAAGCAGTGTCGTCCACATGACCATTCTGGGTATCTATCTTCTGGCACCAGTTCGCAATCTCCAGCTTGCGGTGCGCCGCGCACTCCTCCACGGTCTTGAACTCCTCCTGGACCTCTACATCCCTGCTGCCGATCTGCAGTTGATCGTTCTCCTTGATCTGCCGCTGTTTAAAGCACGTTGCAGTCTCCACAACAAGACCCGTGTCATCCTTGAGAGTCATCTTCGACCCGGTGACCACAAGTGTTCCGTTGCCCGTCCAGGTCTTGTGCTTCTTGGTGGTCTGATTTCGCCAGAGCACATGGTAGATGCGGCTGTCTCTGAGCGGGTTTTCGCCAGGCTTCAGATCGCGTAGACCTATGTTTTCATAGCTCTTGGAGGAACCCCATTCCATCTGCGGTGAGTTGCTGGGCCAGGAACAAGTCGGTTCCTCCTGTTGTTCCTCTGCGGGATGTTGAATTTCAGCTCCTCGTTTGGCCGCCAGGCGCATTGAAGGCGCCTTGGAACGTCGCATTGAAGTGGCTTTGATTTAATGTGAATATAGTAATATATAAAATGAAAAAATAACTATAATTAGTAGTATTTACATGAAATTCCCTTGGAAAACAAGAAAAACTCGGCGCAATCAATTTCGAAACGGGAAAACAGTGTGACCGAAGCAGAATAACGTTCTTTGAAAGCATGGATTTCATGGGACCGCGAAATGGTCACACCAGCATGCTGGAAGCGAACCGGCGCTCCAATCTTAAGGTTTTTCCTCCCGAAACTTGTGATTCCCCTGTCCGTGGGCCAGCACCGGCACCATGGCGTTCCACTGGTGCGACAACAACCTGCACACCACCGTCTTCACGCCGCGCGACTTCCAGGTGGAGCTGCTGGCCGCCGCCTATGAGCGCAACACTATCATTTGCCTGGGCCACCGCAGCTCCAAGGAGTTTATCGCCCTCAAGCTGCTGCAGGAGTTCTCGCGCCGCGGTCGCCGCCGTGGCAAGGTCAGTGTCTACCTGAGCTGCCAGGTGGGCAGCGATACGGAGCCCGTCAGCATCTACACGATGCTCACCCACCTCACGGACCTGCGGGTGTGGCAGGAGCAGCCGGACATGCAGGTTCCCCTCGGCCACTGCTGGACGGACTACCATGTGTCCATCTTGCGGCCCGAGTGCTTTCTCGACCTGGTCTCCGGTGGAGAACTGCCGCTGAGCAGCGTGGACTTAATTGTGCTGGAGGACTGCCACGACAGTGCCGTATATCAGCGGATACTGCCGCTCTTCGAAGAGTACATCCTGCCGGCCGCTCCGGCGGACAGACCACGCGTCTTGGGCCTGGCTGGACCGCTCCACAGCGCCGGCTGTGAGCTGCAGCAACTAAGCGCCATGCTGGCGACTCTGGAACGGAACGTGCTCTGCCAGATCGAGACGGCCAGCGACATTGTGACGGTGCTGCGTTACTGTTCCCGTCCACACGAGTACATCGTTCAGTGCGCCCCCTTCGAGATGGACGAGCTCTCGTTTGTGCTGGCCGATGTGCTCAACACGCACAAGTCCTTCCTGATGGACCACCGCTACGACCCGTACGAGATCTATGGGATGGACCAGTTTATGGAGGAACTGAAGGGTGAGTAGTGGCTTCTAAATCGGAAATTATAATTTAAAGCACATCTCTCATCGCTTTATAGATATTCCCGACCCCAAGCTGGACCCACTGAACGTGATAGACTCGCTGCTGTCCGTGCTGCACGAGATGGGACCTTGGTGCACCCAGCGCGCCGCTCATCACTTTTACCAGAGCAACGAGAAGCTGAAGGTGAAGACTCCGCACGAGCGTCACTACTTGCTCTACTGCCTGGTCAGCACGGCGCTCATCCAGCTGCACGCCCTCTGCGACTACACCTTTCAACGGCAGCAGGGACCGGGCGGCGACTCACGTCCCACCATCGAGCGCTACTCCAGTCCGAAGGTGCGACGCCTGCTGCAGACGCTGCGCTGCTTCAAGCCCGAGGAGGTCTTCACAAAGACGGACGGTTTACGGAGGATGCGCCACCAGGTGGACCAAGCTGACTTTAACCGGCTGTCGCACGTGCTGGAAAGCAAGTGCCGCATTGTGGATCAGCTAGAGCAGCAACCGACGGAAACCAGAGCCCTGGTGGCCAATCTGGAACAGATCCTCAGCTCAACGAACGACAAGCAGCTGCCCAAGGCTTCACACGCTCGTGCAACGGCCCCTGGCCAGGCGAGAGCCAAGTCCGGTACCGGATCCACCGGATCAAACTCCCAGCCGCGCACAAGGCGACGTGTGTACACCAGACGACATCACCGTGATCAAGGTGACGGAAACGACACGCTCTGTGCGTTGATCTATTGCAACCAGAACCATACGGCGCGCGTGCTCTTCGAGCTGCTGGCGGAGATGGGCAGGCGCGACCCAGATCTCAAGTTCCTGCGATGCCAGTACACCACAGACCGGGTGGCAGACCCCACCACGGAGCCCAAGGAGGCCGAGCTGGAGCACCGGCGCCAGGAGGATGTTCTCAAGCGATTTCGCATGCACGACTGCAACGTTCTGATCGGCACTTCGGTGCTGGAGGAGGGCATCGATGTGCCCAAGTGCAATCTGGTGGTTCGTTGGGATCCACCAACCACCTATCGCAGCTACGTTCAGTGCAAGGGGCGCGCCCGTGCGGCTCCCGCCTATCACGTTATTCTGGTAGCGCCCAGCTACGAGAGCCCCAAGGCTGACACCGTCCAGCTGAGTGATCGGAGTCATCGCTTTGTATGCGGCGCCACGGGGACAGGGGATGGACTGGAGGGCGACAGCGACTCGGATGACTCTGCAATGCCAAACTCGTTGAGCTCTGATCCCTATACTTTTGGGACAGCTCGCGGTACCGTGAAGATCCTCAATCCCGAGGTATTCAGCAAACAGCCTCCCACGGCCTGCGACATCAAGCTGCAGGAGATCCAGGACGAGTCACCGACGGCTGCACTGCTGGACACTAGTAACTCCAGCGATGAGGCTGTCTGCCTAAGCAACCGAACGCCGAGTGACAGCAGCGTGGAGCGCAAGCCCAGGCAGCGCTTTCAGTGCGCTCTGCCTAACCCAGACGAGCAGGAGCTTACCGCCGAAGCCTCACCGGAGGAGGAGTCCCAGACCCCACCCGTTGATCGCCTGGCCAAAACCACAAATGACTTAGTCCACCAAATGGCACAATATCGCGAAATCGAGCAGATGCTGCTCTCCAAATGTGCCAATACGGAGCCCCCGGAACAAGAGCAGAATGAGGCAGACCGCTTTAGCGCCTGCCTGGCCGCCTATAGACCTCAGCCGCATCTCTTGACCGGAGCCAACGTTGATCTCGGAACGGCCATAGCCTTGGTCAACAAGTACTGCGCCCGCCTGCCCAGCGACACCTTCACGAAGCTGACTCCCCTCTGGCGTTGCGCCCGAAGTAAACGAGCCGGAGTGGAGCTGTTCCAATACACCCTGCGGCTGCCCATAAATTCGCCACTGAAGCACGACATTGTGGGTCTTCCGATGCCCACACAGACTCTGGCTCGGCGACTGGCCGCCCTGCAGGCCTGTGCGGAGTTGCACAGAATCGGAGAGTTGGACGATCAATTGCAGCCCATTGGCAAGGAGGGATTCCGTGCTTTGGAGGCGGACTGGGAATGTTTCGATCTGGAGCCGGAGGACGAGCAGATCGTGCAGCTGAGCGATGAGCCGCGCCCGGGGACGACTAAGCGGCGGCAGTACTATTACAAGCGGATTGCCTCCGAGTTCTGCGACTGTCGGCCGGAGGCCGGTGCGCCCTGCTACCTGTACTTCATCCAACTGACCCTGCAGTGTCCCATACCCGAGGAGCAGAATACCCGCGGCCGCAAGATCTATCCGCCCGAGGATGCTCAGCAGGGCTTCGGCATCCTCACCACCAAGCGCATTCCCAAGCTGAGCGCCTTTTCGATATTCACCCGCTCGGGAGAGGTAAAGGTTTCCCTTGAGCTGGCCAAGGAGCGTGTGGTGCTTACATCTGAGCAGATTGCCTGCATCAACGGCTTCCTCAACTATACGTTCACCAATGTCCTGCGACTGCAGAAGTTCCTCATGCTCTTCGATCCCGACTCCACAGAGAATTGTGTGTTCATTGTGCCCACGGTGAAGACTCCAGCTGGCGGCAAGAAAATCGACTGGCAGTTCCTCGAGCTCATCCGAACCAATGGCAATACCATGCCGCGGGCGGTGCCCGATGAAGAGCGCCAGGCGCAGCCGTTCGAGGCCAAGCGCTTCCAGGATGCGGTGGTCATGCCCTGGTATCGCAACCAAGATCAGCCGCAATACTTCTACGTGGCCGAGATCTGTCCGCATCTCTCGCCGCTTAGCTGCTTTCCCGGCGACAACTATCGCACGTTCAAGCACTACTACCTGGTGAAGTACGGGCTGACCATACAGAATGCCTCGCAGCCGCTGCTTGACGTCGATCACACCAGTGCTCGCCTGAACTTCTTAACGCCACGCTACGTGAACCGCAAGGGCGTGGCCTTGCCCACCAGCTCGGAGGAGACGAAAAGGGCAAAGCGCGAGAACCTGGAGCAGAAGCAAATTCTCGTGCCCGAGCTGTGCACAGTTCATCCCTTTCCGGCCTCCCTGTGGCGCACTGCGGTGTGCTTGCCCTGCATCCTTTATCGGATCAATGGCCTCCTCCTGGCCGACGATATTCGCAAGCAGGTCTCTGCGGATCTGGGACTGGGCAGGCAGCAGATCGAGGACGAGGAGTTCGAGTGGCCCATGCTGGACTTTGGCTGGAGTCTCTCGGAGGTGCTGAAGAAGTCGCGCGAGTCCAAGCAAAGGGAATCGGACAAAGATGTGTTGGTCAATGGCAAGGACGCTGTCGTCGAGGAAGTTCCAGCTCAAGAGGAGGTTAAAGCGGATGTCGATCCGAAAGCTGACAAGACGGAAAAGAGTGCCAACGAACTTATCATCGAAGGTGAGCAAAAGCTGCAGGAGGCCGATGACTTCATTGAGATTGGCACCTGGTCCAACGATATGGCGGACGACATAGCCACTTATAGCCAGGAAGACGATGATGACGAGGACGACGCCTTCCATCTTCCTGTTCTGCCCGCCAATGTCAAGTTCTGCACAGGCGATCAGCAGACCCGTTACGGCTCGCCCACCTTCTGGGACGTTAGCAATGCCGATGGGGCCTTCAAGTCGGCCAAGCACGGTCAGCCCCAGAGGGGGGGCAAGAGCAAGGGAAAGGGCTCGGCAAAGCCAAACGCCTACAGCTACTACGACTCCGACAACTCGCTGGGATCTAGCTATGACGACGAGGACAACGGTGGAGCCCTGAACTACATGCATCACAACTATAGCTCGGATGATGACGATGCAGCGGAGGATGCGGGTCGCATTGCCTTCACCTCCAAAAATGAGGCCGAAACCATCGAGACCGCCCAGGATGTGGAGAAGCGGCAGAAGCAACTGTCCATAATCCAGGCCACCAATGCCAATGAGCGCCAGTATCAGCAGACCAAGAACCTCCTGATAGGCTTTAACTTCGAGCAGCAGCAAAAGGAAGACTGTCCCAGCGGGAAGTACGAGCAATCGATAGCCAAGCTGCAGGAAGAGATCCAAAGCTGCGGTATGCTGGTGCCGCACAACCAGGAGTTGCACTTAAAACGTACCGATTCCTCGGAAACTAGAGTCGGCAAGGATACGACAATTAATCTGCTTAAGCAACTGCTGCCCTATGTGGGGGAGCAGCAGCTGGCGGAGAGGTTGGGCGATAGAAAGGAGCTGCAGCTATCGGATTTAGTTGAACTGAACGCGGATTGGGTCGCCCAGAACGAACAGGAGACCTACAGGGTCATGGGATGTGGCGATAGTTTCGACAATTACAACGACCACCACCGTCTAAACTTGGATGACAAGCAGCTGCAACTGCAGTTTGAACGACAGGTGAACAACGCACCCATGTCGGAGGAGACAACCTCATCACCTGTTTCCTTAACGGGCTTTAGCTTCGATCGCCAGCCGGATCTGGTGGGCCATCCCGGACCCAGCCCCAGCATTATCCTGCAGGCCCTCACCATGTCCAATGCCAACGACGGCATCAACTTGGAGCGCCTGGAGACCATCGGCGACTCCTTCCTCAAGTACGCCATCACCACGTACCTGTACATCACCTACGAGAATGTGCACGAGGGCAAGCTGAGTCACCTGCGCTCCAAGCAGGTGGCCAACCTCAATCTGTATCGCCTCGGCAGGCGCAAGCGGCTGGGTGAGTATATGATTGCCACGAAATTCGAGCCGCATGACAACTGGCTGCCGCCGTGCTACTACGTTCCCAAGGAGCTGGAGAAGGCCCTCATCGAGGCCAAGATCCCCACGCATCACTGGAAACTGGCTGACCTGCTGGACATCAAGAACCTAACCAGTGTGCAGATCTGCGAGATGGTCCGCGAAAAGGCCGAGGCCCTGGGTCTGGAGCAGAATGGTCCCCAGAACGGCCAGCTCGATGACTCCAATGACAGCTGCAATGACTTCAGCTGCTTCATTCCGTACAACCTGGTGTCGCAGCACAGCATTCCAGACAAGTCAATAGCTGACTGCGTCGAAGCCCTAATTGGAGCCTATCTCATCGAGTGCGGACCACGGGGAGCCCTTCTCTTCATGGCTTGGCTGGGTGTAAGGGTGCTGCCCTTCACCAGGCAACTGGAGGCGGAGAATAAGGAGGAGCGTTTACCGGGAAGCAGCCGACCAAATGCCGAACAAATGGTCACCGTTTATGGCGCCTGGCCCACGCCTCGCAGTCCGCTGCTGCACTTTGCACCCAACGCCAAGGAAGAGCTGGATCAGCTATTGAGTGGCTTTGATGAGTTCGAGGAGAGTCTGGGATACCGCTTCCGGGATCGCTCTTACCTGCTTCAAGCCATGACGCATGCCAGTTACACGCCGAATCGGCTGACAGACTGCTACCAGCGGTTGGAGTTTCTCGGCGATGCAGTGCTGGATTATCTCATCACGCGCCACCTGTACGAGGATCCCCGGCAGCACTCGCCCGGTGCTCTGACCGATCTGCGTTCGGCGCTAGTGAACAACACAATCTTTGCCTCGCTCGCCGTTCGGCACGGCTTCCACAAGTTCTTCCGACATCTCTCGCCAGGTCTCAACGACGTCATAGACCGCTTCGTGCGCATCCAGCAGGAGAATGGTCACAGCATCAGCGAAGAGGTAAGTAATGGCAAAAAGTGTTGGGCTTTTGCAACTCCTAAATACAGACTGACTTCTCTTCTTTTAGTACTACTTGCTGTCTGAGGAGGAGTGTGACGATGCCGAGGACGTGGAGGTGCCCAAGGCCTTGGGAGATGTGTTCGAGTCCATAGCCGGTGCCATCTTCCTGGACTCGAACATGTCCCTGGACGTCGTGTGGCACGTTTACAGCAATATGATGAGCCCGGAAATTGAACAGTTTAGCAACTCAGTGCCAAAGTCGCCCATACGGGAGCTGCTCGAGCTGGAGCCGGAGACAGCCAAATTTGGCAAGCCGGAGAAACTGGCCGATGGACGGCGGGTGCGCGTCACCGTCGATGTCTTCTGCAAGGGCACCTTCCGTGGCATCGGGCGTAACTATCGCATTGCCAAATGCACGGCGGCCAAGTGTGCACTTCGCCAGCTCAAGAAACAGGGCCTGATAGCCAAAAAAGACTAAGGATGTGTCTGTATCTTCGATGTGTTTCATTAGGCCTAAGTCTACCGCATAGTTCGTATTCCACACAGACTATTGTAAGCTTTAAGTAAGAAAACATTTGTATAAAACCGTATCGATTGTACTTCTTAAACATATGGATTAAGTTCAAAACATTAAAACTATTTCGAACGTAATATTATTTATAACAGCTCAGCAGAGAGAATGTTTACCGCCTCTTTGATCCCAAACAGTTTTAAAAACTTTTCAATCCCTTTCTGGAGTGGGCTAGTTTCTCACTAATTTCCAAAAATTAGCCAGCATTTTATTAATAAACCAATAACTTAAAGCTCTGAACTTATCTTTATTGACTCTGTTCAGGTTAAAGCATTTAAAAGCTTTTTGTATGAAACCCCCAGTTGTCTGATAATGCATTTGCAGTCATACTTAGTGATTTGATCGAAATGGCTGTGCCACTGGTTCCTTATGAGGAAATCTCAAAAGGATATGTTAGTTTTGGCCGGAAACAAAGCATTTTACAGAAATACAAGTTTACTTTTTAGCGTATAGGCGTCGGATTCTTTGGAAGAGTATACAAGGGTGAGTGGCAAGGAAGAGAAGTTGCTGTAAAGGAGATATGGGTTGGCAAAGCAGACAAAGAAATTGAAAGAGAGGTCCACCAGCTATCCAAGCTGCAGCATAAGAACATCGTTACACTTTATGGAATCTGCAAACACGATGACAAGTTTAGCCTGCTGGTGGAGTACGCAGAAGATGGAGCCTTGTCCAGCCTTATCCATTCGAAATACGCGGATTTCACTCTGGCTAACGCCTTCAACTGGGCTCTCCAAATCGCTAAGGTAAAAAAACTGATAACGTCTTTGATAAAGTGAACAATAAATGCGACGTACATATGCTTCACAGGGACTAGCTTATCTACATGGCATGAAGCCAAAAGCGATTATTCATCGCGACATAAAGCCAAACAATGCTGTGCTAAGCCGAAGGGGACTCACCCTGAAGATCTGTGATTTCGGGACAGTTGTAGATCTGACCACCTCGATGACCGCTGAGGTGGGCACCTGCCTCTATAAAGCTCCAGAGGTCAGTAGTTTGTAATCAAAAATATAAATAATATCTGAATAAGTCGGCAACTATCATGCAGGTCTTTGTAGGAGGGGACTATAACGAAAAGTGCGATGTGCATAGTTGGGCCATCACGTTTTGGGAAATATTAGCCCGAAAGCAACCATTTGAGACGTGTAAGACCCCTTATACGGTGGGTTTTGCTGTAAGGAACAGTAAGCAACTACTACCTTCAATTATCCCCCCACTTATCCTCGATTTTTAGATACGCGCCCATCGCTTAGCTATGATACAATAGGAAGTGACTGCCCCAAGGATATAATTAATATAATATCCGCTTGCTGGGACCCGGAGCCGAGCAAGAGATTTTCCATGGAATTTGTGGCCAATATCATGGACAAAGCTCTGACAAATGCAGGCCCTTTGGAGCCTATTGCTGAATATTTCCGTGACCATGGTATGTATTTAGTGTTGAAAGAATAAAACGATCTAAAAAGAAAATAAAATATTTATATGCAAAAGCACCGAGCTTCTTATTTAAATACATTAATCGATCGTTTCTATCTTTCGCATCACTAAGCTGGCAACAACAATAAACAGATTTTTATGTGAACGTTAACACTAATTTTATTTTCATGAAAACTCTCTCTTTGAAATATTTACATTGCAACGGATTTTGTATGGGATATGGAAAGGATGGGATGGGTTGGGAGCCACAGTGATGCCTCCAGATTGTGGATACTGGAGCCAAGTGGTCAATTCAATGCCATAAATGGTACAATAATTTGGGGCAATACATTGTAGAATATTTGTCGTTAGCTGCGGGTATAGGTTTGCATATTGGGAATCTATAAAATACGATTTATGCATATGTTTACAGTATATGGATCACTAGCAATACGTTTCGATAACTTGACTTATACTCTTTTTGTTTTGCTCTATCGAATGTAAATTTAGAAAATTAAATGTTAAAATGTTTTAGTAAATATATATTCATACGTGTGTTTGTATATATAGTTTCGCGTTTGTTTCTTCTTAAACAAAATGATTCTCGGCTGTTACACAATGGAAAACTGTAACGTTTCGTAGAGTTTCGTTCTTGGAGTATAATTGTTTCGTTATTTTTAATTATATGCATATGTTGGTTGTTCATTTGCCCTTCAATAAACGTTACATACTTTTAACTTAGATACAACTATTTATAAACATGCGTGTATGTAAGCATAGTATAATTAATTCAATTGGTTTTGGTATAATTGTTCTCCCGTTTTATACTCGCTATAATTGTTTTTGTTTCGTCATTTTCTTTTTCATTTTTCACCGCACGTTCCTGCCTACGATTTGTTCAATGTGTTCATATATATATCAGTATATGCATATATAGTGATGTTCAAGCACATACATATATTCCCTTTGTATTGTTTGTAATTTAGGTCGCATTTAATTTTGGTTGCATTTGCTTCACATCATCTCTTCGGCTTGTAATTGATGTCTTCTCGTAAATAACAGAGGCGAACGAAACTCAAAATGCAAAGTAGGCGACAAGATATGATCTGATTGTGAGATATAATGGTCGAAACATGATTATTTACTAAACATTTAAAGTGACTTTCAATTACAGAAACGGATGGCTTAATTATAGTCGTTATACTCGTACCTTATGCTGGCTTTGCAAGTTCCAAAAACTTGTCAAGTAATTATAAAATAAGATAAAAGGTTTACAAATAAAATAAGGTCTTCAAAGTGTTAACAAAAGGTGTCAAAAAACGATTTATTGTTGTCATTTGCATGTGATATGTTTTCAAGTGTGGTAAGAAACCAAATATCAATAAATTATTAGATCATAAGTGCTCACAAAATATAAGGTTAGCAAAAAAAAGAATTGCCTTAAAAAATAAGTGATCGAGGGACATTCGAGTTCTAGTGGTTTAAACTATTTTACAAAAGTTAAAGGGGTTAAAAAGCAGCGCATATTCGAGTCATGTCGCACATACACGGCGAAAAACACATATAAAATGTACAATATTCGAAACACAGAGCACAAACTAAACAGTTGGAAAGCGTAATCGGCATGAAACGATGACAATGATGACACCATGGCTTGATTAACCATTGATAAGGAGTGACCAGAGATACCTGGTCTTCTAATTTAGATCCGGCCTAGTGGGATTCTTCGTTATGCTGGGTATTACATGATGAGTATAATGTCTATGAATATATAGCTCAGAGTGAGAGCCCATTACATTACCGTAAGATCTAATTTCAACTTTGCCCAAAGAGAAAGCCCCAACTACAGTTGGCTACAATGTGGAACTCATTGGGCTAGATGTGGGCGTGGTTAATGCGATTAGCTTTCACAATTTTCAATTTCCAGACGTATGTATGTACGTGCGTCTGCCTGCTTACATGATAGATGTGGGTCGAGTTTGTGGGTTGTCTACGATTACCTTTCGAAACGATACATAATATAAACTCATTGGGGGAAACCTCATCTAAACAAATGCCGAGTGCTATGAGTTGGTGGGCGGAGTGGGTTTACTGGCTGATGGCTAAGGATTTTTGGTATGAAATGCTCGTGATTTACACAATCATAATTGTAACATAATCTCATTGTTCAGCTGCAAATTGCAAATTTGAAATTCTGTTCCGGAGTCTGATTTTAATCGAAATCTATGTGTCTGTCTGTGTGTGTGTGTGTTGGTTGGCTGCTATATACTTATGTCTATAGAACGACGTCAGGCAGGTCGTGCGGCCTTGCCTAGGCGCGCATTTGGTTTTCATGTACGATTTTCCTCTCCTTATAGTAGATCTCCTCCGACTCCTTGTCGCAGAGCAGCAGGACCACGGCTCCGAACAGAAAGATGGCCGCTCCCCAGCCGACGCCATACGCCCAGCCGAACTCCCAGACTCGCCGATTAGCTAACAAAGATAGTAAGGAGAGTCAAAAAGCATGTCTTGGATATCAAAAGGTTCTATTACCCATAGTTAGCTCGCCGGCAAAGCACACGGGGTACACGATCAGAGCGGAGAGCACGGCTAGCACTGAAATAAATACCAATCCTTAGTACACTCTCCTCGTTGTCATTGTTGGCAGTGGTTACTTACAGGATACGAGCATCACCAATACCGCTATGCGATAAAACTTATATTTTAGATTATGATTCTGCGTCCTAAGGCCAAGACCGGTCAGTACAGTGGCTATGACGTCCGTCACCAGGGTGATAATGCAGAGTGCCGCAGTGGCCTTGATGTATCCTGCGGATTAATACACTCATTAGAACCCTCTTTCCAGGCAGCTCTTCCCCTTTATCACGTACCTATATCGCGGGTCCAGTAGCATCCCGGCGGATCCTGAACGTTAAACGGCAGCGGCGTCACCGAATCATCGTCGATGCAGTGCACAAAGAGGCCTTGCCGCCAATCGGAGGCCATTAGCCAATCTGTGGATGCCAGGGCCATGATCATGAGCACCACCACGATGACGCCGCAGATAAATGCAATCACCTGTGGAATAAAAATATGAATGTTAGTCGGAGAAGTCGGATAAGCATTGGTCTCCGAGCAAACCTTCAGTGGCCGCGTGATTGTGATGGTCTCAATCGTCGTTGTCGGCGCCATTTTTTCTGCAGGTGGACGTAGAACACTGCACAAGATAATTGTTATTAATGGCGGGGAATTTACAGACGGTCTTAATCTCAGCAGAAGTCGCGACTCAACTCACCTTATCGACTACGCAGGCAAAGGTGCTGCCAGCAGCTACTAATTGGAATGCGTTTCAATGCGTTTCTTGGTTAGTTTTGCTTTTAATGGGATGCTGGAAGGGTTTTTTTTTGGTTTTGGTTTCGATTTCGTTTTCGTTTTGGGTTGCGGGGGAGGCGAGTAAATGTTACTCTGGTTGGCTTTAACAATCTAATATAAATGCTTCAATTGGCTTTTTATTGCTTTTGGTTTGCGCGCTGAGAGGATTTCCAATGCGTTTCGAATTTCAATTTGCTGGCGGAAGCAGCGCGTTCAACATCTGGATTACAAAAGGGGGGATCGATGTTTGTTAGGGAAAAATACAGAGAAAGATAGAGAGAGAGAGAGAGAGAGAGAGAGATTGGTGACATTCGATTAGAGCAACTTCTGGCGCACGACACGAGTGTGTTCACATCAAAGCAGTTAGAGGTAAGCAGCAGAAACATGCAAGAACAACTCTCAAGCAACAACAGCGACAAGGAAGGACAATGGGAACTACTACGGCTTTAACGACATTATTCAAATCAAAAAGTGCGGTCAAGCTGGCAATTAAAAGCGCAGAGAACAGTTGCCAGAAACTCTTGTTCATTGGAAACCTTTATAAACCTTTATTTGTATAAAACAAATCTTTAAAGACTTAATGGCTGGCTTAATTTGAAATTTATGGCTTAAAAACTGCGTATATTTTTGATTGTTTTGCTAAAAGGAATGACATCATTTTCATATTATAGATTCAAGTATTATACTAAAACCTTAATTTTATTGTGCCTGACTAGCAGATATTTGTAACCCAAAGCTTTCCATTAAAGCACGCCTTACCAAGGCCTTAATTTTGATTAGTTTCAAATTAGAAATACATAAAGAAGTTTCATTTTTGAGTGTTCCAAACTAAATAACATATTTCTACAGTCTAATAAATGCCATGTTTATCATTAGATATCATTAACTTTAATTTAAAAAATATCTGTACAAGTCTAGTTATTTTATATAAATTTACGTTATATTGCAATCTAAGACCCTAGCTTCGGTGTACCATAAAACTCATATAAAAAATACACGTTTCCAAGAGTATTTCTATTGTTTTGACCACGCTTGTCTGCGCACTACTATATGTGTGTCATGGATTAACTGTCGCAATTTTCCGCACAATGCGTTGTTGCCACAGTTGAATGGGTTTTGGGATTGTGTTTGAATTAAACAGCCGCCTCAAATGAGGCAGACAAAAGGTGCGGCGGATCCAACTACATAGGTGCACCGTGCACACATTATGACATGCAAATTATCCATTTTGCATTCGCATTGTTCGCATCGAGATCCCTGCCAACTTGTGAGATCTCTGAGATACAGATACGAATGCCGAAATAAACGGGCATTTTGCATTTGTATCTGTGCGAAATACAGACGCAGCGTCTAACGGATCTCGCAGATATGTATTTTCTGCGGGCCAGACGGATCTGATTTGATTTTGTCTTATTTTTAGCGGCTAAAAACTAAGAGCGACAACAACAACAACAAATTCATTTCGCGGATGAACGACGGGCTTCCGCGCTTCTAAATGCATGTGAGTGTGTGTGTGATGGTGTGGGTAAGTGGCATGGCAACAGGATCAGAGAACGCCCTGCAGTACCAAAATTCCTTCCCGGCCGATTCCTGGCGGCCTGTTCGAAAAAAACAAAAACAAATCGCATGGGCTTCGTTTAGCGAAGTTCGAAACGCAGTTGGAAAAAAAAATTCGACCTACGATCGGCTACTGCCGAAGTCTTCCGAAGTTCAGACCTAATATTTGTTTTTGTTTTTCGAACTGATTCGGAGCAGCGGCTCGAAGTTAGAGCGAGATGGGGGATGTAGGGAAGGGAGGGAAAAAATCTATTTCACAAGCAAAGTGTATTGTAGCGACGTCAGAATACCCTTTTTAAAATAAGTTGGGACATTTATAAATATTTCAAATTTTAAATTATTAATTTTTTACTCTTTTAATGGTATTGTATATTGGCAAGTATTGAACATTTGCTTTAGGCGAAGCAAAAATTTTCATGCTTGATCTTCTGCCTCATTTGGTTTAAATTATAAGGCATTTCTTTGGTCGTGTATACCCAGTCACGCGACAGAATTTTCGGTCTTCGGTTTTGTCTTGCTTCTAATTCTTTTTCCATTTTGCGTTTGACTGCTGCTGCATTCAGAAGTGTTTTGCGTATTAGATAAACTTCCGCAAAAGTTAAATATTATAATAAGGTAAGTGCAACTTATTTGAGTTTAATTTAAACATTAATTTTCAGAATTGATAAGCATCGATGCGAATTCAACCTAACTGTAACTGCGTGGGAAACTCATACGATTTGCGAAGTTTTCTTCTTACTTTAAATTGGTACGTATATACATACATATGTATATTTCTGCAAAATGCTACAATTTGCTATTTGTTTCTAGCATATGTATTTTATTTACAGATAGCATTAGTTGCTTAAAGGACCATCAGCCAGCAGAGGACGTCCCTGACACTAGGAAACAGGCAGAAATAATGCTAACATCGATGAAAACATAAAATTTTATAAATAAATATTTAAATAAGAATTAATTACACC